>JAWWMS010000080.1:6543716-6573225 GCA_035048045.1 Chlorospingus semifuscus
AACCAGCAAAGAATGGGGGAAAAATGAGGGAATAAGGGGGGAAAAAAGGGGGGAAGAAAGAAAGCAGGGGAAAAAGAGGGGAAAAAGGGGGGGAAAAGGCAACTTTTATTGAGCTTGGGTTCATGAAAAGGACAACTTGTCTGTGCCTCCCTTGGGATGATCTGGGACTCCAAATCCTGTTAAACCAACAGGGCTGGACACCCACAGCTTGCAGAGGTCCAGGTGAGAGGGTTTTTAGCTGTTTTCCCATCTCTGGAAATGCCCAAATCCAGCCTGGCACAACTTGGCACAGGGAGGGCGGGATCCTACCCGCATCGAAGGGTGAGAAGTGACTTTTAAGCCCCCAAATTTGCGATTTCTCACATCACCACCTACCTTTCTCACAGAGAGCCCCTCCTGTGCCCGCGGGGCAGCTGCAGGTGAAGTGGTGCCCATCGTCCTGGCAGGTGCCACCGTGCAGGCAGGGCTGGGACTCGCAGGGCCGTGCCAGGGGGGTGCCAGGGGGCAGCTGAGTGGGCTTCCCCCTCCTGCTGCTGCTGCCAGGGCTGCGGGTGGTGCCCGTGGGGTTGTGGGTGGTGCCCATGGGGCCGGGGCTGCCCGCGGGCTCCCCGTGCTGCCCCAGGGCCGCGGTGGCTGCGGGCACCCTGCGCGTGGTGCCAGGGGCCATGGTGGTGGCCGTGGTGGTGGTGACCGTGGTGGTGAAGAGCCGGGGGATCCAGTCTGGAACACAGCAGGGATGGGGTCAGCTGGGGGGTTGGTCTTAGGGTCAAATGTGGGTCTGGGTTGGAGTCAGGTGTGGGTTACGTTTAGGTTTAGGTATGGGTTAGGTATGGGTTAGTTTAAGGGTCAGGTTTGGGTTAGTTTTAGGGACAAGTGTGGGTTAGGTTTAGCGTCAGGTATGGGTTAGTTTTAGGGTCAGGTGTAGGTTTGGAAGTGTCCAAGCACCCTCTGGAAGATCCCTGCCCATGTCCAGACCCCTCTAAGGTCCCTCCCAACCCCAAACATTCCGGGACCCACCTGGGGAAGCTTTTGAGGGGTTGGCAAGACCAGCAGAGACCCCAGGCACTGTGAAACCCCAAAGCAAGCGAGGGGCACTCACCAAAATCCATGAATTTGATGTGCTCCTGCTGGGGCCTCTTCACCAGGATGGTTTTCCTCTTGGCAGCCCGGAGCTGCTTCAGCAGGGCCCCCTGGACATCGGCGGCCGTGTAGGACGTGGCTGAGCCCAGCCAGGAGGGCAAAGGAGGGAGGCAACAGTGAGCATTCCAATGGGAATTTCCTTCCCATGACCTTCCCAAACCCCTCCTTTCCCATGGAAATAACCTTCCTTTCCCAAGGAAATAATCCTCTTTTCCAAGGAAAATAATCCTTTCCCAATGAAACTAACTCTCCTTTCCCAAGGAAAATAATACTCCATCCCAAAGAAAATAACCCTCCTTTCCAAAGAAAATAAACCTCTATTCTCAAGAAAAATAAACCATCTTTACCAAGGAAAATAACTCTCCTTTCCCAAGGAAAATAATCTTCCTTTCCAAGGAAAATAATCCCTCCTTTCCCAAGGAAATAATCCTCCTTTCTTAACGAAAATAATCCTCCTTTCCAAGGAAAATAATCTTCCTTTCCAAGAAAAATAATCTTCCTTCCCCAAGGAAAATAATCTTTCTTTCCCAAGGAAAACAATCTTCCTTTTCCAAGGAAAATAATCCCTCAATTCCCAAGGAAAATAACCCTTCCTTCCCAAGGAAAACCATTCCAGCTTCCTTAGCGTGCAGCTCCTCCCAGCTCTGCTCACACAGAAATTTTGCAGGATAAAAGACCCAACCCCAGTGAATTTTAGGATGGTTCTTTCCTTCTCCTCCCCAGGCAGATTTCCCAGCCAGAATTCCCTCTGGGAATGGCCCCACCTGGGTCAAAGTGGGCCTCCACGATGACCCTGACGGCGCTGCTCTGGCCCAGGTCCCGCACTCGGATGCTCCTGAAATCCTTCCTGACATCAGAACCCCGGAACAGCTCATCCAGCTGAGGAAGGAAAGGGTTAATGGGGAGATCCTGGCACGGGGATCCTGCCAGGGAAAGATCCAGGCTTGGATTTGCTTCCCAGCCTTTGCAAGGCAGCCCGGTGACAGGGAGGGGACAGGGGACAATTCCTGCTGCTCTTTAGGGCTAAGGGAAAAGTGGGATCCATAAACAATTCCAGCTGTTCTATAGGGCCAAGGCAAGAACGGGATCCATAAAATGGAACAGGGATGTTCTGTGACAATTCTGTTCTTTAGAGCCAAGGGAAGAGCAGGATCCATAAATCAATTGGAACAGGGAACCATGGTCCATTTTGGGTTCACCTTGGGTGTGGGCCCAAGGTGTATCCATTGAGGAGATCCTTTTAACAAATCCCTGTTTTACTGTGTAACTCTGTTCTGGGGCAGCCTCTCAGGGCACCACAGGGTCCCCTCGGTGCCAGGTGCCAGCTGTGCCCCCACGAGGGGCACGGCGCTCACCGCGCTCTCGATGCTGCGCGCCGTCTCCCCGAAGAGCTCGGATTTGGGGTCGGCCATCTCCGGGGTGTAGAACAGCTCCTGGCCCTCCACCTCCTCCAGGATCAGCACTCCCTGGAACACCTTGGTGGCTGGGGGAGGAGGGAACACAAGACAAAGCCTTGAGCTGGGCAGGGGCGGCAAGGGAGGGTCCCTGGTGGGGGGGATGGCAGTGTGGGGGTAGTGCCAGTGCCGGGTTAGTCGGGATGGGGCGGGCACAGCCATGGAGGATTAGTGCTGGAGCAGATGGCAAGGACCAGGCTGGAGATGGCAGCTTTTACCAGACGGGTTCCTGCGAGCTCCGGCCCGGAGAGCAGCCCCCCTGCACCGCTGGGTGACAAGAGAGACACGTTAGAGGACAGAGGACACGCCAGAGCCCGGGGGCACCCACGGACACACACGGGGCACAGCGGGGCCACCCGGGGCTGGGGGCCAGGGGGACACCTGGCACAGGGCAGCCACAGCCCTGCCAAACCAGCCTGGAGCTGCAGCAGAGTGCCAGGGCTGCATCCTGCCCTGGGGATGCAGAGGATGGAGAGCTCCCGCTGTGGGAACCACACTGGAGGTTCCTTTTCTTTTCCATTTTCCCTTTCTCCTTTTTCCTCTCCCTTTCCTTTTTCCCTTTCTCTCTCCCTTTCCCGTCACACAGGACTTTTAACCCTTTATGGGTTAAAAGGGAAAGTGTTGGGTTTTTTTTCCAGAGGAAAAGGGGATGTTTCACTGGAAACCCCAAAGAACAAGGAAGAACTTGAGTGAGGAAAAATCTGTGATGTGGCCCCTGATTCCTGACCCCAGAGTGATCCCAAACCTTCCTCCAGCCCTGACTTCACCTGGAGAGCTCTGTGTGTCATCCCCTTGAGAGATCCCAATTCCTGACCCCAAAGGGATCTCAAACCTTTCCTTCAGCCCCAAATCCAGCTGAGCAGTTCTGTGTCCTCCCACCCTGAGAGATCCCCATTCCTGTCCCCACAGGGACCCCAAGGGACCCCAGACCCCATTCCCAGTCTCACCAGGGCAGTTGGTGCCCTCGGCGTCGGCGGCTGCGGTTTTGCCATCGGAGCAGCAGCCCAGGGCACTGTTGTAGCACGTGGCCCTCTCGATGGCAGGCGTGGCTGTCACCTGGCCCTCGTCAGGCTCCTCCTCACCTGGGGGACAGACGGGGGACACCCAGCAGTGACACCTCTGCGTGGCACCCGCCCTGCTCATGGTGACACCCAGGGCGGGGCTGAAGACACCAGGGGACAGCCCCCAGTGGCCTGGGGACACTCAGTGTGGCATTGCCCAGGGGACACTGAGCATGGCACTGACCTGGGGACACCCAGTGCCCTGGGGACACTCAGAGCCCCCCCAGAGCCCCAGGGTGGCACTCACCGGCGGATCCCGCCCCGCTGGCCTCCTGGTCCCCGCTGGTGCCCATGTCCTGGTCCCCGCTGCCCTCTGCGCTGCCGGACTCGCCGTAGCCGGGCTGGCTGGTGGCCACCACCACGGGCACGGTGGCCAGCGGGCGGACAGTGGCCTTGTGGACGCCGTGGGTGACCCAGGCCGTGGTGGTGGCCGGCCTGGCCGTTGTCACACGCCTGGTGGTGGGGTGGCCTCGCTCCGTGGGCCTGGCTGGCGGCGGTGATGGGCTGGTGGCTGCCCCGGTGGGCAGGGGGGAGCGCGGGGTGGCCCGAGGGGGCGCGGGCAGCTCCGGGGGCACCGTGGGCAGCGGCGTGGGGGACACCGGGGAGATCGTGTGCGTGATGGACTCTGCAGGGACACAGACACGGAGGTGAGGGGGTGGCACTGGGAATGGGGGGACAAAGCTTGGGAAGGGCGACTGCTGTGCCAGGGGATGTCCCAAGGGGTGGCAGGGCCAGCCTGAGGACATGGGGCTGGCACTGCCATGGGGACACTCACCGTGGCACTGCCCCAGGGGACACTCACCGTGGCACTGCCCCACATGTTTGACCGTGATGTGCTGGCCCTGCCTGCAGGCGATGGTCCGCAGCTGGCACTGGTCCCCATAGGTGACACCATCAGAGCCACACACCTGGGGACATCAGGGGACACCGGAGCTGCACCTCTGGGCCCCTCCCAGTGACACTAATGGGTCACTGGGAATGATGGCAGCGTTTTGGGGGGCTCCTCTGGGGCACAGAGGGACCCAGGGCGGCTCAGGGGTGCCAGGGGACATCTGTGACCCGTGTGTCCCCCTGGCCCAGCAGGGAACAGCTCCTGCAGGACTCTGTGTCCCACCCCAAAGCCTCCCAGAGGGGTGTCCCCAAACCTTGGTGGTGTTGGCCTCGGGGCACAGCGGGGATGGGCACTCGCAGTGGGCGAAGCCGTTGAGCTCCACGCACGAGGCCCCAAAGTCACAGCTCAGCTCCTCGCACGACCTGGGGGCTGAGGGGTCTGGGCAGGGCGAGAGGGGAGCAGGGAAACATCCCAGTTAGGCAGGAGCCAAAATCCCAGATAGACAGGAGTCAAAATCCCAAATAGATGGGTGCCAAAATCCCAAATAAACAGGAGCCAAAATCCCAAATAGACAGGAGCCAAAATCCCAAATTGGCAGGAGCCAAAATCCCAAATAAACAGGTGCCAAAATCCCAGTTAGACAGGAGCCAAAATCCCAGATAGACAGGTGCCAAAATCCCAAATAGACAGGAGCCAAAATCCCAAATAGACAGGAGCGTAAATCCCAGTTATGCAGGACCCAAAACCCCAAATAAACAGGATCCCAAATTCCAAATAAACAGGACCCCAAACCCTAAACAAACAGGACAGAAACCCTCAGTGCTGCAGGACCCAAAACCCCAAATAATCAGAACCCAAACCCCAAATAAGCAGGAACCAAAACCCCAAATAAACAGGATCCAGAACCCCAAATAACCAATACCCAAACCCCCAAATAACCAGGACCTAAACCCCCAAATAACCAGGACCCAAACCCCAAAGCCCAGGGCCCCTCACCCTTGTGGCAGCCGGCGGTGCCCAGGCTGCTGCCGTCGGGGCACTGGGTGCACTTCATGCCTGTGATGCCCGTCCTGCAGGAGCACAGCCCCGACATCTGCTCGCAGTCATCCCGCACCGAGCCCACAGGGTCACAGTGGCACGCTGCAGCGGGGACAGGGCATGGCGTGGGGCGGGGAGAACAGGTATGGGGTGGAGAATGGGGAAAGAACACAGTTATGTGGTGGGGAAGGGGGAAATGCGTTATGGGGTGAGAAAGGGGGAAAGAACACAGTTATGGGGTGGGAAAGAGGAAAATGCAGTTATAGGGTGGGAAAGTGAGAAGGGGGGCCAGGCAGCCATGGGGGAAGTGGGACAGTGATGTGCCATCCCTGTCACTCAGGGAAGTGTCCCACCCCTGTCAGGGCATTGTCCCACCCCTGGGCAGTGTCCCCTCACTGTCACTCAGGGGGTAACACCCTTGTCCCAGTCATGGGGTGCCTCATCCCTGTCACTCAGGGGTGTCTCCTCACTGTCACTCATGAGTGACACCCTGTCCCTCTCAAAGGCAGTGTCCCTTTGCTGTCATTCAGGGGGTGCCCCATCCCTGTCACTCAGTGGTGTCTCCTCACTGTCACTCACGGGTGACACCCTGTCCCCCTTGGGCAGTGTCCCCTCGCTGTCCCTGTCCTGGTCACTCACGGGTGCCACCCTGTCCCCCAGCAGTGTCCCCTCACTGTCCCTGTCCCGTCACTCATGGGTGACCCCCTGTCCCCCCTCACTGTCCCTGTCCCGTCACTCACGGGTGCAGCCGCTCCGTCCGTCGGTGACGATGCCGCGGAAGTTCCAGAAGCCGGGTTCGCAGCGGTCGCACTTGAGGCCGCCCACGCCGGGCTTGCAGGAGCACTGCCCCGTGCCCGGGTCACAGGAGCCGCCGTAGGAGCCGTAGGGGTTGCACTGGCACGTGCCTGAGGGCAGGGACACAGGGACACCTGTGTCACCACCCTGTGCCACCCGCTGCTCTCTCCATCAGCTCCCAGGCTGTCACCAGGAGCTCGATGCCATCAAGAGCTCGTCTCTCATTAACATCAAAGGGGAAGGAAGCTATTACAGGGTGATTATTAATTCATTAATGAGCAGCTTGATGGAGGGGAGGCAGCTAAAGATAGACAGCCAGGCGCCGTTCTTGTCCCAGCGGGAAGGGGACAGAAAGGGACATCATCCAGCTGATTTTCCCCCATTCTCCAGCTGCTTTTCCCCGCATTCTCCAGCTGTATTTCCCCCCATTCTCCAGCTGTTTTCCCCCCCATTATCCAGTTGTGCTTTCCCCCATTATCCAGCTGTGCTTTTCCCCCCATTCTCCAGCTGTTTTTCCCCCCCATTATCCAGTTCTCGCTGCTCAGTATTACCCCACCCTGGAGCTGTGTCTCCACGGGCTGATGTTTCCCCCATCAGGCAGCCACAGCCTCAGCTGTTGAGAGCCTTTCAAAACGCTCCTGCTGGCTCGGATAATTAGTGAATAAATATTAATGAGCCCTGGCCAGCTCAGCTTCCTGCTCAGGGGGTCACCCAGCTGTCACTGGGCCTCTGGAAGGTCCCAGGTGACACGTTTCCCTCCATGGAATATTCTGCCACTCTGGCAGGTGGAAATGACTGAACCCAGTGGAACCAAGGCCCTGGAGGCACCTCTGGGGACACCCAAAGTGTCCCCTCCAGCATTCCCAAGGGATTGAGGCCTGGGAGGTGGCTCAGGGATTTTGGAGGATCACCAGCAGTGGCAGGTTGCGGGGCAGGAGGGGTCAGTCCCTTCTCCCACGGACAAGGGACAGGACCAGGGGAAAAGCTGCACCAGGGGAGGTTCAGGTTGGATATTTGGGAAGATTTGTTCACTGGAAGCGTGGTCAGGTTTGGAATGGGCTGCCCAGGGAAGCACTGGAATCACCACCCCTGGAAATGCTCAGAACCCTGAGCATGTGGCCCAGGGGTGGCATGTGGCACTTGGGGACAGGATTTTGTGGTGACCACAGCAGTGCTGCAGCTCAGGAGGGCTTTTCCAACCTGAATATCCCACAATCCCACAGCTGGGGAGTGTCCAGCTTCATCTCCCGGGGACAGCACCCCAGACCCCCCCTGCAGCCCCCCGAGGGTCCCCGGGGTGGCACTCACTGGGACATCCAGCAGCTCCCACGCCCAGCGCCAGGGTGACGTTGTCGGGGCAGCAGCCGTAGACGCTCTGGCTGCAGTGCACGACCAGCAGGGGTGGCGGGGTGGTGGCCACGGCTGCAGGGGGGGGACAGGGACACAAGGGTCACCTTGGCACCCGGGATGTGGCAGTGTTCCCATAAATGCTCCTGGAGATGCTGGGAACTGCAGGGGAGGCCGGGACAGTGGACAGCAGAGCACAGGGACAGGGGGTGGCCCCTGAGAGCAATTCCTGCTTATGCACAGGGAAAGGACAGAGCTGGGGACAGAGCTGGGGACAGAGCTGGGGACAGAGCCAGCAGGGAGGGATAGCTGCCCTCAGGGGACACACCCGGGGACACACCCAGCAGGGAGGGCATGGCTTCCTTTAGGGGACACATCCAGGGACACATCCAGGGACACAACTGGGGACACACCCAGGGAGTGGTCTCCCTCAAGGGATATACCTGGGGACACACCTGGGGACACACCCAGGTACACCTGGGGACACACCCAGCCGGGAAAGCATGGTTTCTCTCAAGGGACACACCCAGGGGCACACCCAGAGTGGGGAGTGGCCTCTCTCAGGGACACACCCAAAGTGGGGAGTGGCCTCCCTGAGGGGACACTCCCAGAGGGGGGATGGCCTCCCCAGGGGACATTCCTGGGGACACACCCAGGGGACACACCCAGGAGCAGGAGGGGACTCACCCCGGCAGGCTCCCTGGCTGGTGACAAAGAGCTCCTGGCGCTTCTCACACCGCGTCTTCTTCAGCTCGCACTCGTTTGCGTAGGTGACGCCGTCAGAGCCACACACCTGCCGGCAGCAGGGCCAGGGCACAGCTCAGGGCAGCCCCTGGCAGGGCTGTGCCCCCCGGGGAGGGGACAGGAGGAGGGCAGGGCTCACCGGGCTGCGGGGCACGGCCACGCAGGTGAAGTCACAGACGCAGGGCTCGTCCTCGGCGTCCTCGTCCCACCAGCCCCCGAAGTGGCGGCAGCGCTCCTGCTCACACTCGCTGCCATCCCCCGAGCCTGAGCCCCCCGAGCCACACTCTGTGTGCACACAAGGATGGAAGGGTTAATCCCTGAGTTTGGCTCCTGCTCACACTCGCTGCCATCCCCTCAGCCACACTCTGGGCACACACAGGGATGGAAGGGTTAATCCCTGAGCTTGGTTTATTGAGATTTAAGTGAATTTGTTACACTGGAGACAGTTCTGCTGCTTGGGATGGTGTAGGATTATTGGAGTTTGTGTTGGAAATAGGAAAAGGTTTAATAAAAAGTAAAACAACAAACATTTTACAGAGGAAAACTTGAGTCAGGGGGAAGAGGTTCTTCCTCTTGCTAAAATACTCTACAAAAGTAATTATTTCTTTTGTTCTACTCCATACCTTGATCCAGGAACCTAAATCCCAACTGTGCAGGACCCAAAGTCCCAAATAAACAGGACCCAAAATCCCAAATAGACAGGAACCAAAATCCCAGTTATTCAGGACCCAAAATCCCAAATAGACAGAAACCAAAATCCCGGTTATACAGGAAACTAAATCCCAATTGCGCAGGACCCAAAATCCCAAATAAACAGAAACCAAATTCCCAGTTAAACAGGTACCTAAATCCCAGTTATTCAGAAACTTAAATTCCAGTTATGCAGGAACCTAAATCCCAAATAAACACCCCAAAGTGTGCACAGGGAGATTGTGGGTGACATGGAGCTGGGGAAGGGCTGGGATTTGGGGCTGGGATGTGGGGCTGGGAGAGGACTGAAGCCCCTGGAGCTCTGCAGGATGAGCTGCAGCAGCAGCAGCAGCAGCAGAGATGTGGCTGATTTCAAAGGCTGCTGGAAGGGGAAAAGGGATGGGGGAAGGGGAACCTGGCCCTTTTTCTGGCGTGATCAAAGGCTGGGCTTTGGCATTACACACAGAATTATTCAGGCTCTGCCTGAGGAGGGACAGCAACCTGAAATCCCCAGCAGGGCTGTGATCAAACACCCTGCTCTGTGTTCTCCCTGTGCCCTGCTCTGACGTCCTCCCCACGTGTGCCAGCACCCTCGGCTCCCTCCCTGTGCCAGCAGAGCCCACAGCTTCCCCTGAGTGGGAAAACTCGGCGCGTTTTTATTTTTAGGCTCACCAAGCCGACCCCAAAACCTTCCCTGGCGCTCTGCTGAGGAAACAGAGCCGTGGGATGGGATGGAAGGGGACTTAAAAACCATCCAGGACCAAACCCCTGCCAGGGGCCAGGGATGGCACTGGAGAGGGAAAATTTACACAGGATGCAGAGACAGGACAAGGGGGAATGGATTCCAACTGAAAACCAGGAAATTTAGGTGGGATATAGGGAAAAAAAAGGGGAAAATTTACATGGGATGCAGAGAGATGACAAGGGGGACTGGCTTCAGACTGAAAACCCTGAAGTTTAGGTGGGATATGGAGAAAAAATTCCTCCCTGTATTTTGGCTAGAATTGGAAACAAGTGGGACAGCGGACTGGGGGTTGGAATTAGAAGGGAGCTGGCGCAGGACTGGGGGTGCTGGGGGTCCTTTGGGGCATGGAGGGGCAGCCAGGGAAGCATGGCTGGCACAGGACCTGCTGTTTTGGGGTTTTTTGAGGTCTCACAGGGCACAGAGGAAGTGTGACTGGCACAGGACCCACTGCTCTGGGGGGTCTGGGGTCTCCAGGGCACAGATGGGCATGTTCTGAGGGGGTTTAGGGTCCCACAGTGCACAGCAAGTGAAGCTCCCCTCCCTCGTCCCTCCCTTTCCCCCACGCCCTGCAGAACCAGGACCAACCTACCGTCCTCGCAGGGTCCCATCCTGGCCACCTCGATGCTCCTCTGCAGCTGGCACGAGGCCTCCTGCAGCTGGCAGGTGCTGCCGTAGGTGACGCCGTCGGTGCCGCAGACGGGGGCCGGGGGCTGGCGCTGGCAGCGCGGGCACAGGCACTGCCCGGCCACGCAGCGGCTGCCGAAGGAGCACACCGAGCTGCCACACGACTCTGGGGCACAGGGAGGGACACCCTCAGCCACCCCGAGCGGCCCCCGCAGCCACCGGGGCGTTGTCACACAGCTGGCACTACTATCGTTATTAATTTGTTTATTAATTCATTATTAATTTGTTATTCCTCATTTAATTCGTGGTGCCCACCCCGAGTATTTTGGATTCCCAGCAGCTCTTTCTGGAGGGAAATAAATCCCATTTCATCATCTACTCTGGGAGGCAGCTGCCACCCTCAGCCATCCTCCCCCAAATTGTTGGGGAATCTCAGCCCAGCTGGACAGGTTTGTGCGAGGCTGAAATCATCATCGCAGCTTTTGTGATAACGAAGGAGTTGAGCAGGGCTTTTAATTCATTAAGAAATTAGCCCAGACAGCTCCCTGGGCTGGGGAGTGGGGAGGAAAGCAGGAACAAAGAGGAATTGACCCCAGGGGATGGAGGGGAGGGAGGGGATCAAACACAGCTCTGCTCTCACTTCTGCTGCTGGCTGTTAACACATTTTTATCCTAATTCCTACCCTGGCCCCACGGACATTAATCCAATTTCTCTGCTTGGCTCAGACAAATAACACAGGGGGCACTTCTGGCGATGGGGGAAACCAAACCAAAGCTGCTGGAGAGCCTGGAAATATCAAATTATCCCCCAGGTAAAAGGGAAGATCACCCAGGCAGGGCATGAGAGCAACCAAATCCGTGCAGGGCCGAGCATCGGTGACACGGGGGACAAAGATGGGGACAAAGAGGGGGACAAAGGGGACACGGTGACACTCACTGCAGGGGCCCTGGGCAGCCACCAGGATGTCCTTCTGCTGGGTGCAGGCCCTGACGTGCAGCTCGCACTCGCTGCTGTAGGTGTTGCCGTCGGTGCCGCACACGGGCTGCGCCGAGGGCACGCACTCGGTGGGGCACACGCAGCGCCCCGTCTCCGCCTCGCAGATGGCACCAAACTGGCACTTCCCGCAGGGCTCTGGGCACGGCAGCGCAAAAACACAGTTAGAGCAGCTCCGGAGGCCGGGCTGGCTCATTGTGGGGTGGAGGTAAAGCTCATTTTGAGTGCGATTCAACCCGGATGCTCCCAGGGATGAGGCAGGAACAGATTCTCTGGCAACCTCCCCACTATCTGTTACTAAATACCTATTATTAGGTATTATTCGGAAATATTTTATATATTTATACTTTATATTAATATTTATATAATTTTACTATTTTTTTCCTATTATTAGGAAATATTTAGAATAGAGACTCAACAAGGTAAAGGCCTTGTCGAGCTTCTAAAGCAGGGAAATGATGCCTCAGGTTTTGGCTTTTCTATTTTTCAGATTCTGCACTGATGCCTCAGGTTTCAGCTTTTCTAATTTTCAGATTCCCTGCTGCTTTCGCGTGTGGTTCTGAGCTTCACATTAAGGTTCACATTAGGTTTCTTCTGGGGGCACAGAAAAACCTTGATTTTGTATATAAAAAAAAATTCTCTCTGAACAGCTCTCCCTCCTTGCAGGAGACAGCAGCAAGCACATCCTCTGACTCCTGGGGATTCACTGATTCATCCTCCCCTCCCAACACCTCCCTCCCTCCCTGCCAGTCATTTCACCAGGAATTTGGCTCCAAGGTGCTTTTGCTGCTTTTCTCCTGCACACAGCAGCTGCTGCCTTGGCATGGGGGAGGAGGAGGCACCAACCCCCTGCTCAGCTCCTGCTGTTGGCCTGGAGGCTTTTATTCTGGTCTGGAGGTTTTTATTCTGGTTTTTATCCTGGACTGGGGTTTTTTGTCCTGGTTTGTATCCTAGCCTGGTGGTTTTTATCCTGGCCTGGAGGTTTTTGTTCTGGTTTTTATCCTGGACTGGTGTTTTTTATCCTGGTCTAGAGGTTTTTATTCTGGCCTGAAGGTTTTTATCCCAACCAGGAGGTTTTCATCTTGGCCTGGAGGGTTTTATCCTGCCCTGGAGGTTTTTCTTTTAACAACCACAAAATAATCTCCCTACCCAAATCTCATCACATCCTTTGTCCTTCACCCTGGCGTTCCTTTTGAGGATACACACAGGCCAACAACAACAACAACACAACAACAATCCCAGCCCAAATCTCACCACAGGGACCCCTGTGATGGATGCTGATGTCCCTTTTGAGGACACACCCACCCCAATCCCAGCCCTGGCCATGTCTCACCGCAGGGCCCCTTGTTCCTGACCCTGATGTCCCTTTGATGGCACAGCCACCCCAAGCCCACCCTCGGCCATGTCTCACCACATGGTCCCTTGTCCCTGATGCCAATGTCCCTTTGATGACATAGCCACCCCAATCCCACCCCGGCCATGTCTCACTGCAGGGTCCCTTGTCCCTGATGCCAATGTTCCCCCTCCAACCCCGGCCATGTCTCACCGCAGGGCCCCTTGTGCTTGACGCCGATGTCCCTCTGCAGCAGGCAGGCCATGGCCTGCAGCTCGCAGGCGCTGCCGTAGCTGCGCTGGTCGGTGCCGCACACGGGGTCGTAGTGGCCCTGGCACTGCTGCTGGCACTCGCACACGGCCTCCTGGTTCTTCACCACGCACGTGGCCCCGAAGGAGCACTCCACGCTCAGGCAGGGGCTGGGAGCGCCCAGGTCTGCGGGGGACAGGGATGGCACAGCTGGCACGGGGCGGGATGTCACAGTGTCCCACGGGGGCACCTGCCAACCCCGAGCCATGATGGGTGTCAGAGCTGCTGGGCGCTGTGCCCTCCTGCCACCCTGCCATGCCCGGCTCAGCATGGCCCCCGTGCCTGGCACAGGTGAGGGATGGGCACGGGGACAGGGACAGGATGGGCACCGCGTCCTCTGGCCAGAAACGGGAGCAGCAGCACTGGCAGAACCTTGCAGAGCTCCCACAGGGAGGGCTCACTGCTGGGATCCACTGCTGCCTGAAAAGCAGCTCCCTTCTTCCCTGGGATCCACACTGCTCCCTGAAAACCTTCCCCTCTGGGATCCCACTGCTCCCTGCAAAGCTCCCGGGGCTCCCCAGGAGGAGCTGGCTGGGGAGGACACACCTGGTTCCACCACCCTGCTCATCCCTCACCCCATCCTCATCCCTCCTCTTCCCAGGGAGCTGCTGTGGGTCAGGATGGGCACATCCCGTGTCCTTCCCTCAGCCCAGATTCCCCCTGGATGCACAGCCCCAGCCCAGCAGTGCCACCTCCCCAGGGGATGCCCAGGGGTGACAAAGTGAGAGCAGAGGCCGTGTCCCGCTCCCTGCAGGCAGGGACACCCCAGGGGCTCACCCCAGCTCCCAGCCAGGAATGCCCCCACCACCCAGAGCTGAGGAAGGAGTGGCCGTGCTGCTGGGGACAGAGCCAGCACTGCCCTGTGACCCACTGGGACAAGGAAAGGACACCACGGGGTTCACCTGGGCCGGACAGTGACAAGGACACAGGACAAGGACACAGGTGGGGACAGACAACGCAGCCTGGAGGAGATGGAGCGACAGCAGACACAGCACAGCCCTGGTAGCAGGCAGAGAGCTGGGCAAGGCCCCTCTGTATGCCCTGGGCACCTCCCCTGCACCAGCACGGCGGTGGCACCTCGGCGGCACCCTGTGCCAGGCAGCCAGGAAGGGCCTGGAGCAGGATCTGCCCACCTAACCCAGCCTAGAGCCAGGGTCTGCAAAGGAACAGGGACAGGGGACAGTTCAGGCATAGGTACACAGCTCTGTGCCCAAATTCAGGCACAAGGACACAGCTCTGTCCCCAGCTCAGGCACGGACACAGCTCTGTGCCCAAATTCAGGCACAAGGACACAGCTCTGTACCCAACTTCAGGCACAAGGACACAGCTCTGTCCCCAGCTCAGGCACGGACACAGCTCTGTACCCAACTGCAGCTCAGGCATGGACACAGCTCTGTCCCCAAATTCAGGCACAAGGACACAGCTCCAGCACTGTCCCTAACTTCCCTGCAGCTCTGAGCTCTTCCCGAGCACCAGGAATTGCTCCCTGGGCTGCTGTCCCCACGTTTGTGTCCCTTTTTTGTCCCCTAACCACGTCCCCCATACAGAGACACCGATTCCACAGGGAACATTCCCAGGGAGGAGCCAGTTCCGAGCAGAACCAGCTCCTGTGAGCCTGGCAGAGGGAGCTGAGAGGGAGCCCTGGGCTGGCACAGGGGACAAGCAGGACACACAGCACAGCTGGGGCGGCACAGCTGGGGCGGCACAGCTGGGGCAGCCCTGGGCAGGCACAACTCCAGGCAGGAGGATCTGGGGAAGCCATGGGGGTCAGTTGGGAGCAGAAGGAGCGGGAAAATCAACCAGGAGCATCCAGGGTGATGCAGCAGCCCTGGGGGGGCTGGCTGAGGAGTGGGGGGCTCCCAGCACCCACCTCTGCTCCCACTCTCCTTTGCCTGGAGGGCACAGCGGGCACCGGGCAAGAGCAATTTCCACTCCAGCAGGGTTTGGGGCCAGGGGTGGGACAGAGCCCAGGGCAAGCTCCTCATCCTGGGGGCTCCCAGGGCAAGCTCTCCATCCTGGGGGCTCCCAGGGCAAGCTCTCCATCCTGGGGGCTCTCAGGCCCAGCTAGAGCCAGGTGGGAGCAGTGAGGGGGCCGCGGAGCAGGGGCAGAGGCAGCTCCCAGCTGAGGTGTCCGGGCAGGGAGCAGGAGGGTGGTGCCAGGACAGAATTCCTTCCTCCACACAGGCAACACTGCAAAACACAAGACACAGACAAAAGAGGAAAGAGAGCAAGAGAGAAAGAGAGGACAGCAGAGAGAGGAAAAGACAGATGCAACTACAGACACCTTCCTTCCTTCTTTCCTTCACTCCTGGCCACGTCAGCCTCATCCCATCCCTTCTTTCTCAGCTGCAGCACCCAGAGGGATTCAAACCAAGAAATTTGATAGTGAATGCTTATCAAGAATTATTATTTTACCAATTGAAATTGCAAAACTTGTTTTTGAATGAAGACCTGAGCTGAAAACAAACAAACAAGCGAGCTCTTAACAGCTAGCTACAAAACAGAAATTCCTGTGTGATGTGTTTTTCAATTGTTCTCCCAATCACTTTCCTCCCTTTTAATGGCTTGGATGGTTTTGTTTGGCTTTGCCTCCCTGGCCTGGCTGCTGGAAAAGGCGGGAGAGCTCAGGGTTTGTCAGGCAGGTGCTTGTTAAAGAGGGGTTAAAGTGCTGCCAAGCCCTTCCCCAGCTCTGCATTCCCACAGCTCCCAGGCGCGATGAGCTCCCCAGCCCTGAGCTCTGAGCTTCTCCTTTTCCTTTCCAGAGCTGACAGGGCTAAAAAAATCCGCTCACACCTCCTGGGGCTGGGCTCCAGGGCTGCCTGGAGCTGTCACAGGCACTCTGCAGCCCCAGCTCTGGCAGACAGAGCCCTGGTTTTGATCCATTCCCCCATTTTCTGCCCGTGTCCCACCAGGATGCAGCTCCTGGAAGCAGATGTGCCCTGGGCAGCAGGGAGGGGAGTTGAAATCAAGGAGAGGGAGGTGCAGGGAGGAATGGCAGGTGCACCAGGAGCTCACCCTGCTGCTCCTGGCCCTTTTCCACGGAACACGGTGGAAATGATGCGTGGCTGATGCTCAGAGCAGCGTGAATTCCCTGCTTATCCCAGAAATTTGGGAATTTTCAGCCTCTCAAGGAGGCACAGGGGAGGGGGAGGCTTCAGTGGAATTTTTAAAAATATTATCCAGGTTCTATATATTTGATTAATATAACATATTATATAATTAATATATTGTATAACATATATTTTATATTCTTATATTTATATATTATAATACAATCATATTTTTCTATATTTAATATTATAAATTATATAAAATGCATAATTTATAATAATATAATCTATATTAATATATCTTTTTATATTGATATATTAAATAATCTATTAAAAAGAACATATTAATGTTCTAGATGTTAATATTAACATATTAATATTCTAGCCTCTAGAATACAACCCTCTAGCCAGGGTCGCAAAAATTCCCCCCTGATGGGATCACAGGGAAAACCTGGGGGATTGACTCCCAGCCATTCCCCCACCAGGAACACAGAGAAATGGAGGCTTAAAAATAACAGCTGTGATTATTCTGAGTGGGATTTTGGGAGCCTGACAAATTCTTTTCCAGCAGCTGGGTCTGGCAGCCTCGAAATCCTCCAGCAGGAGCACAAAGCCAACAAAACACATCCCCAGCGTGGGATCCTGATTGCCAAGCACTTCAGGAGGCTCAACCCAGCTGATACCTGATCAAACACCAGCTTAAAAGAACAGGACGCAGTTCCAGAGGTGGGAGAAACCCAAACTGAGCCGGAATGAACAACCTGTAACTCATCCAAACGAGCGCAGGGGCTGCTTCAACCTCCTGCACTTCCTGGGGGAGAACCTCACACCTGGACACTCCTAAGGATCCAAAGCCCCATCCTATCCCATCCTGCTGAGAAAGGTCCATGGGGAGCTTCTCCTAGAGACGAGACAAAGACACGGTGAGAGCTGCACAGAGGGCACAGAGGGAAGAGTTCCTGGTGGAGAGAGGCAGGCAGGCATGGAAGGGAGAGCATGGATGGAGTTTGGAGACTGGCACTACCCCGGGAGGAGCAATGGATGGCATGGATTGAGGGGAACAGAAACCAGCAGGAGGTCACAGACACGTGGCTCAGACACGGCGGGGTGTCCCCTGTGTCACACAGCACACAGAGACAGGAGACGTGCACACAGCAGGGCTGCTGGAAGGACAGAAACACGGGCCAGGGACGGGCCAGGCTGAGCGCAGGCTTGCTCAGTGGGCACCCACTGCAGCCCTGAGCGTGCCACCCTGCCTGGAGAGGGCTGGAAGGGCAGGGGTGGGTGGGGATCAGCATTCCCACAGGAGAGGGGGAGCAGCATCCCTGTGGGACAGCATCTCCATGGGACAGCATCGCTGCAGGACAATTTGGGGACCAACATCCCTACGAGACAGGAGGGAACAGCATCCCCATGGGACAATTTGGGGACCAACATCCCTACGAGACAGGAGGGAACAGCATCCCCATGGGACAATTTGGGGACCAGAATCCCTGTGGGACAGGGAGGGGACCAGAATCCCTGTGGGAAATTTGGGACTAGCATCTCCATAGGACAGCATCCCCATGGGACAATTTGGTGACCACCATCCCTTCCCTGTGGGACAATTTGAGGACCACCATCCTTACAGGACAACTTGGGGCCCACCATCCCTACAGGACACCATCCCTGCAGGACAATTTGGGGACCACCATCCCTGTGGAACAACTTGGGGACCACCACCCCTACAGGACACCACCTCTACAGGCCAGCTTGGGGCCCAGCATCCCTACACGACACCATCCCTCTGGGACAACTCGGGGCCCACCATCCCTACATGACACCACCCCTGTGGGACAACTTGGATACCACCATATCTACGGGACAATCTGGGGCCCACCATCCCCACATGACCCCACTCCTGTGGCCCAGCTCGGTTCCCCCCATGCCCCCCGTTGCCCCACGCTGCCGTGCCCGGTGCTCACCGCAGGGCCCGCTGTGCCGCGTGGGGATGTGCTGCTGCTGCAGGCACTCGGCGCGGCGCCGCTGGCAGTCGCTGCCGTAGGTGCGGCCGTCGCGCGCGCACAGGGGCCGGAAGGCGCCGTCGCAGGCGATGCGCTCGCAGGAGCAGCGCGCGGCCCCGCGCCGGTTCAGGCACACCGCGCCCAGCCGGCACGGCTCCGGGCACTGGTCTGCGCGACATGGCACAGGAGGAGTTAGTGGGGGTTTTTTAATATTTTCCAGGTTCTCTACTGATTTTTTTTTAATATTTCTCAGGTTCTCTACTGATGCTTTAGTGTTTTTTTTTAATATATTTCTCAGGTTCTCTACTGATGTTTTAGTATTGTTTCTTCAATACTTTTAAGGTTCTGTACTGATGCTTCAAGTTTAAACTTTTATGTTTTTCTTATATTAATATAAAAGCCTTAAGTTTAGGCTTTTATATTAATATATAGTGCATTATGATAAATTATATTAATTATACATAATATATGTAACTGCATAATAATTATACAATTATGCATTATATTAAATATATGTAATATATATATTATATTTATTATGCGTATCTATATAACGTATTATATAACATATAATGTACCATATATCTTTTATTTCTATATTTTTAATATTATAATATTATTATTTCTATATATATTTCTATATATTTGATTACTATATTATATTATATTATATTATATTATATTATATTATATTATATTATTATTAATATATTGTATAATGTGTATTTATATATTCTCATATTTATATATTATAATACAATTGTATTTTTCTATATTTAATATTATATTTTATATGAAGTACATAATCTATAATAATACAATCTATATTAATATATATTTTTATATTGATAAACTAAAGAATATATTCAAAAGATCATATTAATACATTTAGCAAAGAACTACTACTATTTTAAACGGAATACAGCCTCTAGCCTCTGTTCTAGGCAGCCTCTTTGGGCACCCAGGGATGCTCCCACCGAGGAGGATGAGGAGGATGAGGAGGGTGGGCACTCACCCTGCGGCTGGCACTGCCCCGAGCGCACCTTCTGGATGTCCATGCCGCGGATGGCGCCCGAGCGGGCCATGGCGCACTCGCTCTCGTAGGTGACGCCGTCGTCGCCGCACACGGGGTCCCTGCCCGGGGTACAGCCCTCGGGCCGGGGCAGCAGCTCCGCCCGCCGCGTCCGCGGGTTCACCCGGCACACGCGGCCCGGCTCGCTCGGCACGGCCTGGCACGGGTCTGGCACGGACGGGAGGCAGGGGTCACTGCCTGCCCTCTGGCACGGGCACTCCCTGCCCAAACCGCGGCTTCCCAGGCTCTGCTTCTTCCCCAAGAGCCCCCAAATCTTCCTTTGTGCTGCTAAGGACTCAGTCCTTACTGAGCCCATTTCCAAAGGGAACAGCACTGGGATAAACTGCCTTTTTCCCTACCCCGAGCTGCTTTTGGGATGCTGCAACTCCAGGATGCTCTAATTCCAGAAGTTGTTTGAGATGTTCCAAGCCCAGGATGTTTAAGCTCCAGGAGCTGTTTGGGATGCTCTAATTCCAGGATATTTTTATTCCAGGAGCTGTTTGGGATGTTTTGGCTAAAGGATCTCTTTGGGAAGCCAGACAGCAGCAGCAGCATTTCCCTGCTCGAAGCAGGGCCAGGGCAGCAGCAGGAGGAGCTGACCCCGGTGCTCGAGTCAGCGGGGCTGGAGCACAAACACCCGAGGGAAGGAGGCACTGCCTGGTTCTTGGCTCAGCCGCTGTCACTAAAGTGACCTTTTGCTGTCCAAAGTGACCTTTCGCTGTCCAAAGTGACCTTTCACTGCCCAGAGTGACCTTTCACTGCCCAGAGCGACCTTCTCCTGTCCAAACTGACCTTCTCCTGCCCAAATCACCCTGTTTCTGCCCAAATCACCTCTGTTCTGCCCTTTTCCTGCCCAAACCACCCCTTCCCTACCCAAACCACCCCTTTTTCTGCCCAAACTACCCCTGTTCCTGCCCAAACCACCCCTGTTCCTGCCCAAATGGCCCCATTCTACCCAAACCACCCCTTTTCTGCCCTTTCCCTGCCCAAACCACCCCTTTCCCTCCCCGCTGACCCACCACCCTCCTCCTCCTCCCCTCTCCCACCTCTCCTTCCCCCCACACCCCCACCCCGGGTGGGCACATTTTTTAACCCCCTGCTCACCACAGGGGCCATCGAACTTCTTGAAGACGTTCTCCTGCTTGTCGCAGGCGTGCTTGTTGAGGTGGCACTGGCTGCGGTAGTCGCGGCCGTCGCTGCCGCACACGGGGCTCTCGGGGACGCCGCTGCACGACGAGGGGCACACGCACTTGGCGCCCTGGCCGTCAGGGGAGGGGACGCACGTGCTGCCAAAGCTGCACGTCACCTCGGCACAGGGGTCCTTGGAGCCTGGGGGACACGGGAGGGGACACGGGTGAGGGCATGGAACGGGTGAGAGCGTGGCACAGCATGTCCTGTTCCTCTTATGGAATAACTCCAATATATCCCAATATCCCCAAAATCCATTCCTCTAAATGTCCCCATCTAACAGTAACGAATAATTTTCCACAGCTTCAGTAGATCCTTGGAGCCTGAGGGACACAGGAAGGGACACGGCACAGGTGACAGCCTGGCACAGGACGTGCTCCCGTTCCTCTTGTGGAATAACCCCAATATATCCCAATATCCCCCAAATCCATCCCTCCAAATGCCCCGATTCAGCAGCAATGGACAATTTTCCATAATTTTTCCTCCTCACAGTTTGCTGACCTCCAAAGCAGAGCTGGTGATTCCTCAGCTTCCCTTCCCAGCCTTTGGTGTCCCTGGCCCAGCCCGTGGCCATCATTTCTCCATCACTTTCCCACCATTTCTCCATCATTTCCCCACCATTTCTCCTCCTTACCACACTCTGCTGACCCCCAAGGCAGCTCTGATGATCCCGCAGTGTCCCCAGCCCTGTCCCCACCCCTCCAGCCACACCCCGAGGCGTCTCTGCCCACCTGGGGGACAGCCAGGGTCCCTCACTCACCGCAGGGTCCCTTGCTGACCACCTTGATCCTCCTCTGCTGGTTGCACTGGGCCCGGTCCAGCTCGCACTCGTTGCTGTAGGTGGAGTGGTCGGAGCCGCACACCGGGGCCACCACGGGGGCACAGGGACCCTTCCTGCACACGCACGAGGCCTGGCCCGGCTCCGAGGGGCTGCGCTCGCACACGGCCCCGAACCCGCAGAGCATCCCCCGGCACCCTGTGGGCACAGGGATATCCCATGGGTACAGGGACACACAGCCCCAAACCCACAGAGCATCCCCCGGCACCCTGTGGGCATGGAGACATCCCAGTGGGCACAGGGACACACACACACACGGGTCACCAAACCCACACAGCATCCCTGGGCACCCTGCGGGCATAGAGACATCCCAGTGGGCACAGGGACACACAGGGGACACAGGGACACACAGCCCCAAACCCACACAGCATCCCCCAGCACCCTGTGGGCACGAGGACACCTGGGCATGGGGACATCCAGGGGGCACAGGAACATCCCATGGGCATGGGGACACATGAGGGGCACGGGGACACACACACAGGGGACCCCAAACCTTTCGCTAAAATCCAATTTCCCCCTTCCCTGGTACAACTCCATTCATTCCTGGAGGTGTTCCCTGCCCCAGTATCCCCCATACCCCCTCCCAGTGCCCCCCACATGTCAGAATCAGAGCCTGACCTACATAAAAGGGAAAGGAGGAATCCTAAAATCAAACTCCTCATTTACACTTCAATTCCCAGGTGTCTGCCTTTGACTGCCTGGAGATTCTAGAGCTGCAAACCCAGAGATAAATCCCAGGAAATCAAAAGGAAAAGGATTCTCTTCCTCTCCTGCCCCAGCATGAGATAAATCCCATAAATCCCGGGAAATCAAAAGGAAAAGGATTCTCCTCCTCTCCCAGTGGTATCTAAAGGGATTCATCATTTTCTGAAGAGTCTGAGTCTCTCCTGCACTTCCCAGAGCTGCTCTTTCCCTCCCTTTGGGTTTTTTAAAATGCAGATGAGATGTAAAAATTCCAGGGGATGGGAATTGTGGGATTCATCCCGAGGGAAGGGAATGGGGAGTGGGAATGGAGCTGGGGCTGGCTTGGCCATGGCCATGGCCATGCCCTGAGACACAGAGTTAATTCTTAATTTAAAGTAAAAATCTATTTCAGATTTAAATGGAGAATGGGATTATTCCCATTCATCTGAATGAATGGTTTAAATTATTTAGTTTGCAGTTTACTCACATAATGGAATATGTTGTTTTAACCTGGTTAATCTGTTAAATTTACTGTGCTCAAAAAAACCCTTATATTGGCAAAAAAAAAACTTGTGCCCAAAAGGGGCAGTGGGAATGGCAGGGCTGGGCATTAATTAATTCGGACTGGGTATTAATTTGGGGTGAGCATTAATAATTCGGACTGGGCATTAATTAATTAACTAATTTGGAGTGAGCATTAATTAATTTGGGCTGGATGCGGAGCCCGTTGCCATGGAGAGCGGCTGGGCTGGTGCTCCTGTCCCCCAGCCCAGCCCTGCTCATCAATATTCAAATATTCAAATATTCAGCCCTGCCTCATCAATACTCAAATATTCAGCCCTGCCCTACCAATATTCAAATATTCAGCCCTGTCCCATCAATATTCAAATATTCACCCCTGCTCATTAATATTCAAATATTCAGCCCCGCCCCATCGATATTCAAATATTTATCGCATCACCCAGGGTGGGGAGCGAGGAGGAGCCCCTTTCCTGCACCCAAACCTGAGCCCTGGCTTTGTTAGGCTGGACAGTGACCCTGCCCAGCTTTGTTAGGCTGGACAATGACCCTGCCCAGCTTTGTTAGGCTGGACAGTGACCCTGCCCAGCTTTGTTAGGCTGGACAGTGACCCTGCCCAGCTTTAAGAGGGGAAGGAACCCCCCCAAACCCCCAGGTTCATCCAACCCTTTATCCCCCAGCTCCTGAGCAAACCTCATCCAAACCCCAGCATTTTCCCAGCCCAAACCCGGTCCCAAACCACACCAAACCCACCCCAGGCACACAACCAGCACAAACTCATCCCCTCTCTGTGTCCCCTGACCCCAAAACCCCTCCTACACCCTGGCACCCCCCAGAACGGGCCCTTCTCCATCTCCTGTGGGATCTTTTGGAGGTCTGGCATCTGCCTGGGCCGGGCTGTTCATGTTTTGGAGCCCTGAGCAAGGAGTTCCACCCACGTGGGGGTTTATTTTTCGCTCGAGATGCCTTTCCCCGGGCCAATTATAGATTAATCACATTTTATCTCACATCCTTTTCTCCCCCACCCCCAGCAGGGGAGGCAAAAATGAGGGGAAAAAAATAAAAAATAATAATAAAAAAAAGGCAACAAGCAGGTTATTAATTGGCTGCTGTTCTCTGTTTGCTGGGCTCTTATCTGCGCACGTGGAGGTGGGGGAAGAGCTGCCAGCAAAGGCAGGGGGTTTAAGCCTGGTTTTAAAAAGGGAACAAAGCTCCTGTGATGGTTTTATCTCAGCCTGGGCTTGCCTGCCCTGCATCCAGCAGCTCCTGAAGCTGATAAGAACCTCACAAAGAAAAAAAAAAACAAAAAAACCAAACCCAAAGTTCTCTGTGAAACCAGAGGAAAGGTGGGAGAAAATGCAAGGCTGCAGAAATTCACCTTTTGCAGCCCTTCCCTGCTTCCAGCCAGGAAAATATCTGGGAAAAGGGAGCACTGAGAGGCTCCTGCTTTCCTTCCTCACACAAATCCTGCATCCCAAAAAAATCCCTGGAAAATGGGAGCACTGAGAGGTTTGGGGACACTCTGCACTCAGCCCCAGGGCTTTGGGGACACTCAGCCCCAGGGGTTTCAGGGCTTTGGGGACACTGGGGACACTCTGCACTCACCATCCCGCGGTGGCGGCGGCGTCTGCGTGAAGTAACTGTTGGGTTTGTCTGCAAGGAAACAAAAACCAGGGAGCTGTCAGGGGTTCCTCGGGCACAACCCTGCCCCAGCCCCTTTTTGGGATGGTGTTTCACCCCTCCATGAGCAGGTCTGGCTCCCAGGAGGTCCTGGAAGCAGGAGGGAATGGCAGGAGGAGCCAGGATCACCCAAACCCAGTTTGGGATAGCCCCGGGTCCCAGTGGAGCTGTCATGGGTTCCTTGGGATGGTGTTTCATCCCTCCACGAGCAGGTGTGGCTCCCAGGAGGTCCCAGGATCCCCCAAAGCCAGTTTGGGGCAGCCCCAGGTACCAGGGGAGCCTCTCTGGGAGCAGCCCCCAGTCCTGGCAGGGCTGGACCTGCCCCAGCCTGTCCTGCCCCATCTCCTGGGGGCTCTGGGGCCAATCCTGCTGTGGATCACCCCACACACACCTGGGCACGCACCCACCAGCTCAGCCCAGAGCAGGAATGCTGCAGCCCCCTGCATCATCTCCTGCCCTTCCCAGATCCTCACATCCCACAATCATCATTTGCACCAGCCCTTCCAGATCCTCACATCTCCCAATCATCTCCAGCCCTTCCCAAATTCTCAGATCCCCCAATCATCACCTGCACCATCCCTTCCAAATCTTCACATTCCCCCAATCATCACCTGCCCTTTCCAAATCCTCACATCCCACAATCATCACTTGCACCAGCCCTTCCCAAATCCTCACATCCCCCATATCATCATTTGCACCAACCCTTCCAGATCCTCACATCTCCCAATCATCTCCAGCCCTTCTCAAATCCTCACATCCCCCTGATCCTCATCTGCACCTGCCCTTCCCAAATGCTCACATCCCCCTGCTCATCACCCCCAGCAGCCCTTCCCAAACCCTCACATCTCCCAGTCATCTCCAGCCCTTCCCAAATCCTCACATCTCCTGGATCATCACCAGCCCTTCCCAAATCCCCCATCCCCAGATCCCCACCCGGATTAGGGATGGAGCTGCCAGGAGCAGCAGCAGCAGCAGCAGCAGGTGGGAGCTGTCCTGGCCCACGCAGAGCCGCCCTCACAGCTCTGCTCCCTCTTCCCTGCCAGGGAAAAGTGGGACAGGGAGCTGCCAATCTGGGATTGTCCCTAGGGCAGCCCCAACCCAGGACTGTCCCCAAGGCAGCCCCAGTCCAGGATTGTCCCCAGGGCAGCCCCAATCCAGGACTGTCCCCAGGGCAGCCCCAATCCCAGAACTGTCCCCAGGGCAGCCCCAATCCCAGGACTGTCCCCAGGGCAGCCCCAATGCCAGGATTGTCCCCAGGGCAGCCCCTATCCCAGAACTGTCCCCAGGGCAGCCCCAATGCCAGGATTGTCCCCAGGGCAGCCCCAGTCCAGGATTGATCCCAGGGCAGCCCCAATCCAGGACTGTCCCCAGGGCAGCCCCAATCCCAGAACTGTCCCCAGGGCAGCCCCAATCCAGAACTGTCCCCAAGGCAGCCCCAATCCAGAACTGTCCCCAGGGCAGCCCCAATCCCAGAACTGTCCCCAGGGCAGCCCCTATCCCAGAACTGTCCCCAAGGCAGCCCCAATGCCGGGACTGTCCCCAGGGCAGCCCCTATCCCAGGACTGTCCCCAGGGCAGCCAGGAGCTCCGGGACGAGCCCATTTGGTAGCCCTGGGATCCATCCTGCCCGCTCAGGGACACCTACAGTTATTGAAGAAGAGCAGCACGGCGAATCCCAGCGTGGAGGTGGCCAGCAGGATGAGGCAGATGTTGCAGGGGATCATGAAATACCTCACCACGAGGGACACCTTGTGCTGGTAGAGCCGGTCCCGCTCCAGGGCCCCCGGCGCCATGGGGTACTGGCACGCTGTCATGCTGGGCACCCCCAGGCTCTCAGGGATGCCTGTCCTTGCCCCCGCGTGGTTTTGGCAGTTTAGGTTTTCCCAGAGGTTCCCATCTCGGCTGGCAGCAGGGTGGGGACACCTTCAGGACTCTGTGCCCGGCAGTGCCATGGCAGAGGCGTGGCCTTGGGGACAGCTTGGGGACAGCTCCGGCGGCACAGGGACACTCAGCCAGCCCCGAGGTGTCAATCCACGGGTGCTCGCAGAAAGCAAGCCAAAATGACTGGAAAGCAAACCAAAATGCCCAGAAAGCAAACCAAAATCCTGGCGCCGAGGGCTCCAAATCTGTGGCTGAGCCCAGCAGGACAAGGACACGCCGGGGTGGGAACAGTGGGAATGTCACAGCAGGAGCAGAGCTGGGACAGGGACAGTGCCAGCACAGGAGCGCTCCCAGGCTTGGGAATGTTGCGGTTCTCTGGGATAATGGCTGAGATCCTCCAGGATAACCTCTCAGATCCTCTGGGATATCTTTGGGGATCCTCCAGGATAACCTCCAAGATCCTCTGCTATATCTTCTGGGATAACTGCTGAGATCCTCTGGGATATCTTCTAGGATCCTCAAGGATAACTGCTGAGATCCTCCACGATAACCTCTCAGATCCCCTGGGATATCCTCTCAGATTCTCCAGGATAACCTCTGGGATATCCTCTGAGATCCTTCAGGATAATCTCTGGGATCCCCTCTCAGATCCTCCAGGATAATTTCTCCAGGAATATCCTCTCAGATCCATGCCAGTCTCACTCGGGGCACACGGAGCTCCTTCCGCTGTCCAGCGGTTCCTCCAGGACACGTCCGGCAGCCTCTGACCCTCTGCAGGTCCTCACAGCCGGGAGCGGCCAAAATTCTGGGAGCAGCCCAAAGGATTCCCAGAGAAAACCCAAAATTCCAGGAGCAGCCAAGATTCAGGAGCAGCCCAAGGATTCCAGGAGAAGCTCACAATTCCAGGATCAGTCCAAGGATTCCGGGAGCAGCCAAGATTCTGGGATCAGCCCAAGGGTTCCAGGAGAAACCCAAAATTCCAGGATCAGCCAAGATTTGGGATCAGCCCAAGGATTCCAGGATCAGCCTGAGGATTCCAGGAGCAGCCAAGATTCGGGATCAGCCCAAGGATTCGGGATCAGCCCGAGCATTCAGGGCTGCGGCTCAGCCGCGCCGCGCTCAGCCCAAGGCAGACGCTCCCTCTCTCCCTCCGAGGCTCCTCTCAGCTCCATCCCCGCTGCCTCCCCAGGCCAGCCCGGCTCTCCAGGACCCAGCCGAGGCTCGGCCCGGCGGGCGGGGGCCCGGCTCGGTTCGGCTCGGCTCGGCCCGGCTCAGCGCCCGCCTGGCGCCGCTCGGACATGCCGGTGCCTCCCGGGCGGAGCGCGGCTCGGCGGCATGGAGCGGGTGGGATGGGTGGGAGGGATGGATGGGTGGGAGGTGGATCCCTATTCCCGGTGGTCTCCCTGCGCCCCCCGCGCGGGGAAGGGGCCGCGCAGCATCAGACAAGGGAGCGGCAGCGCGGAGCGAGCCCGGAGCTGCCCCCGCCCCGCATCCCTCCCTCCTCTCCCTCCCTCCTTGCCTTCCCACCCTCCTCGCCCTCCCTCCGCCCGCCCCTCGGCCCGACCCCGGCGAGGGGGGGCCCGCGAGCCAACAAAGGGGCGCGGGGGCGCAGGGGCGCGGCGCACACAAAGGGCGGGGGCGGCGGGGGTCGCGCAGGAGCCGCTCCCCACCCGGGCACGGCGAGGGAATGGGGGGGACCCTCCCCAGGAGCCCCGGGATCAGCACGGAGGGGTGGGATGGGCGAGAGGGGGCTCAGCCCCTGCGGCTGCTCGCACCTCTGCCGGCATCGCCCCCCGAGAGACCCCCGGGCACGGCAGAGCAGCAGGGAAAACCCGGTTATTGTTTTTTAGGGTGTTACCGGCACAGGCTCCCCAAAACCAGCCTGAAAGAGCAGCAGGAGAAAACCCGGTTACTGTTTTTTAGGGTGTTACCGGCACAGGCTCCCCCAAGCCAGCCGGGAAAAAGGAGCAGGGATGGAACTGCTCCATCCCTGCGGGGTTTTCCTGCATCCCGCAGGGATGGGGACGCTGCCACCAGCAGGGCTGGGTGGAAGCCAGAGGAAGGTGAAGGTCCAACAATGGGCCGGGAGCGCTGCCACAGCCCCGGGCAGGGATCGCTGCTGCCCCAACACAAACGCAGGAGCTCGCCCTGCCCTGCCTCGGGTGGAGGCTCTGCCAGGATGGCATTCCTGGGGAAACACAAACATTCCCTCCCCCTCTCCCTCGGGGGGTCTGGGGGCTGTGGCTCCATCGAGGCAGCTCTGGGGGCTGCTCACAGCTCCTGCTCCCCACTGGATTCCTGCTCCCCCACGGGATTCCTGCTCCCTGCTCCTCCCAAAAGCAACAACTCGGGACCAAACCTTTGCCAGGGGCAGGATCTGCTCCCAGTCCTCCCAAGAATCCTTCCCTGCTCACCTTGGCAATGCACCTGCAGCCCCAGGGACACAGAGATTAAAGAATCCTCCCCTCCCACGGGGACACGTGGGGACACCGGGTGGTCCCCCAGCAGGGCAGGGCACTCCTGCAGGAGCTCCCTGTGGGGTGGGCACAAATTGCCCCCCAGCCACCCCACAAACCCCCCTGCTCCTCTCCGAGGTCTGGGAGCATCCTGAGGTGCAAATCCAAAAAAAAAATCAGAGAAAAAAGGGGGAAAAAACAAAGTCACATCCAGGAGATTGCTCCTCTTTAAACCTGCTGTGCTCCCTGCATCCTTCTGCTCTTCCTGCACCCTTCTGCTGTTCCTGCATCCTTCCCATCCCAGTTCCTTCATCATTCCTGTCCCAGCTCCCCAGTCCTTCCCATCCCAGCTCCTGCATTCTTCTGCTGTTCCTGCATCCTCCCAGTGCCTTCTCCTGCATCCTTCCCATGTTTTCCCCATCCATCCTTCCCGTCCCAGCCCCTCCACCCTTCCTGTGCCACAGGTGCCCAATTCCTGCCCGCTGCCCCTACCAGGGCCCTGCCCTGCTGTCACCACTGTGCCCATCCCTGTCCCCTCCCTAGCCCCAGGGCTGTCACCGCTCTGTGCCCATCCCTGTCCCCTCCACAGCCCCAGGGCAGGGCTCCAGAGCCAGCCCAGCAATCCAGGGTAGGGCCCAGCCTTGGCTGTGAACAATTCCCAGAGGGAACCGAGCTTTGCCTCCTCCCCGAGCTGCTTTCACATGCAAATCAGCCACGTCCCTCCCTGTCCCCTGCGGGGCCACTTTCAGGGGCAGCTTTTGTGTCCCCAGCCCCAGCAGGGACACGCTGGCTCCTCATCCTCCTGGGAAACCCAAACACTGTGCCCCTGTGGGATTTGGGATGGGATCTGACACTCTCAGGGTCCCTTTGCCCTGCTCTGACCCCAGTGGGGTCACTTTGGGGTCCATCAGTGTCCCTGTCCCCAGAGCTGCCACCTCTCTGGTGACACTGACAGTGACTTTGGGGTCCATCAGTGTCCCTGTCCCCAGAGCTGCCACCTCTCTGGTGACACTGACAGTGACTTTGGGGTCCAT
>JAWWMS010000080.1:6593167-6617842 GCA_035048045.1 Chlorospingus semifuscus
ATCTTAAATACAAAATTTAAAATATATTTTAAAATATATTTTAAATCTATTTTAATTAAATATATTTAAAATATATTTTAAAATTTTAAATATAGAATTTAAAAATAGATGTATGCAAATACAACTTTAAAATAGAACGATAAATATAGAATTATAAATATAGAAGTATAAAAATAGAATTAAAAAATAGAATTATAAAAAATAGAATTATTATAAAAAATTGAATTATAAATATAGAATTATAAATATAGAATTTAAAAGCAGAATTATAAAAATAGAATTATAAAAATAGAATTACTGTAAAAAATAGAATTATAAAAATACATTTTTATGAAAATGTATTTTTATAAAAATAAATAATGGAAAAATTCCTGCGTGGGATGTGTCCCTCCCTGCACAGCCCAGATCCAAGCTGATGGGCAGGGACAAGGACAGGGACAAAGTTTTGCTGCTCTGAGGTCTCCACGGGATTTTCTCTCCTCTTTGGTCTCCCAGCACAAGCCCAGCTCCCAGCAGGGTGAAAGGTTTGGTGAAACCCCAAATCCCACCAGGGAGGGCAAAAATCCCCCCGAAATTTGCTGAAGTTTAACCCCAATAAAGCCCCACTCGCTCTCATCCTCCTCCTCATCCTCCCTCGGAGCGAGGAAGGAGCAGGACCAGCATTTCCATGGGTATTTGGGAATGAGAGGGGCCTGAAAGGCTCAGCTCCCCCAGGAGGGACAGCTCTGGTTTCTGCTGGCTGGGAGCGGGGACAGCACCTGGGGGAACACCTGGAGGAACGAGCCAGGAGAGGCTTGGGATGGAGAGGTTTGGGATGGAGAGAGGTTTGGGATGGAGAAATTTGGGTTTAGGATGGAGAGGTTCAGGATGGAGACATCTAGGATGGCGAGGTTTAGGTTTAGGATAGAGAGGTTCAGGTTTAGGATAGAGAGGTTTAGGATGGAGAGGTTCAGGATGGAGACCAGGACATTTCCTTCCCCCTGAGGCTGCTGGGACACTGAAATTTCCCCTGTTGCTCCCAGGGATGCCCAGGTGAGATTTTTGCATGGGTAAGAGTCAGACTCTCCTCCTTGCAGATCCCCCCTGACCACAAAACCATTCCAGGACCCCCTGCAGGAGCCTGGAGGAGGGACCCCACAGGAACCACGGCACCCCCAGCCCCACGGGCCAGCCCAGGTGAGCCCGGGGAAGGTGTGCAGGGCCCAGCCCGGTTCTCAGCCAGCCCAGGTGAGCCCGGGGAAGGTGTGCAGGGCCCAGCCCGGTTCTCAGCCAGCCCAGGTGAGCCTGGGGAAGGTGTGCAGGGCCCAGCCCCGCTCTCAGCCAGCCCTGCTCCCTCCCCAGCCGCTCCTCCTGCCTCTCTCCCCGCAGTCAAGCCCAGACACCTTCCCCAGCCGCACCTCCCGCAGCCCCGGGGCAGGTGAGCAGCAAAGCAGGGCAAAACCCCAACCAGACAAAGCAGGAAAAATAGGGGAAAAAAAGCCCAACAAAACACCCCTCCTCCAGCAGCAGAAAACACAGCCCGGGGCTGGCTCCGGCGTGCGGGGCATTTTCACAGCTCGGGGTCTGGGTTTTTTGTTTTTTGGGTGGGGAAAAGCTGAATTCTGCCCAGCTCTGCAGCAGATGGGGACTGGCGCTAATTGGCGTGGCTGGGGCGCTCGGAGCCGGGCCACAGCAACATCACAGTCCGGCGGCCTCCTCCCACCCTAATGAATGGATGTGCGAGGCTCGGAGCCCGGCAATCACCTGCGGGGCATCCCATTCATCAGCGCCGCGCAATTAAGACTTTGTCACCGCTGACTCACCGGCGGCAGCGAGGAAAGGAAGGGAGACGGGAAAAATGGGGCTGGGACCTGTTTGCAGGAGGACACTGCCCTGGGGAGCGCTGTTTGGCCAGGGAGAGCAGAAAACGCTGAATTTAAGGGGGTTTTAAAGCTCCGCGGAGGCACAACTTTATCCAGGCACGGGGGTGTTGTAAAGGCGCGGGGAAAAGTAAAAAACCCCAAAATAAAAGGGGTTTCCAACATGCCAGGGGGGTGCATGCCTAATAGGGAAGGACCACCTGTACAGAACATTCCTGGCAGGAAAAGGCCGCGGGAAATGCCAGGATTTGTAAAGCCAGGTGGGAAGTTGGAGCAAAGTCCCCTCTGGAGGAGCTGTCACTCGGGATGGGAAACACCGAAAAGGGTCACCAGGAAATTCTGGGAGATAAAGGTCAGAATCAGCTCTGCTTCCAGGAAATTTGGGGAGATAAAAGCCAGAATCAGCTCTGCTTCCAACCCTTCCCTTTTTTGTCTCTCCCTGTGCCTTTTCCCTGCCCCTTCCCTAGCAATTCCCACAAAACCCCCCCAAAACGTGCGCTCCATTGTCCCGGACAGGATCCACATCCTCTTCCACACTTCCTAGGGCACTCACAGAACCTGGATTTGCCCTATAAATAGCAGTGCCTCGCTGACCATGGGGACAGCCCAGAAAAAGGCACTTCAGGGGGCAGGAAGGGACAATGCCAGCAGCAGCTTTGGGCAGAAGTCACAAACTGCGCTCAGGAGTGCCAAACCCCTTGGAAAAAGGGCCCAGCAGCGCTTTTTGGGAATTCTGTCAGGCTGTTCCTCCTCCCCCCAGCTCCCCTGGCAGCCCGGGCACGGCTGGCAGCTATTTCGGGGTGTTTATCTAACATTAATTCACATTTCTCCTCCCGGTGCTTATCTGCCTCTATCGGAGCACTCAGCTGGGAGGGTTTGGGAAGAACAATGCCCCGAGCACGGAATTCACGGATCCCCACGTGCCCGGACCACCCAGATCCACAAAAACTCGGGATTTCTGGGTGTGGGAACTCCAGCAAAACTCGGGATTTTGGGTGTGAGAGCTCCAACAAAAGTCGGGATTTTTGGGTGAGGGAGCTCCAGCAAAACTCTGGATTTTGGGTGTGAGAGCTCCCTTTCCTCTGCAGATAAGGAAGAGGCTGACAGGAGATAACGGCGGGGGGCTCCGAGGGCAGGACAGGAGGAATTGGGGCAGGAATTTCCTCAGCACAGGATCCTGGATTTCTCCCAGCTCCCCCGAGGGCAGTGCAAGGACAGCAGGAGCCAAGGGTCAGGTTTAATCCCGAGCTTGCTGCTGGAATTTAGGTTAAAAACAAACCAAAACAAAATAAACAAAATAAACTGCAGGCACGGCAAATGCGCACAGTTCCACTTCCAAGACTTGGGAAGATGTGAGGAGGGCAGTGAGCCAAGGGCTGCTGCAAAGCTGCACATCCCCAAGTCACTGCAGTGACAGGAGGAGATTCATCTGCTCCCAGCTCCTTGGGACACCCCAAATCCCATCCCAAAGCTGCTTTTCCCTGCAAAGACACCACGGAATGCCACTAAAAATGACACAGGAAGGGCTGATGGGCAGGGAAAGGGACAGGGAACTGTTGTCCTGTGACAATTCCCAAATGTCACAGCACTGCCACAACGGGATGGGATGGGATGGAAGCTTTCCTGCTTTCACTTTCACACCACTCCAAGGCTGGAATGATCTCTCAGGAGCCTGTCCTCGCCCTTCTGTGCTCTTTGGAGACCAGGAACGGGCAGGAGCAAAATCCCAAACTCCAGAGACAGCAGCACAAACCTCACCCGGGCACTGCTCAGGGAAAGGCAGGGAGGAGATTCCCTTCCCAGTGTGAGGAATTCAGATTGTGCTTCCCAGAAAGGCACCACGGGCAGCCCCATCCCACTGCTGGCTGCCCCAGCTGGGGCTGGATTGCACCTTGCAAAGGCAGAGCTGCTTCTCTCAGCCCAGCTTTTCCTTATCCCAGCTTTTTCCCCCATCCCAGCTTCTCCCCCATCCCACCTTTTCCTTACCCCGGCTTTTCCCATCCCACCTTTTCCTTATCCCACTTTTCCCCCATCCCATTCCCTGCTCTGCTGCTGCAGGATGATTTTCTGCCAGGCACACAACTCGCTGCGAGTCCGCAGCAGGGAGAAAAATGCATTTATTTCTCACCCTGGCGTTTCTGCCTGGCCACCAGCGCCACTGGGCCGCTCCCGTGGCCACCTCGCTGCGGCCCCAGGTGGCCACATCCATCTGTGCCCCACCACGGGCACAGCTCATTAATGCTCGGCCGAGCACCCAGGATGTGCCAGACACTCCGCAAACAGACGGAGCCGGGGGGGCTGCGAGCTGCAGATGGGTCGGGGGGCGCTGGCAGCGGGCAGGGGCTGGGGGATGCTCGGGGGATGCTCCAGAGCCCCGCAGGGAGAGTTCCCCAAAGGGAAAGTTCCAATTCTTCTCCGCCACCAAAGCATCGCCCCGGCCCCGCAAAATCAGGGTTTTTAAGAGGAAAAGGGGAATGTGGAGAAGAGGGAAAGGCAAGGGAGGAGCGTGTCCTTGCAAGCGAGATTCCTGCCCCGGCAAGGGTTAAGGCATCCGGCACGTTTTCTGTCAAGCGGGCGGATGGGATTTCAGGTTGCTCGGGACTCTCTGCGTTTCGGGGGGAGATAAAAACCCCAGAGCCCGAGGCCAGGTTGGTGGTTAAACAATAGCCCGGGCTGCAGGAGAACTCGAGATGCCGCTCAAGTCAACAGGAGAGGCTCCCGGAAAGTTGGGAGGCAGCTCCGCATCTCGCCAAAGCCAAAGAGGGAAATGCCCATAAAAAGCAACCTCTGGAGATCCCCCCCGCACCCCCCCGGCCACAGAACAGCCGGAACCTCTTCATAGCTTTAAAAAGCCCCGACCCCAGCCCAAACCGCGCACGGGGCGAAAGTTCTACCTTGCACGAGTAGGTGTGGTGCACCGGGTCCACGTTCATGATCTCCTCCACCGTGCCCGTCAGCACCACGTTGGCCTCCTCCTCGCGGCGCTCCAGCTCCCGCTCGGGGCAGCTGGCCCGTGCGGGCAGTGCCAGCGGCGCCAGCAGCGCCAGCAGCGCCAGCAGCGCCCGTGCCAGCCGCGTCCCCATGGCGGCCCGGTGCCGGTGCCGCCGGCCGTGCCCCGAGCCCCGCAGACAAAGCGGCCCCGCTCGCAGGCAGCGCTGGCGCAGCAGCCGAGAGGGCCACTTTTGTTCCAGGGAGGTGAAAAGGAGGAAAGAAAGAGGAGGGAGGGAGGGAAAGGCAGGCAGCGAGGGGAGGGGAGAAGGAGGAAAATCCCAGGAGGAGGAGGAGGAGGAGGAGATCTGGAAGGCGCTCGGCGCTCGCTGCCGTGGCCCTGGAAGAAAGCGCGCAGATTTGCATGCAATCTGAATTGCTGATAAGGAGGGAGCGGGGGTTAGGGGGGAGAGAGGAGGAGGGAGGAAGGGAGAAAGGAAGGGAGGAAGGCAGCGCGGCCGCCCGCCCGCCCTGCTGGCAGCGCTCGGTGCGAACGCCGCCCCCAGGAAAGGGAGCCGCGGTTAATGGATAATCAGCGCCGCAACGTGAGGAGACTTTTAAAGGTGTAGGGACCGCAGCCGGCCCCGCCACCCCCTCGCCGTGAGTGGCAGCTGTCCCCAGCTCTGGCACGGGGTGTCCTTCACCCCATCCTGCACCCCCGAGATGCCCAAAGTGGGGTTTGTCCCTCCTTGTCACCCCCACTTTGAGTGGCAGGTGTCCCCAGCTCTGGCCCGGGGTGTCCCTGGCTCCATCCTGCACCCCGAGATGCCCAAAGTGGGGTTTGTCCCTCCTTGTCACCCCCACTCTGTATGGCAGCTGTCCCCAGCCCCGTTCTGGGCTGTCCCCACTCCATCCTGCACCCCTGAGATGCTCAGAGATGGGCGACACCCCGGCATTTCCCTCCCTGTCACCCCCAGTTCCACCCCAAAGATGCTCCCGTGTTTTCCCCACGGGGAAACTGAGGCAGGGCTGGTCCTGCTCCGCTGGGAGCCCACAGATCCATCCCTGGGCACAGGGGTGACCCGCAGTGGGGACATCACTGTCACCGCACTGTGCCCCAGCCGTGACAGAGCCACCCGTGGAGCCATGGAATGGCTGGAAAATAACTTTAAAATAATCTCATCCCACCCTTTCCCGTCCCAGGCTGTCCCAGCCCCCTGACCCCATGGCCCGGCTCCCCGGGGGCTGCAGGGCGATTTCCCCACCTGTCCCAGCAATTAGGGCACACAGAAAATGAAAAGTTAAGTGGCACCGGGGGAGGGATGTTGTTTGTGCCCTCCATAAATCAGCCGGCCCCCAGGGGCGTTTTACGAGACCGTTTCGCTTGATGGCCCTAAAAAATCTCCTTGTTTCACTTGATGGCCCTAAAAAAAAATCTCCTTGTTTCACTTGATGGCCCTAAAAAATCTCCTGGTGTGACCCAGGCGAGCTCCTGATCCCAGGGTGAAGTTTAACCACCTGCCAGTGAGGATGTGACAAGTGAGGTGTCCCCTGTCCTCCTGTGATGAACAAATTTCAGACCACATAAGCATCCTCCCCTGTGTGCTCCTGTCCTTCCCGAAATTCTCAAATAATTTATTCCCTAAATCCTGAGTGCTCTGTGCTGTTTGCCCCTGTGGGTGCCACACTCCTTTTCCTCCCCTTCTCTCATTTGTTTAATATGCAGAAATAAATGAATCTTGCTGAGTGTTCCAAAGTTTCTCCCTAAAGAGGATGGAGCAGCAGGGATCCCATAAATCTGCCTGGAAATATCCCAAATCCTGCGGGGTTTGCAGGGAAAGCACCTTGGATGTTTAACATCTTAACCCATTCCCACAGTGTAACTCCACAGCTTCTCCCACTTCTCTTTCCACTCCAAACTTCCATTTCTCCCCTGAAAATCTGAATTTCCCAGCTCAGCACTGAGGGAATGCTGCCTGATCCAAAGCAGGCAGGGTTTTATCAACTCAGGGATAAAATCCTTATCAAAAAGGGCTTCAGGGAGATCATTCTCACCAAAAAAGTGGCCCAGAGCCTGCTCAGGCCCACAGGAAACCTCTTAGTAAATAATTTCCACATCTACCAGACTTCCCTACACTGTAAAACACCAAAAAGCTGCAGGATGAAGTAACCTGAAGAAAATTCTTATTTTCTCACCAAAAACTTCCCCAAAAGCATGGATTTTGGCTGAGGGGCACTGGGAAGCCTCCATCCCTCAAAGCCAAGGCCAGGCCCCACAGGCCTCATATCCCAGAGCTCTTCCCACTCAAAAATTCCCCCAAAAAAATCCAGGATGAAGTGGTCCTTAGAAAGTCCACATAATTCAATTTTCTCACCCCAAAACTTCCCCTAAAAACCTGGATTTTTTTGGCTGAGGGGCACTGGGAAGCCTCCATCCCTCAAAGCCAAGGCCAGGCCCCACAGACTTCACATCCCAGAGCCCTCTCCACTCAAGACTTCCCCCCAAAAGTTCCAGGATGAAGTGACCCTTAGAAAGTCCACATAACTCAATTTTCTCACCCCAAAACCCTGGATTTTTTTGGCTGAGGGGCACTGGGAGCCCTCCATCCCTCAAAGCCAACCACAGCTCCTGACAGAGGAGCTCCATTACTCCATTTCTGTGGTTGTTCTAAACTCCAGCAATCAGCTAAAAATATTTCAGTGCCCTGGCAGCTGATATTTTTTTTTTATCCTGCTGTTTTAATAATTAATTTTTATTGTATTCCTCGAGCACTGCTGGAGTGGAAATCCCAGAAAGAAGCTGAGCTCGAGGTGGAAGGAACCAGCTGGGACTCCCTGCTCCAGAACCTGGCAGGGGAGGAGAGGGGAGGAATTATTTCTGCTGAAATTTGGCAATTTTCTGGGTTTGACTTGTCTCCTTTTAGCCCCACCCCTCCATCTGCTTTCAGAGCTGGGATGTGAGGAGAAAAATGGATTTCACAGCTTTTTTTTTTTTTTGATGTTTTTGCCCCAATCTGGTGTGGTTTGAGTGGAATTGCTTGGCCTGGAGGGTTTTTTTGGTGGAAGTGAGATGTGAGGAGCTCAATCTGCTTGTGGGGGTTTCATGGCATTCAGAAGGACAAGGATTTTCCAACAGGCAGGAAAATAATAAAATCACCTTTTTTAGGGCCAGTGTGCAGGGAGCAGCACGTTCCCACAGGGAATTGCTGGGCCTCAAGCTGATAAAAGGAGAAACAGGAGAAAAAAACCTGGGATGTTTCTGTGGGAAAACTGAATTCCTTGGCAAATCAGCGCCCAACACAAACAAACAGCAGCTCCCAAAAATACACAAAACACTGGGGTTTGTCCCAGCTCTTCCTTGTGAACCTGGGGCTCGGGAAAACTTCTGGAAATGCCTTTGGAGGTGGCTCAGTCTGCCCCTGGAAAATGAAAATACCTCGGAAAAACCGCGAGGAATTGGGCAGGGTTTGCTCCTCGCACTGCTGCGTGATTTGGGGAGGGAATTCCAAGGGTGTTTTTGGAGGGAGTGGGGAATAAATGGAGGAGGGAAGGGGAGGAGAAGAGAGAAGGGAAGGGAGGGCCTGGCACTGCCCACATGTCAGGGCAGGAACCCCTCAGGGTTTGGAGCCAAATATTTGCCTGGAAAGCAAATAAAGGCCCTGGTGAGGAAAACCCAGCCCCAGAGGTGACAGCAGCGTCCCCATCCCTGATTTACAGCGTCCCCATCCCTGCTTCCATCCCTGCTCCATCTCCATAACCTCTAAAATGATTTAATGTGATTTTTCCCCTTATTTCTCTTTCAAGTTTAATCCCTGCCGGTGCTTTCCTGCCACTGTCAAATTCCTTTTGTGTGCTGTTAGAAACCCTCTGGATGTCACTGAGGAGCAGCTGGAACAAGCTGCCCCTGGGATGCTGCGGGATAATGAGTCCCAAATTAGTAAATCTGTTAATTAGAGCGGGGCTGGGGGCAGCCCCACACTCAGGGGGTTTCACCCCACAGCAGCTTCACCCTCAAGGGGCTTCACTCTGTCCCTCTGCTCTGCTGGGGGACAGGAAAACTTGGGCTTTTCCCAAAAAAAATCAAGGAACTCATAGGAAAACTTGTGCCTTTCCCCAAAAAAATCAAGGAACTCACAGGAAAACTTGGGCCTTTCCCCCAAAAATATCAAGGAACTCACAGGGAGCTGTCACATCCTGGAGAAAAAAAATCAAGAATTTGGCTTTTTCCTCCCCAAATTCCCAAAGAATTCCTGTGTTCAGTGTAAGGGGCACTGGGAATTTTGTCCAGATGGAAATGGACATCCTCAGCTGCTCCTCTCATCCCACCTCAGAATTCCCAGGATTTGATGTGGGATGGATGCAGAGATGAAGAATATCTGGAGTGGAACACCAAAAGCCTTTCCTGGTTTAAATTCACATCCAGGAGAAAAATAAAATAAAGAATTTGGTGTTTTCCTCCCCAAATCAGGCCGGCAGCCCTGAATTGGGTTAAAAACTGGGTGAAAACGGGGTTAAAAATTCCCAGCTGATCTCCTGGAGCCTCTGGGATCCAGGCTTTGTCCCACAGGCAGGAAAAGCAGGGAATTGTGCTGAATGTGCCCAAATTCCCTGGACTGCAGGAGAAAACCCCAAACCAGGGCGGGTTCTGAGCTCTAATGACAGGGTGGCAGGAATTCAGCCTGGAATGGGATCAAGGCTGGGATTTCTGGGATTTTTACCCCAAATCTGGGGATCAGAGCCCCCCACACCCCTACAGGTGTTTTAGGGCTGGGTTTAGCAGCCCTGAGCCTCCAGCAGGGCTTAACTCAACCCCAGCTCAGGGGCAGAACACCCAGTGAACCACAAGGAGCCAAAACCAAAAGGGGAAAAGGGAGAGGATCTTTGAACCGCAGTCAAAAGGGGAAAAGGGAGAGGAGCAGAAGGAAAACCCAGCGTGAACTTGAGGGCAAAGGATCCCCCAGGATCAAACCCCATCCTCAGGAACGCCCGGGGGGGCTGCTGGAATTCCTCCTGCTGGAATTCTGTGTGGCCACGGAGCCGCCCTAATGTGGATTGATGGCCTCAATCTGCTCTCCCTGCGGGGAAAACAGAGCCCTGGCCCCTGATATCCATTATTTCCCTCCCAGAAATCCCAGCCTAAGTGGATTTCCCCGCGCTGCATCCAGGAGAAAACGTCTCCATCCATCCCCCCACGGCAGGGAAGCGTTCCCACCTGATTCCTCCCGCCCCTGGATTGATTACAGCCACGCCACGATTAATTGGGGAGAATGAAAATGCTTCTCTGGGCGATCAATCTTCCCCCGGCTCCCTCACCTTGCCATCCTCTAATAAGTGGGAAATCAAAATTCCCCTCCTGGCTGCCTCGTGCCTGCAAATGGATTTCTCTGCTGCATTGCTGGGAACCCTTAAAAGGCATTTTGGGAGCAGCCAGGAGACAAATGGGATTAGCTGGGCAGGGAAAGTGCAGCCGCAGCATTTCTGCACTGCCAGCGAGGGGAAATTCAGCTCTGGCAGGATCAGGGGATGGGGGAGAGCCTCGGGATGTGGAGCAGGAATTGGGGAGCAGAGGAGTATTGGAATGGAACACAAAAATCCTTTCCTGGTTTAAATTCCAGAGGGATTCCTGTGTCCAGTGTAAGGGAATTTTGTCCAGGGATTCGGACATCACTCCTCTTATCCCACCCACTGGATTCGGTGTGGGAGCTGTGGATGCAGAGATGAAGAATATTTAACGTCAAACACCAAAAACCTTTCCTGCTTTAAATTCCAGAGAATTTCTGAGCCCATTTTCTGTGTAAGGGGCACTGGGAATTCTGTCCAGCTGGAACTGGACATCCCCAGTCTCTCCTTTCATCCCACCCCAGAATTCCCAGGATTTGATGTGGGAGCTGTGGATGCAGAGATTGGGAATATTTGGAGTCAAACACCAAAAACCTTTCTGCTTTAAGTTCCAGGATTCCCTGCCTTGTCCCAGTGTGTCCCCAGCTGTTTGGATCTGGATTTCCCAGCTGGCCACGCCATGCCAAGGACATCTGGGGGATGTCACCATCTCTGGAACGTCAAATTTGGCTCAAATTTATCCCAAGGAGTGAGAACCCGGCCCTGTCCTGGGAAATGGGGAATCCTGGAATGGTTTGGGTGGGAAGGGACCTAAATCTGATCCCATCCCTCCCCCTGCGTTCCAGGGACACCTCCCACCATCCCAGGCTGCTCCTTGCACAATTCCAGGGGTGAACCCACAGCTCCTCCTGGCAAATCCCACTTATTTCCTTCTGCCACGAACTTTAACCCACAGGAATCTGGGAAATCCCAGAGCCAGGGCAGCCCCAGTTCCCTCCAGTGACATTCCCTGCACTCTTGGGGGATCCCAGGGGTCCCTGGGTGCCCAGGGCTGCCACTGCCCCATCCCACAAAGCTTCCAGGACTTTCCCTGATGGAAAACACGGATGGTGCTGGGAAGCAGAACGACCTGAAAGAGCAAAGATTAACATTCAGAGCATGCAGGGATCCAGCTTTTCCCTTTCTCCCTCTTGCGTTTTTGGAGGACTGAAGGAGCCAAGGTTTTCCCCGTCCCTCCGAGGGCCCTTGGCAACCCTGGGGAGCTGCTGGAGCCTCTCCCAGCAGGGCTGGAGTGCCCAGGGCTGGGCACAGCGGGACCCGGCCCTCCCAAACCGTGCTTTCACACTCCCCCGACCCCATCGCATCCTCCAGGCAGGATTTATTGGCCCGGGCTCTCCAGGAGATGGAGGCTTTTGTGTGGAATTTTATCCCAAACCCTTCCTGCAGCTGCTGCGTGGGCAAAAGAAAAATAAAAAAAATAAAAGAGAGAGAAGGGTGGGGGGGAAAAGAATAAAAAAGACATTGAAAGTGTGAGGTTTGAAAAGCTTTCTCCTCTCCGGAATCAGTTTGTGAGTCACACAGAGGGGATGACCGGGGAATATTTCATCCTGCGGGGCCACGCTGAGAGGAGGCAGCGCTGGGATGTGAATCTGCCCGAAGCTCGGCTCTGCATTCGTCATTCCGCACACACACACACACCGAGCTAAACGGGCAGCGGGTTTAACCTCTTCCTGCCCGCGGCACTGAGCGCTCCCCTCCCGCTTTGGCCTGGTTTGGAACCGGGACAACGCCGGGGATGCGGTCCCAGAGAGGCTGGAACACCCAAACCCCACGGGAATCACTCCCTGCCTCACTCCTGGCTCAGCCCAGGGACAGGGGAGCAGGAAAAGGGGAGCTGAGGGTGCTCTGCACCTGCTGGCCTGGGAGTGAAAGGGGTTTGGGAGGAAGAGATGGAACAGCCTCAGGGAGAGCCAAGGGATTGCCAGCTGGAGGGTGAGGAGGAGGGAGGGAGGGATGGAGGGATGGATCCATGGAGGGATGGATGGATCTAGGGATCCATGGTGGGATGGATGGATGGATCTATGGATGGATGGGTCCATAGAAGTATCCATGGATGGATGGAGAGCAGCCTGCTTTTCCCCAGATCTGCCTCTTGGATCCCCTGCAAAGCCCTGAATCCGAATTTTAGAGCCCCAACAACGGGGCAGAAGAGGAAAGGAAAAATCCAGGGAAAACCTCAGGGCAGGGCAGCGGGGCTGGTTGACCTAAAAGAGCCCTTCCAACCCAACCCTTTCCATGACTCTCTGATCCTTTCCCCTCCAAATCTCCTTTGCTGGGCTGTGGGAGAGAAGGGAAGCCAAGGGAAGCTCCCTGAGCTCTGGCAGGACCCAGAGCTGCCCTAAGCCTTTATCTAAGCTGAATCCACCTGGGTCCAGCCCGGTCCCTCCAAGGCCACCGCGTTTGCTGCAGGGAGCGGGAGGGGAGCCAAGGAGCCTCCAGCTCCTGTGTCAGCTGCTCGGGAGCTGCCAGGGCAGCGCATCCTGGCGCGGCCTCCCAATTATCCAAAGTGCTCTCCAGGAGCTGCAGCCTCATCCATTAGGGCTGCTCTGACTCAGGCTCTCCAGACCAGCTCTCCGTGGGGGAGAAAAGGGGGACGAGCAGGGGGAGAGGGGGGAAAGCTGAGCCCACCAGCAAAACCCCAATTTCCCAGCCCCAGGCTGGCTGGGCTCGGCTTTAGCAGCACGAGTGGGGCTGGTGCAGCGTCCAGCCAAGCTTGGGGGTGTTTTGGGGCAGGCAGGGAGGGCAGTGCCAGGGGCACAGAGCCCCTGGGTGCCCCCTGAGCGCCCGCACCCCCTTTGGGAGCGTTCCTGAGCCCCTGCGCTCTTGGCTCAGCTGCAATCCCGCTGCTGCTCCTTTCCCGGAGCCATCAAAGTGCTCTTTGTTAGGCAAGAGCTGCAAACAGCTGCCGAGGGCTTGTCCAGACACATAATCCCGGCTGGAGAGCGGGGCTGGCAGCGGAGCGGCCGCAGCCCCGCCCGTGTGCCCTGTGGGCAGCGACGGTGGCACGGCCGGCCCCGGGGCTGGGGGCACCCCTGGCAGGCCCTGGCAGTACCCTGGCAGCCTGGCACAGGGGGCATTGGGGCAGTGACAGTGGCACCACTGGCCCCGGGGCTGGGGGCACCCCTGGCAGTGCCCTGGCACAGGCGGCATTGGAGCAGTGACAGGGGCACCGCTGGCTCCGGGGCTGGGGGCACCCTGGCAGTGCCCTGGCAGTGCCCTGGCAGTACCCTGGCAGTGCCCTGGCACAGGGGGCATTGGGGCAGTGACAGGGGCACCGCTGGCCCCGGGGCTGGGGGCACCCCTGGCAGTGCCCTGGCACAGGGGGCATTGGAGCAGTGACAGGGGCACCGCTGGCTCCGGGGCTAGGGGCACCCTGGCAGGCCCTGGCAGTGCCCTGGCACCCTGGCACAGGGGGCACTCGGGCAGCAGGGAGGCTCTGGGCGTGCAGGAGCTGATTGCAGCCCGGCTCCCACTCCAAGCAATGCTCCTGGCTGGTTTTCCCCATTCCAGGAGCTGTAGGTGAGGGTGGAGCAGATTTCCTGATAAGCTGTGGCTGCCCCATCGCTGGGAGTGTGCAGGGCCAGGCTGGAGCGCCCTGGGGTGCTGGGGTGTCCCTGCCATGGCAATGGGGTGATCTTCAAAGCCCCTTGCACCCCAAACCGGTCTGGGGTTGGGAACAGGATCCTGTCCTGCAGAGCTGTCGGATCCCATCCCCTCCACGGGAACCAAACAAAGGAGAATATCCCGAAATGGAAAAGGCAGGAGTTTGAATGCAGAGGCTTTGATGAAAGGGAAGGAAATCTGCTCAAATCAAAGCTCAGCCTGGGACCAGAGCCTTGCCCAGGGCTTGCTCCCAGTCCAGTCAGGCAGGATTTGCTGCAAGCAGCTCCCTCTCTCCTCTGGCTTTGTAATTGAGTCAATCAAACCCTGCTGGAGACCAGGAGTGCCCCGGGAATCTCCACGGGAAGGGGCAGGCGGCTCCTGCGAGGATGCTCGGCCTGGGAAAGGCTGGCAGGGTACAAATATTCATTAAATTTCTGCTCTTTATAGCAAGTGTGGCCAAACCAGGCTGGCTGGTGCTGGAACCCTCACCTCCTCGGATATCCTGCTCCACCCCAGTGAAACTCCAGTTTAAAGCTGGGCTCATCCTTCCTGCACTGGTTTTGTCCCAGTTTGGGTGGTCCAGGCCCCCAGCCCAGAGCAGGAGCTGGGCAGGGGGGTGGGAGCAGCATCTGTGCCCCTTCCCCTTCTCCCAAAACTCTGCCAGAGCCCGGGAGATGCTCCAGGATGGGCCCAATCCCAGGGCTGGGCCCAGATTTGGGATCAGAGGGGATCAAGCCTGACCTGCCAGAGGGGTCTGAGGGAAGAGCCCCCAGAGCAGGGCGGGCAAAGCTCTCTGCAGGTGAAACCCCTCCCTCGTTTTCATGGAATCATGAAACAACCCCTTCCCTCGTTTTCATGGAATCTGGGAATGGTTTGGGCTGTGGAAGAGCTTCAGGATCGTCCCAGTCCAGCCCTGCCTTCCAGGGACACCTCCCCCTGTCCCAGGGTGCTCCAGCCTGCCCTGCCCTGGGAACATCCAGGGGCAGCCACAGCATTTGTGGGAAACCTGTCCAGTGCCATCGGGAACTGTCACCTGATCCCATTTTCCTCAGGACTTTCCCCTTCATTCCTCTCATTTTTGGGAAACCTGTCCAGTGCCATCAGGAAGCGACACCTGATCCCATTTTCCTCAGGACCTTCCCCGTCATTCCCCTCCCTCAGCCAGGAGGATATCCATTATCCCTCATTTATTATTATTATTATTATTATTATTATTATTATTATTATTATTATTATTATTATTACTCTCATTTTTGGGAAACCTGTCCAGTGCCATCAGGAACTGACACCAGATCCCATTTTCCTCAGGACTTTCCCCTTCACTCCCCTCCTCCAGCCAGGAGGATTTCCATTTTAATGCCATCCAAGTGGATTTCCCCGTGCCGCATCCAGGAGCAAACATCTCCATCCATCCCCTGGAGATGCAGCAGCAGAGGGAAGAGCTCCCACCTGATTCCTCACCCCACTGCGGGCAGGTCCCCCTGCCAGCGCCACCTCCATCCTTCCCTTCCCTTCCCTCCCTCCCTGCAGCCCTGGAAGGCACCCAAGGCTGGATGAGCAGCAGGCAGGAACGTTCAATTAGAGATGAGCACAGGAGATTTAATGGAAGGGCTGGCTGGAGCCCCTGGCAGCAGCAGGGCTGAGTGGATGAAATCCCATAAAGTGGGGAACAGCCAGGATGGGAGCGGGTGTCGCTCCCAGTGACTGGAAAATCAATGGATCCTGCAGTGCGGAGGGAAATGGGGGATTTGGGATGAGAGAGAAAGGTGCTGGCATGGGGAGAGGAGAGGAAGAGGAACCAGGAGGGTGAGAGCAGCCCAGCCTCCCTCTGCTGCCCTGCAGGATCCACAGAATCCCGGGAGGGACCCCAAAACCCATCCCAGGGCACCAACACAGGATGGTGCCCAGCTGGCTCTGGAGCATCCCCACCCCTCTGGAGCATCCCCATCCCTCTGGAACATCCCCCACCCCTCTGGAACATCCCCACCCCTGGGCTCGGGCACTGCCCAGGGCAGTTCTCCCTCCTGCCCAGGGGGAATTTCCTGCCCCACCGATGCTTTGAGGTTTTCCCCCTGTATTTCTGGTCCCCTCCTGTCCCCTGGGCACGCTTGGAGGGGTCCCTGCCCTCCTTGCTGGGGTCACTCCATGGAATGGGAAAGCTTGGGAAGGGTCACGGTGGCTCTGGGATCTGCTCCAAGCTCTCTGCAGGCTTGTCCTGCAGGACACTGCCCCCAGATCCCTCTGGAAGTGTGCAGTGGCAGGTCCCTGCCCCTGGCAGGGGGCTGGGATGGGATTGAGGGTCCCTTCCAACCCAAACCATGCTGGAATTCCCACCTGAGGCTCTCCCATGGCAGGAGATGCTGGATTTGCTGACACCAGAGCTAGAAAACCTCCAGGCTTCTCTGCAATGCCAAAGGAATTATTTAAGGAGATACAACCCCAAGGAAAAGCTCCAGAGAAGTTTCTCACCAATTCCTCTCTTCCTGGCTAGAAGTGAGGAAAAGTTGGGAAGGAGCTGGGCAGGAAATCCCAAAAAGCCACGAGAAACATCCACAGGAACTGGGAGAAACACTCAGGTTCCTCTTCCAGCCTTTCCTGCCTCTGCAGCAGCAAACGCGAGAGCAAAGTGGCCTCTCGTGGATGGAAACTGTGCTGCAGCTCCAGGAAAAGGGCAGGAAAACTGGGGGGAAAAGCTGTGGAGCAGCAGAGAGGCGGGTGGGGACAGCGCGGGGACAGCAGGGCTGGCACCGTGCCCGGGGAGCGCTGGCACACGGCAGGGATGCGAGCAGGGAAATCTGGGCACAGCGCGGGCATCTCCCTCCCCACCCCGGAGCTGCAGGCGGGCTGAGAGAGGGCATCCCTGCTCCAGCAGATCCATGGATGATCGCAGGGTCACGACTGGGGGTTAGGGTAAATCAGGGAAAGGAAATCCTGCCCGGTGAGGATGGTGGGACACAGGAGGGGGCTGCCCAGAAATGTCCCATCCCTGGAAGTGTCCGAGGGCAGGGTTTGGAGCACCCTGGGCTGGTGGGAGGTGTCCCTGCCCAGGGAATGGGGTGGGATTGAAGGTGCCTTCCATCCCAACCATCCCAGGGTTCTGTCACTCCGCTCTCCCAGGCTGCTGCATCCCTGCATCCCAACCCAGCCCCGACCGGGATGGACCATCCCTGCATCCCAACCCATCCCTGCCCTCCCGAGCTCTCCCAGGCTGCTGCAGGGATTTCCCAGCCGCAGATCCGCGGGGCTCCATCCGGGCAGGGACCGGCAGAGGGCACGAGCGGCCCGGGGGAGCCGCGGGGACGGACCGGGAGGCGACACCAAGGGAGAGGCGACACCAACGGAGCGGCGACACCGACGGGAGCGCCCCCGGCCCCTGCCCGCTGAGGGACCCCATCCTCCCCTCGGAGCCCGGCCCATCCAGCGGGCCCGTGGGCTTGGAATTCCCGAGCTCCGCGGCATTCCCAATGGCATTCCCAATGGCATTCCCGTGCCATTCCCAGTGGCGTTCCCAATGGCATTTCCATGGTATTCCCGTGCCATTCCCAGTGCCATTCTCAATGGCATCCTGGTGACATTCCCGTGGCATCCCCATGTCCCAGGGCCACGCCGTTGCCGGGAAGTTTCCTGTTTCCTGTTCCCCCAGCTGCCAGCCGTGTGTTCCCACAAAAAGCGGGATTGTTCCCAGAGCTGGAGCAGCCCCTGGCTCCCGGATGTCAGCCGTGTGTTCCACAAAAAGCGGGATTGTTCCCCGGAGCTGGAGCAGCCCGTGTTTCCCCAGATGTCAGCCGTGTGTTCCCATTAAAAGCGGGATTGTTCCCGATCCCCGGAGCTGGAGCAGCCCCTGGCTCCAGCTGTGTGCTCTGTGTGCCCCTGGAGCGGCTCCTCGGGCCGGGACAGCTCCGACCCCGGCTCTCTGTGACAGGGACGGGATCCAGGGAATGGCTGGAGCTGTGCCAGGGAGCCTGGGATGGGTTTGAGGGAATTCTCCCCCTGAGGGGCTCCCCAGGGAATGGGAGCATTCCCGAGGCTGCTCCCAGGGGATGGGGGATTTTGGGATGTGTGTGCAGGGACAGGGGTTGGATTGATCCCTGCGGATCCCTGTCTCACCTGCAGACCCCTGAGGGTGCCACAGCGCCCTGGGATGGAGACTCCAGAGTTTCCCCATCCTTCCCAACTCCCCCCGCAGCAGGATCCGGAATTTCCAATTCCACAAAACCTCCCTGGGACGCTCCAAACCCCATCCCTCAAAACTCCAAAGGCCGAGGGAAGCATCAAAGCCTGGCGGAGGGAGGGCTGATTAAAGCTTTTCCAACACGGGCATGAATTCAATTCAATTCATTTCTCTCTCCATTTGTGTCCCCTGCCTTTGGAATCCCCCCCTGCACGTGCCGCAGCCATCTGCGGAGCACATGGAGCAGGGAATTCCACATGGATGCTCCCCAGGGAGGGCAGAGCTCTGCCAGGGCTTCTGTTGGACTCCCTGAGCAGGGCCACGGCCCCGGGAGCTGCTGGCGAGGGATCCCAGCCTGGAATTGTGCCTGGCTCCCATCCCCAGCTCCTGTTTGGCTCCTTCATCCCAGCTGTGTGTGGGCCAAGGGGTGGAAGGGACCTTGAACATCCCTTGAACCTCCAGGGATGGGGAATCCATGGAATCACCTCTGCCAGGCCTCCCCTCCCTCCCAGGGAAGAATTCCATCCCAAAACCCACCTAAACCTCTCCTCTTTTAGTTCAAACCCCTTCCCCACGTCCTGCCTCCCCCTGCCCCTGGAAAAAGGAGCTCCCTCTGGTTTGAAGCCCCCTTTAAGCACAAGGAGAGGCTCCAAAATCCCCCTGGAGCCCCCCCAGTTGCCCCAGCCTTGTTCTGGGTGGGAACAGAGCTGGTCTGGCTCTGCTCCCCAACTCCAGACTGAGATTCCTCCTTCCCCATCTCCAAACCAGCCGATTCCCAGATTTCCCCACATCCGTGGGGCCCACAGTGGGATCAGCACGGGGTTAGGGCTGGGGAGAGGCGGCTGATTATCCCCGAAGGAGCAGCCTGGTGCAGGAACGTGTTCCCAATTTCCTGCTCCTTCTGCTCCACAGGATGTGGCTTCCCCAGCCGCCAGCACGGCCCTGGAGGCAAATTCAGGGAGCACTGGGTGGCTCTGAGACCCCTCCTCATCCCCGAGAGGGAGCACAAATTCCAGCTGGGAGCACAAATTCCAAATTCCAGCTGGGAAGGGCCCCACATTCCCCAAAGGTCCCCATATTCCCCAAAGGGGGGCAGGTGAAAATCAGTGCACAAAAATTTAAAAAAAAAATAGAGAAAATCATAAAATCATGGGAAAATTCAGTTCCCACATTCCACAAAGGAGGGCATGTAAAAAGCAGTTCACAAAAATTAAAAAAAAAAAAAATAGAGAAAATAATAAAATCACGGGAAAATTCAGTTCCCACATCCCCCAAAGGAGGGCAGGAGAAAAGCAGTGCACAAAAAATTAGAGAAAATAATAAAATAATGGGGAAATTCGAGTTGGAATGGATCTTAGAGATCTCCCACCCACCGCAGCGACACCTCGGGGGTGTCAGGCAGCAGCTGCTGCTCCTGCCCTTCATTCCCTGCCTTTCTCCAGAGATTTCTGCAGGAAATTCTCTCCCCAGAGCCCTTGGGAGAAGCTCTTTCCTTTCCACTTCACGCTCCAGCTGCCAAGGCCGGTGCCGAGCTCGTGGAGTGATGCCCCTGTGGAATAGAGGGAAGGTTCTCAGAGCAAGGCAAAAATGAAAGAAAAATTAAATAGGACTCCCTCTCCTCGCTCTGCTTTGCTCTGACCCTGATTTGTGCCTGAATTTCTTGGGATTCCTGAGGTCTGGGAACAGCTTAAACTCCAAATTTCATCCAGGGCACACTTCCTGCACCCCTCACTCAGTGGGGGCAGAGGCTTGTCTGGGGGGAAATTCAGGGTTATTCCCATCCTAGGAGGGAAATCCAGGGGTTATAACCCTGGTTTGCAGGCTCAGACTGGGCTGGATGGGAATAACTCCATGATTTCCCTCCTAGGATGGGAATAACCCTGGATTCACCTCCTAGGATGGAAATAACTCCATTATTTCCCTCCAGGATGGGAATAACCCCTGGATTGCCCTCCAGAATGGGAATAACCCCTGGATTCCCCTCCTAGGATGGAAATAACTCCATTATTTCCCCCCAGAATGGGAATAACTCCATGATTTCCCTCCTAGGATGAGAATAACCCCCGAGCATCCTCAGCTCCCTCCTCCACCCCTCCTGTCCCCCCTGGAGCACGGGGACGCGTCCCAAGGAGCGGGAGCAGCTCCTCCCGTGGCTCCCCGCACTCCCCGTCCCGCTTTTCACCCGCCTCTAATGAGATTAAACTGAATAAATTATGCAGGGCCCACCCCCGGCAGCCCGCGCGGCACGGCCGCTAATTAGCATGGTTAATGAGGCCGTGACAATCAGAGCTGTCAGCCGGGCCCTCGGCCACGCTGAAGGGTCCCGGGGGCTTTTTGTCCCCGAATTGAGCCCCCTTTGTGCGGGCAGGAATGGAAGGGGAGGCTCTGCTTTCCCTGGGGCCACCGAAATGCCACCAAAATGCCACCAAAGCGCCGCAAAGTGCCACCAAAGTGCCACCAAAACCCTTCCCCGAGCCAGGGGTTCGGCCTGGGGTGACACAGAGCTCCTCTCGCTCCCGAAAATTCAATTTTTCCATGGAATTCCCAGCTCGGCGTGATCATCCCGAGGCGGTGGCCCCGGGGGTGGCACCGCTGTCCCCGCTGTCCCCGACGAGCGGCACGCCGGGAGCGGATGTGTTCAAGGTTTCTGGTTCAGCGGAGGGAAAAATCCCCACAAAGGAAGGTGTACAAACATTGTGGGAAATCCATCGGCCCCTCAATACTCGCCGAGGGCCGGGGCCATTGAGGCGCGGAGAATTCCCCAGCGCGCTCTCATTGAGGCGGCATCAATGGGAAACTTTTAATTGAGAGGCTCCTCATTCAGGGGTCATTCAGAGCCGGGGGCTCTCCGAGCTGGAATTAAAAAATAAAAAAAGAAAACTAAAATAAAACCCGCTCTGTTTCCTGCTCTGAATGGTGAGGGGGTTAATCCCACCAGAAGGGAGAAGTGATTCCGGGTTTTAAAATTCATTTCTGGAATAACTAAAAAAAGGAAAAAAAAAAAAAGGAAAAAACAGAGAGGGGGAAGGATAAAAAGGATAAAAAGGGAGCAGGGAAAGGATGGGGCTGGGTGGAGCTCCAGGGGTGATTCCATTACTGGGAAAAGTCTGGATGCCCTTCCTTGAGATCAATTCCCACTTCTTGGAGTGGTTGGGTGGGGTTTTGGTTTTGTTTGTTTGTTTTGGGGTTTTTTGGGTTGGGTTTTTTTGGGGGGGGTGGTTGGAGTTTCTTGGGTTTTTTGTTAGTTTTTTTTGTTTGTTTGGTTGTTTGTTTGGGTTTTTTTTTTGGTTGTTTTTTTTTTGGAAGAAGCAAGGAGGAGGAAACGGGATGCAAGGCCTTTTGCCCACTGTGCTTTTGCCGAGGTTCCCCTCTGGAACCCGCATCACATTTCCATGACTGACCGACCTACCTACCTACCTACCTACCTACCTACCTCCCTACCTCCCTCCCTCCCCTCGGCTCCCCCACAAGTTCCAGCTGAGTTAAACCCGAGCCTTGCTAAGCCACAAACCCACAAAAGGCCGCGCTCTGGGGCGGGAGGTGAGGCGGCAATTCCAGAGCAGCGGAGAGAGAGACAGGGCAGGGGACAGGGACAGGACAGGGGACAGAGATGAGGGAGGAATTCCAGAGCAGCCGGATACAGGGACAGGACAGGGGACAGGGACAGGACAGGGACAGAGGTGAGGGAGGAATTCCAGAGCAGCCGGATACAGGGACAGGGGACCGGGCAGGAATTGCAGAGCAGCAGAGGGAGGGACAGGGCAGGGACATAGACAGGACAGGGACAGGGGACAGGGAGGAATTCCAGAGCTGCCAGATACAGGGACAGGGACAGGACAGGGGACATGGCAGGAATTGCAGAGCAGCCGGAGGGAGGGAAGGGGACAAGGACAGGGGACATGGGTGAGGGAGGAACTCCAGAGCAGCCAGAGGGAGGGACAGGGACAGAGGACAGGGACAGAGGACAGGGACAGGACAGGGGACATGGGTGAGGGAGGAATTCCAGAGCAGCCAGAGGGAGGGACAGGGACAGAGGACAGGGACAGAGGACAGGGACAGAGGACAGGGACAGGACAGGGGACATGGGTGAGGGAGGAATTCCAGAGCAGCGGAGGGAAGGAGGCAGGGCCAGGGCCAGGGCCAGGGCCGCGCTCTCCGCGGCTCCCACGCTGCGGTTTCCAGGGAGACGCTCCCGGCCCCGCATCCCTCTCCCGTCCCGCTGCGCCTCTGCCGGGCCCGGGGGCTGCTCCTCCTCTGTTCCCCCTCCGTTCCCCCTCTGTTCCCAGCTGGCTGCAGCCGGGACCGGCCCGAGGCGGGCTTGGCACCATATGGAAAAGGGAAAAAAAAATAATAAATAAAAGCGGCGGTCGTGAGCTGTTTGGAGAGAGGATGGAGGGGCTGGGGTGGAATCCCGGCCTCCCACAGGAATGTTTTGTAAATTCTATCAGGATTTGATTTATAAATTTTATACGGATTTTATTTGTAAAACAAAATAAATTTAAAATTATTTAAAAATTAAAATTAAATAAATTTAAAAATAAATTTATAAATTATTTCATAAATTTTACAAGAATTTTATTTAGAAATTATTTTATAAATTCTATTTTAAAAAATTTGTTTATATTTTAAAAATAAATTTTATAAAAATTTTGTTCATAAATTATGTTATAAATTCTATCAGATTTTTATTTACAAATTCTTTTATAAATTTTATTTTAAGAATTTTATTTAGAAATTATGTTATAAATTTTGTTTATAAATTATTTTATAAATTCTATCAGAATTTTGTTTATAAATTATTTTATAAATTATATAAGAGGTTTATTTATAAATTATAAATTTCATTTTAATAATTTTATTTATAAATTATTTTATAAATTCATAAGAATTTTTTATAAGTTATTTTATAAATTATATCATAATTTTATTCATAAATTATTTGAGGGACAGCCGCCACCACCCCGGGATTCCCAGCCCATGGCAAAGGTGGAAAAGGGACCCAACCCCCTGGAAACACAGAAATGTTCCCAATTTCCACCTCCACAGTTTCTGGAGCCTCTCGTGCAGGCAGATCCAGGGCGCTGCATGAAAACACAGGAAGCCATCAAACGCATTAATTAAATGTTAATTAAGTGTAATTTACTGAGCTTTTCCCTCCCCAAGTGCCGCTGAGTTGGTTTGAAGGCCTGGGTGGGTTTTTCTCAGATTCCTGAAAACAGGGGAGGCTCCAGAGGCTGCGGATGAGCCCTGAAATGAGAATTATGGATTGATTAACGAAGATTCCCAAATTTCCAGCTGAGCCCTGACCTCTCCATCACGGACAGCTCAGGAATGCACTTGGAGAAGGGAATTCTTGGGAATTCTTGCTGCCCAAACCCCAAAAAGGGAATTTGGGGGGGATCCCAAGCCCATCCTGGGAGGGAACCACAGCTCCCAGCAGCTCCAGCTGGGCCATTCCCAGTGGGATGTGGGATTTGGGCCCTTCCCATCCCCACACCCCCCTGTACCCCAAAGCTCCACCCCCGCTAATTTATGCACGAGGGCCCAATTAGCCCAGGCACGGCACCTGATGAGCCCCAGCAATTAATTCATGTCTGATTGCTTAATTAGGCCGCACTCGAGCGCTCCTTAGGACCACCTTGGCATCACACCTGGGCGCCCAATTAATTTATGCATGAACGCCCAATTAATTTATGCATGGCGGCCCAATTAACATATGCATGAGCGCCCAATGACGTCATGCACGCGTGCCCAATTAATTAATGCATGAATGCCCAATTACATCACAGCTATTCCCTGCATGGGCACCCAATTAATTTATGCATGGGCGCACAATTAATTTATTGGTGTCGGCCAATTAATTTGTGCGTGAGAGCCCAATTAATTAATTAATTAATTAATTGATGTATGGGTCCCCAGTTGCGTCACACATTTATCTCAGTGCATGAGATAAAGAGCAGAGAATTCCCAATATTCTCCTGTAAGGGAGGAATTTCCAGGGTGGGCACAAAGGCCAAAGGAAGGAGAGGAAGGAGAAGGGGCAGGGGACAGGGAATGGGGACAGGGAATAGGAACAGGGAATAGGAACAGGGGATGGGGGAATGGGGACAGGGAACAGGGACAGGGAATGTGGATTGGGAATGGGGACAGGGCCCATGAAACCCCACAGAGGGGGAGAAATGGATGGGAGGTGAGCGCTGGGAATCGGGGGCAGCCACAAAGAGGAAGAGCCTGATTATTCCCCTTATTTACCAGGAATTCTGTTATTCCCTCAGTTCCCAACCCCTTTTCTCAGGGCCTTGGCCGTGGTCACGCTGCCCATTTAGCAGTGGGAACGTCCAATTAAAGGAAAGACAAAGGAGGAGCCCGGCCTGGCTGAATTGAGATGGGTTTCAGGCTAATGAGGATCGGGTTCAATCCAGTCCCGGGGGTGGAGGCACCGCGGCCCCTTCCCTGCAGAATTCCCTCTGTCCCTGCTGGTTGGGGTGGAACTGCTGGGTTTGCCCGCAGGGAAGGGGCAATGGGGCATTCCCAGCTCCCCCTGCCCTGCAGGAGCTTCTGGGACCCCCACCGGGAAGTTCTGCAGGGGCTGGGAACAGCCTGGAGGAGGGAAGGCTGGAAAACACCTCCAAAATCCCATATCCATCCATCCATCCATCCATCCATCCATCCATCCATCCATCCATCCATCCATCCATCCATCCATCCATCCAT
>JAWWMS010000080.1:6620671-6631799 GCA_035048045.1 Chlorospingus semifuscus
CCATCCCATTCCCCTTCCCATTCCCCTTCCCATTCCCATTCCCATTCCCATTCCCATCCATTCCCATCCCATCCCATCCCATTCCCATTCCCATTCCCATTCCCATTCCTATCCCATCCCATCCCATCCCATTCCCATTCCCATTCCCATTCCTATTCCCATTCCCCTTCCCACTCCCATTCCCATCCATTCCCATCCCATCCCATTCCCATCCATTCCCATCCCATCCCATCCCATCCCATCCCATCCATTCCCATCCCATCCATTCCCATTCCTCTCCCACCATCCAAGAGGAGCCCCTGGGGCTGTTCCTCCCCTTCCCTGCCGTGTCACCCCATGTCCCCAGCGTTGTCACCATCCCCTGCGTGCCCCAATCCCACCTGTGGGTTCCCCCCGAGCCCCCTCCTCACCTGGGGCTGCTCCTCTGTGGAGCAGCAGCTGGAAATGGGATTAAAAGCAGTGATTTGCTTTCCCACACTGAGAAGAAAATGGGGACAAGGGATTAGCCCCAAACGTGTCACAGCACACCTGCTGCCCCCCTCCCAGGGCTGGGGACAGGATTATCCCTCATCCAGCCCTTCCAGCCTCTGGGATGAGCCAGTCCTGCTCTCCATGGAGCTCTGCCCCTGTGCTGGGCGCTGGATCCCAGCATGGCCCCACTGGGAAGGGGATCTGGGGACCAGGAGTCCCAGCACTGCCTCCCCCCAGCTCAGGGTGAAGGCTGTGAGGATAAAAATATCCTGCAAGTGGGAGAAAATCCTGATTTTCAGACCTAAACTGCAGTGCTTCCTCAGGGCTGGGCAGTGCCAAGGTGCAATTCCAGAAAATCTGGGTTTGGATCACAAAGGCTTTGCCTGGGACAACCCGAGGGAGGTTCTGATGGGGAAGACACTTCAATCCCATCGCTGCTCCCAAATCCCTCTCCTGGCCTGTTTGTCTGGCCGGGAGACAGGGCCAGCAGCGTTCCCAAGCCCTCAGGAAGGCCTGGAAAATGTCTCATTGCAAAGGGGGTGTCGGGCTCTGCATTAAAAGGACAATAAAGGAAGATGAACGATGTGCAGGTGCTGGCTGGGATCCCCTGGAACGAATGAGCTGCTCCGAGTCCCCAGCCCCTCTCACCATCCTGTGTGCTGCTGCTTTTTGCTTTTCCCACTGGGTTTTATAGCAGGGAATTTGAAATTTCTTTTTTTTTTTTTTTTTCTTTCTCGTGCTGGGAAATTTCCACCCTCTCTGCTCCCCCCAGCTCCAGCTGCAGCAACACTGAGAATGTTCTTCTGTTCCAGGGGTTTTCCTGCCTGGATCTGTCTCACATCCCATTGCTAAACCCTGGGAATTGTGATGGATTGGAAGGGGAGGCTCGCAGCAAAGCTCGCTGGGGAAGGAGAACCTGAGGAGGGTTGAAAGATGAGCAGGAAGGAAACGGAGCTGAGTTTGTGCTCTGCAATAAAACCAAAACCTCTGCCTTTTCCAGGCCTGCTGCAGCTCCAAAGCACCGCGGGTCGCAGCTTTAAATGGGAACTGGAGCTGAGATTTGGGACCTGCAGGCCCTGGGAAAGCAGCATGCTGATCCCATCCAGCAGTGCCAGGTGGGGACAGTAAATATTGAAATATTGCAGGGAAATCAGACACCTGAGCCCTTCCAGAGCATTCCCAGCCTCGCTGAGCTCCTCCAGTTCCCTCTCCCGGGTCATTCCCAGCAATGGGAAAGCAATGGGGATAATGGGATTCAACTGGACCCGCTCCCAGTGTTCCGGTGGGAATGGGAGAGGCGGCAGAAAAGAGAAATTCCCTGGGAACCGTGGGTTTCCCGGGGCCTGGATCAGCGGGAAGGGGCTCGGATCCCGCCCAGCAGCCCCGGCCGGGCCGGGGGGCGATGCCGGCGCTGCCTCAGCGGCTGCCGGAGCTGATAAGCGCCGTTATCGCTGCCGGAGCTGATAAACGCCGGTATCGCTGCCCCGGCGCCCCGGCAGCCCCGCTCTGGGGCGGATCCCGGCCCCGCTGGAACGGGATCTGTCCCGGAGCCGTTCCCCAATGCATGCTGACGGACACCCGCCCGCATTGCCCCCGCAGCCGCTCCCGCTGTCACCCGCGCGTGTCCCCGGGTGACATTCGGCACCGAGGGAAGGCGCAGCAGCTCCGCGACACCTCCGGAGCTCCCCGCTGCTCCCGCACGGCCCCGCTGGGAGCGGGGGTGTTCATCCAGAGCTGGCTGCGCTCCAGCAAGGGCTGGCACCTTCGGCAGGGAGAGGGAAACGCAGAAATTCTGGATATCTGGGGGCACAGAGGCACAGAAATCCCGGATATTTGAGGGCACAGAGGGCACAGAACCACCGAAATGCAGGGCATGCAGGGGACGCAGGGGACGCAGGGCATGCAGGGGATGAAGGGCATGCAGGGCATGCAGGGATGCAGGGAGATGCCCAGGGCATGCAGGGAGATGCCCAGGGGATGCAGGGAGATGCCCAGGGGATGCAGGGCATGCAGGAGATGCAGGGAGATGCCCAGGGCATGCAGGGCATGCAGGGGACGCTGCGCCGCGGTGGCAGCGCCCGGGGAGGGGCAGGAGGCGCTCGGAGATCAAAGCGGGGCAGCCCCGGAGAGGTGGAGCGGCTCCCCCGTGCGCGCCGCAACAAAAGCATCAAAGGGAATCCGATGAAACCAACTGAAGGGCCGGAGCGCTGAATAACGAGCGCCGGGGCTCTCGTGGAACGCCAGCTCCTTCCCGTCCAAAAAACCCCAGGGACAGAAAACCCCTCCCCAAAACCAGCCACAACAACAGCAAAACCCCAGGGACAGCCCCCCTCCCCAAAACAGCAACAGCAAAACCCCAAACCCAAACACCCCGCACAGAGGGGCAGCGGATCCCGCCTGGCGCAGCCGCTCCCGGGACACCGGCCGGGATTTGAGGGATTATTTAAGGGGTTGTTTAAGGGATTATTTAAGGGATTGTTTAAGGTTCCTTCCACCCGAAACCAGGCTGGGACTCCAGGATTCCATGGCTTGAGCTGGATCGGTCGTGGCAAACAAGGTCCCACTGGCCTCCCTGATCTCTGAGGCGCCCAAACAAGGCCCCTCTGCCCTCCCAGTTCTTTGGGGTGCTCAAAAAGATCTAACTGCTCTTCCTGATCTTTGGGGTGCCCAAACAAGGTCCCATTCCTCTCCCTGATCTCTGGGGTGTCCAAACAAGGCCCTTCTGATCTTTGGGGTGCCCAAACAAGACCCCAGTGCCCTTCCTGATCCCTTTGGTGCCCAAACAAGATCCCAGTGCTTTTCCAGGTCTTTGGGATGCTCAAAATAGGCCCTCCTGATCTTTGGGGTGCCCAAACAAGATCCCACTGCTTCCCCAAATCTTTGGGGTGCCCAAACAAGTCCCCGGTGCCCTCCCTGCTCCCCCGGGTGCTCCTGTCTCTGCACAGGCTCTCCCCTCCCATCCCAGAGCCCCAGGCAAAGGGGAAGGGGACCCGAGCAGGACCAGCCGGGACTGTCCGAGCTGGCCCCCGGCAATGCCACCCCGATGCCCGGAGCCCCCACGGTGCCAGTCCCGATGTGTGGAGCCCCACGGTGCCAGTCCCGGGGCAGGGGAGGGCAGGGGAGGCCGCCCGGCCCCGGGCTCGGTGTCTGCCCTGCCCCGCATCCATCACCGATCAAGGGAAGCCCCTGCAGGTTGTTTAAAACGGGGGCCAGCGGGAGCTCGGGCTAATGAGCCAAATCTGAGCATTCCTCACATTTCCCGTCCGTCCCCAGCGCGGGGGATGGGGACAGCATCTCCCTCTGGAGGGGGACAGGGGCGGGGGGCAGCTAATCCCTGTCCCGATCCATGGGGCGGCAAAGTTCTCCTGGAGGTGAGGGCACAAACCCTTCCCTGTCCTTTCCCTCCGTCCCTGTGGAATCCAGACCCACCCTGGGCTCTGAAATGCAGCTGGAGGTGTTTGGGACACACCAATGCTCCGTGCCAGCTCCTTTATCCCGCTTGGAACTCCCACCCCAGCTCCAGGGCCGGGAGAGCAGCACCAGGATCAGGAGAGCAGCCCCATTCCCGGGTATTCCATGATTTCCCCTGGAGATGCCTCTCTCCAGGAAAAACCTGTTCAGCACCAGCCTCACCCATGGCAAAGCCACAAAAAACCCACCCCACCTCTGCAGAGGGGCTGCACAGGAGGGGAGAAGTCCTTAAAAGGGTAAAAAAGGGGGATTTTGAAGAGGGAAGAAGAGGGAGAACAACCAGGCCTGGTCAGTGCAATCCGAGCTCACCCCTGCCAAGGACTCACGGAACTTCCATGGGACCCTCTGGGATTTGTGGGAGAGCTTGGAATGATCCCAGCCAGGGCTGCCCTGGAGCCTGAGGCACCCCAAAGATCAGGATCGTGGGTTTGCAGCCCCTTCCTTGTGCACCCCAGATTCTGTGGAGGGAAGGGCTGGAGCAATCCTGGCTTCCCCCATCTGCTCGGAGCTGCTGGTCCTGTTTGTCCTTCAGGCTGTGATTTTTTAATTTTTAAGAGAATAAAATATAAGAATTTATCAACAATGAGTTCCTATTTATCAAAGAATTTATCAACAATAAGTTCCTTTCCTTTTTCATTAATTAAACCAGCCCAGGTTTCCCTCCCCACACCTCCCCCGGTTCCTCAGCGCTCTCCTCCCTCCCTCCTCATCTCCGCGGCTCTCTCCCCCTGGGATTTTAATTACATTCATCAATTTCCAGTCAGTGCCTCTGTCACCGGGCTGTAATTATTGCGGAGCCGAGCGGATTAAGGCTCCTCCAGCGCCTCTTTCCCAGCGCCGGTGCCAGCCCGGTGCCCGGGGCTGACAGATGGGCAGGGGCCGCCGATGGCCCCTAACGAGCTGCCACAAAGGGGCGGCGCCCCCAACCCCACGGGCGCGTTTGGGGTCGCTCCAAACGGCCCCGGGCTCCCAGGGAGGGCAGGTGGGGATGGGGGATCCTGGGGGACAGAGGGGCCGGGCATGGGGGGTTTGATCGGCCCCAGGGGTCCCCAGGCTCAGCTCGGGAGATCTCCAATTTAAATCCTTGTGGGATGAGCTTCAGGGGTCCCCAAGCCCAGTTTGGGAGCTCTCGAGATTGAAATCCTCATGGGATGAGCTCCAGGGTTCTCCAAACTGAGTTCAGGAGCTCTCCAGATTTAAATCCTCATGGGATGAGCTGCAGAGGTCCCCAAGCTCATCTCAGGAGCTCTCCAGATTTAAACCCACGTGGGATGAGCTCCAGAGTTCCCCAAGCCCGGTTTGGGAACTCTCCAATTTAAATCCTCATGGGATGAGCTCCAGGGTTCCCCAAGTCCAGCTCAGGAGCTCTCCAGGTTTAAATCCTCATGGGATGAGCTCCAGAGCTCCTCAAGATCAATTTGGGAACTCTCCAGCTCTAAATCCTCATGGGATGAGCTCCAGAGTTCCCCAAGCCCAGTTTGGGACCTACGTGGGATGAGTTCCAGAGTTCCCCAAACTGAGTTCAGGAGATCTCCAGTTTTAAATCCTCATGGGATGAGCTCCAGAGTTTCCCCAAGCCCAGTTTGGAAGCTCTCCAATTTAAACCCACATGGAATAACCTCCAGAGTTCCCTAAGCCCAGCTCAGGAGCTCTCCAGCTTTAAACCCAGCGGACAAAACCTGGATGAGCTCCGGCTCATTTTTCCTTCCCCAGGGGCTGCCAGACACGAGGGTGACCCCACAGAAACCGACCCAAGCACCCAACTCAGCCCAGAGCGAGCCCTGGTTGGCTCCAGGGGATGGAGGAGAGGCACAAATGCCCAACAATGCCAGGCACAAGCACACGAGGAGGGATCAGGGCATGAAAAGGGAGCGCGGGGGCTCCGGGGGATTTGTGCCAGCTCAAAGCTGAGCTCCAAAGTGGATTTGCTTTAACTCTCTGCAGAGGAGCTGGGCACTGCTGCCTCCCCCTGCGCTTGCTCCAGGTGATTAAAATGTGGATTTTCCTCCAGAGCTGCCAGGGCTGGGGATGGAGGTGCCCAAACCCACCCTGCGCCCACCCTGTGCCCACTCCCACCCAGCTGCCTCCTCCTCTGGGGCTGAAACCCCCAAATTCTCCTTCTTTTTGCAATTCCAAGGGAAAAGCAGCTGGGTCAGCCCCTGTGATGGAGGGTTTGGGTGGGATTTTCCCTGTGGGGAGGGAGGGAAACCCTTCCCTGGTTCCCTTCCCCTCTGCCTGTTCCCAGGGGTTCTGCTGGGTGGGCACAGCTTCCTCTGGGGGAAATGAGAAAATCCTGGGGTTTCAATGGTGAAACCCACCCATGGAAAAGCCCCCAGGGAAGGAGCCAGTGGAGCCAGGGGCTCGCTGTGCTCCTCAGGCATTCCCTGGTTTGGGATCTGGGGATGGTTTTGATGGAATTCCAGGCTCCAGCTGTTCAGGTCTGGGAGGCTGAGCCGCTTTTTTTAATGGGATGAAAATTCCCTGGGATTCATGGTGCCCAGGGGTGTTGGGAGCTGGGATGGAGATCCTGGGGCAGCAGGAAGGGCAGTGCCAGGACATTTGCCAGGACATTTGCCAGGACATTTCCTCCCGATTGTCACCTCCGGAGCTCGGCAAAACCTGAGCCCTGCTGGTGGGATAATCCCATTTCCCAACTCCATTTCCCAATCCCAACCATTTTCCAGAGGGATCACCTGGAAAAGAGGCACAATCCGGAGCTCTGGGCTGCCACAACCTCTGTCCTGGTGAGGCTTTGGGAATTCCAGGGGAATTAAACCCCCCAGCACAGGAGGGGAGCTGGCCCAAATCCACCTTGGGGGAATTTCATTTTCCCTCCGGAGCCCTCGGGGTCTGTGGCAGCCGTGCCAGGAGCTGGGCACTGCTGGGGCAGCAGGGAAAAGGTGAATTCGGGGCGGATTCAGGCGCAGCTCGTTAAAAGCCCACATTTGCAGGTCCCCCTGGAAGTGTTTATCCATTATTGAAAATCCCATATGTTCCGCGTCCAGGAAGATCAGCTCTCAGCCGCCAGATAAGCGGCGTCCATTTATTGTTCTCCCGTCTCTCCCTCCTCCCGTTCTGCCTCCCCCGGGGCTTTTAATTACATCCATCACCCCCCAGCCCTCCGGCCCAGCCGGCTCCGTGTCCCCCAGCCCAGCACGGCCCATTTCCACCCCCTTGCAAGGGCAGCAATTGTTCCTCTCCCCTGTTCCAAGTCCTGGAGCGAGAGACAGAGACATCTAGCAGCCGCTGTGAAATATCAGCCGGGATTGGAATTTATTTTAAGACGCCGGCCTTTAAATTTTTCATTAAAGCCTTTCTCCTCCTGCCAGGCAGCGGGGACCCGGGCAGGGGGGTGTTGATGTGCCGGGAGAGGATGGAGGATTTCACACAGTTTGCAGCTCCAAATTCCTGCCGGAATTCCCAGATCCCGATGCCCTCTCCATCCCGGAGCGGCCTCTCCAGGCCTGGCTGCCGGAGCCGGGTCTCGGATCGCTGCCGGCTCCGGGAGCGCTGGGAGCATCCCGGGAGGGCCCGGGGGTCTGTGGCTGGAGCTCGGCCGGAGCTCGGTGCCCGAGCCGGGATTCGTTCCGTGCTGGGCGGCCCCGGGGCGGGAGGAGCCTGCGGGGAGCTCACAGCGGTGGAAGTGCCTGGAGGAGAGGCTCCTTCTGCTCCCCACGTGCTGGTTCCACATTTCCATCCAGTTCCTGCTGCATTTCGCTTCCATCTCCTGCTGCATTTCCCATCTCCTGCTGCATTTCCCATTTCCTGCTGCATTTCCAATCCATTTCCTGCTGCATTTCCCATTTCCTGCTGCATATCCAATCCATTTCCTGCTGCATTTCCCATTTCCTGCTGCATTTCCTGTCCATCTGCTGTATTTCCCATTTCCTGCTGCATTTCCAGTCCAGTTCCTGCTGCATTTCCAATCCATTTCCTGTTGCATTTCCAGTCAATTTCCTGCTGCATTTCCAGTCCAGTTCCTGCTGCATTTCCCATTTCCTGCTGCATTTCCTTCCCATCTCCTGCTGCATTTCTCACCAATTTCCTGCTGCATTTCCCATTAATTTCCTGCTGCATTTCCCATTAATTTCCTGCTGCATTTCCCGTCCATTTCCTGCTGCATTTCCCACCCATCTCTTTCTGCATTTCCAATCCATCTCCTGCTGCATTTCCCATCCAGTTCCTCCTGCATTTCCCTCCCAGCTCCACGAGTGTCTCCATGGCCATGGCTTCCAAATATCCCCATCCCAAATATCCATCCTGACCCCACTTCTGGGGTTTAATCCCAAACGTTCCCCCGAACTCCCGCCCCATCCCAGCTCCCGTTTTTCGCCCAGCTCCCGCCGTGTGCAGCTCGGAGGTGTCTCATTAATGGATTAATTATTCATGGGGCGCCAGACGGGCAGGCAGAGCCGGGCCGGGAGGAGCCCGGAGCATCCCCGGCCTCTCCTGATGTCACAGCCACGTTGTCACCAATTGTCACCGGCCACCTGCTCGGCACTGGGCAATCCTCGTTAAAATCCCAATTAGCATATAATGAGGGACAAATTCCGGCTTTCCCAAGCCCCAGTTTCCTTTCTTTCCCTGTTTTTTTAATTTTTTTTTTTTTAACAAAAGGTTTCCAGTTGCTCAAACCTGGGGGTAAGAACCAGGCCGTGGATCCAGGGCCACATCCCAGCCCAGGACTGACCAGGGAGCTGCTGGGACACTTGGGAAGAGCCTGGAAAATTGAGAAAATTGAGAAAATTGACAATTCCGTGTCCCCTTGAGCTGGCTGAATGGTTCTGGGGTCCTCCAGAGAGGCTGCTTGAGTTTTCCGTGCTGGAAAACCTCTCCACAGTGGGAGTAATTCCCTTTTCAGGGGGTGGGAATCACCATCCCTGCTGGGGACACGGTTTGGGGGTGCTGGGTTGATGCCACCTCTCCATGGGCAGATTTTTGGGGCCTCATGGGTTAAACTGTGCCGGGATTTTGGGCATTTCTCTCTGGATGTTCCCATTTCCTTCCTCCCACCCTCCACAACCTCCCTGGGAGCCACCAGCCACCTTAAGCTCGGTTTAAGAACAAACCAAAATCCAAATCCAAACCCTTCATTTGCGTTTTCCAACAGCTTTCACCCATCATCTCTTCAGGAAGAGAAACAGGAACAAAAATGAACATTTTCCCCTCTCCAAGGACATTTGGGGCATTCAGGTTCCAACTCTGGAGAGCAAAACCTCCAGGAGGAGCCAAGAGTGCCATTGTCCCCAGCCGAGCCCCCGAGCCAGGGAGGGACAGCGCTGTCACCACCACGGGGAGGTGGCCCAGGCTGGGTGTCCTGTCCGTCCCTCCCAGCCCAGACAACTCTTTTTGCCATCCCATTGAATTTTTAATATAGAGCTGATACCATGAAAAATGAGCATCTTTTCGCCGGCAAGACAATGGGGGATTTTTCAGGGAGTTGTCGCGCTCTTTGTGCGCTTTGTGGGGTTTTCTTTGCCGGGTTCTGGCTGGGGCAGGGTTTATCAAAGGCGCGGGGTGACTGCGAGCCGCGGGGACAATGGCAGCGGGATGAAGTCACAACGTTAATCTGCTCTGTGCGCTCTAAAGAGGTGGAAAGTGCCCTGAATGCCATGAAATCCTCGCCACAATGAGCCCGCCCCGAGGTGCCAAATCACAAAGTCACGGCGGCCACGGAGGGGAAATCTTGGGGAGAAAACTCTGGAATGATGCAAAGAAGGAACTTCAATAATTTTGGGGTTTTTTAACAAGGAGGAATGGCTGTGGAGGAATGGGGAACCGAGGAATGGAATGATTTGGGTTGGAAGGGACCTTAAAGCTCTTCCCATTCCATGTCCCATTCCATGTCCCACTATCCCAGGTTGTTCCAGGATCCATCTCCAAACACATCTCAGCAAGGAGCCCACTCCCTCATTTTAGTGACGGGATGAGAGGAATTCCTCTTGGACATCAGGAGGAATTCCTCCTGGAAAGGCCCTGAAAGTTCGGAATGTGCCATCCAAGGAGGTTTGGAGTCCCATCCCAAGGAACACCTGCCTGGGGCTGGGGACAAGGTGGGGACAAACTGGGCCCAGCTTGGACTGGGTGGCCTTGGGAGGCTTCTCCAACCTTAGTGATTCTGGGATTCTGGATTGGATCAGGAATTCTGCTCTATGGAGGTCCCAATTGGGATTTTGGATTGGATCAGAAATTCTGGATTGGATCAGGAATTCTGCTCTGTGAAGGTCCCACACAGATTTTTTCCTGGTGCCTGCCAGAAGAACATCATGAAGACCCCAAATTCCAAAACCCTGGAGCTGTTGCTTTGTTCTCCTTGCTCCTCCCGAGGGTTGTTTGATGGGAAGGGGCAAAGGACAGAGCCCAAAGCGTGTCCCAGCCCCCAGGGACACATCCAGGTATGCAAACAAGCCAGGCTTTCCCCAAAATTTTCCCCAAAAATACGATTTCGGGCCTGGAATGGAATGTGCCAGCTCCTCGGGAATTCCATGCCTGTTCCCGCGGGGGCTCCCGATGCCTCAGTGCGCGGCTTTAAAGGAATTTCTCCCCTCTTCTGGATTAGTGACCCATTCTAACAGCTCCTCACTGCCCGGCTCTCAAAGGCCCCATTGGGTCGAGCTGACAAAGGAGCTGAGCCGGAGATGAAGAGTTTACAAAAAGTTTGCAGGAAGCCGTGGAGTCCTTTTAAAAGAGAATAAACTGCCACTGCTGTGTCTGGGTTGAGTTAATCTGATTAGGCCAAGCTCATCAACAGCCCCAGTGAAAGGAGTGAGGCGGGGAAAGCCCTGGACAGGGCCTGGAAAAAAAAACCAAAAAAAACCCCCAAACCAGGGACCCTTTTAGCAGGGAAGTCAAACAAACCCCATTGTGGGGAGCACGCTCGCCTGCAGATGGCAAAATGACAAATCTGCTCAATGAAAAGCAAATAGAAGCGGTGGCTTTTGCCCAGGTATGGGGACAGGGATGGAGGGAGCTCAGAGGGAAGGGGCTGGGGGATTGGGGATGTCAGAACAAGGGAAGGGGCTGGGGGATTGGGGATGTCAGAACAAGGGAAGGGGCTGGGGCATTGGGGATGGCAGAGCAAGGGAAGGGGCTGGGGGATTGGGGATGGCAGAACAAGGGAAGGGACTGGGGGATTGGGGATGGCAGAGCAAGGGAAGGGGCTGGGGGATTGGGGATGGCAGAGCAA
>JAWWMS010000080.1:6666256-6677017 GCA_035048045.1 Chlorospingus semifuscus
GATGGATCCAGGCCCTGCAGGGATGGGGATGGAAGGGAATGGATGGATCCAGACCCTGCAGGGATGGGAATAAAGGGGGATGGATGGATCCAGGCCCTGCAGGGATGGGGATGGAAGGGAATGGATGGATCCAGACCCTGCAGGGATGGGAATAAAGGGAGATGGATGGATCCAGGCCCTGCAGGGATGGGGATGGATGGATCCAGGCCCTGCAGGGATGGGAATAGAGGGGGATGGATGGATCCAGGCCCTGCAGGGACACCAGCAGAGGACCCATCCCAGCTCTGCTCAGTGCAGCCACTGGAAAAGCAGCAGCAGGCAGAGCCAGACATGCAGGAAGCTCCACCTGACCCTGAGGAAGGAGCTCATTGTGATCTCCGGGCCAGGCAGCCCCAGCAGGGCGTGGAGCATCCCGGGCTGGAGCCATTCCAGAACCTTCCGGCCACGTGCTGGGCCCGGCAGCCGGGAGCAGCGCGGCCCTTCCTGTGACCCCCGAGCCCCAGCCCTGCTCCAGAGCTCGCCGTTCCAGCCTTCCACCCTGCCTGGGGAGGGCCCTGGCCCGCCGCCACCGCCGAGCGCCGGCCCGGAGCGCGCTGGGGCCGGCGGGGCCATGCGCTGACCTCGGCGCTGGCGGCGGCCCAGCCTTGGCAGGGAGAGCGTGAGAAAGCAGGGGGCGACACCCAAGTGTCATCACAGCTGCAAAAACTGCTGAGCAGAAAGAGCCTAATCACAAAAATATGCGCCCGGAGGCTTTTCCGTGATGAAAACAGAGCCGCGCTTCAGCCCGGCCTGGCAGGGCCCTGCAGAGCCGGGCCTGGCTGGCCAGGGGGGGTTTAACGAGCCTGGGGGGGCTCGGGTGGCCAAACTTGTCATCGCCCCGTGTGGCATATCTGCCAGATGAAGGAGGAACATAACACACCCCATTAAAATTAACAAAGCCCTTTTTCTTCCTGCTTGGCTTTTCCTCCCTCCTCTCCCCCTCCTCCTGCTGCCCCTCACCCCCGGCTCCTTGGCTGTTTGCAGAGTGACTTCAGGAACTGATAAAGCTCTTTAAGGGCAGCCAAACACCGCGCTGGCCTCACATGGCAACGCTGGGAGGAATGTCCCACCACCGCACAGCACGGGCGTGACATTAAAATGGAATCTGCTTGCTTGACGCAGGCAGAAAAAAAAATAAAATAAAATAAAAAAAACCACCCAGGCATGTGGCACCACGTCCCCAAGGGCTGCTGCTCTGTGCCCTTGACACGTGGCTTGCAGGCGGGCAGTGCCACCAGGGCTGCACTGCTTTAACCTCACTGGCAGCAGGGGACAGCCAAAAATAAAAAAAAGGGAATTTCTGCGGTGCTGGTGTCCCCTGGGGAAGGGATGGGAGGGTCTGTCCCCCTGCCAAGCCCTGGGACATCAGGCTGTGGGGACACTGCTAATTAATTAATGAATTAATTGCACGTCAGCTGGTGGGAAGGCGGAGGCTGCCATGACCTCCCTGGCTGGGATGTGGATCCCAGGGAAGTGCCCTTTGCTCCTGCCTGCCACAGCTCCGGGCATGTGACGTCCCACGCTTTCCCCATGTGACATCCCACCCTTCCCCCAGCAGGCACGGGTGTCCTGTCCCCCTCCTGAGCCCCTGAGGAGCAGGGACAGCAGATCCCTGCAATCCCAATGTCCCCAGATCCCTGCTGTCCCAATGTCCCCAGATCCCTGCTGTCCCCATCCCCAGATCCCTGCAATCCCAATGTCCCCAGATCCCTGCCATCCCAATCCCCAGATCCCTGCTGTCCCCATCCCCAGATCCCTGCTGTCCCAATGTCCCCAGATCCCTGCTCTCCCCATCCCCAGATCCCTGCTGTCCCAATCCCCAAATCTCTGCTGTCCCAATGTCCCTGGGTCTCTGCTGTTCCTGCCCCCATATCTTTGCTGTCCCTGTCCCCCCAAGATCTTAGCAATCCCAATGTCCCCAGATTGCTGCTGTCCCTGTTCCCAAATCTCTGCAATCCCAGTGTCCCCAAATCTCTGCAATCCCAATGTCCCCAGGTCTCTGCAATCCCAATGTCCCCAGATTTCTGCAATCCCAATGTCCCAGTGTTTTCCACTCCCCTCTGCTCAAACCCAGGGCTGTGTCCCCAAACCCTGGGGCAGGGTCTCCACACTCTGGTGCTGTGTTCCCACACTCTGGGGCTGTGTCCCCACACCTTGAGCTGTGTCCCCACACCTTGAGCTGTGTCCCCACACCCCATTCAGCACTGGAGGTGTCTGGGCCTCCAGGAAATCTCTGCTGCTGCACTTGAGTGGCCTCCGGCAAGCGAGGCAAGCAAAGGTTATGGTCCAGGTGTAAATAGGAGTATCTGCAGCCTTTATCTAATCCAAGTTACATTTTTATCTTTACTGCCGCTGCTGTTTAAATGTTTGCACTGCTTTTTTAACTGGTAAAATGTAAGAGGGGCCATAAATCCGAAGCACATTTCCACTGCAGCGGTTTCGGTGCTGCGTTTGCTCTCCCAGTGAATGCCAGCCTGGGTTCCTGGAGTGAACACACAGCCCCAGAGCAGCCAGGGCCATCAGCAGGCTGCTGCTGAGGGGGACGCGCCTCAGCAATGGTTATTTACCCACCGAGGCACATTCAGCCCCACTGTCTCCAGTTAAATCCCATTACCCAGCAGCAGGAGCAGAGCTCTCTGCAGGCCCCCGGCTGCTCGCCAGGCTGCAGGTCTAAAATGAGATATTTTCATCCCAGAAATGCCCTGGAGGCTGCGAGGAGAAGCAAAAAAAGCCCTGAGGGAAAGCTGGGGAGGCATGTGGGGCTGCAGCAGCCACACCAGGCACAGGAGGAGAATTCCAGCTGGGAAAGGAGCAATCCTGGAGCAGAGTGGGATCCCAGTGCCCCTCTGCTGGGACTGTCCATCTCAGTTATCAGCCCTAAAATCCCTTTTCTCTCTCAGAAGGACTCAGGGGATGGAGCTCAGGTGTTTGCCCACGCAGCCAGACGTGGTTTGGGGTGAGATTCCCAAAGTTCCCTCTGAAAGCCCTTGTGATAAACAGGGTTTCATTTCCCACAGCCCCAAGGTGGATGGATCCTCCCCGTGCCCTGCTGCCCTCCTTCCCCTCGTTCTGAGCACGCAGGGAAGGGCTGGGCTGGCTCCCCATAAAACCCCAGGGCACGGCTGCTGTTTGTCCATGTCAGGGTCAACGCCACGGGGACAAAGTCCAGCCATAAAAAGAAAAAAAAAAAAAAAAGAAAAAAAAAAGAAAAAAATTTTAAAAATTTTAAAAATTAAAAAATTTAACAACCCATTTAAAAAAAAATTAAAAACACACACAAAAAAAAAAAAAAAAAAAACAACCCACAACGAAAAACAACCTAAACCAACAAATAAAAGAAAAAGAAAACCAGAGGGAGAGGAGAGAAGAGAGAGTGAGAGCATCGGTGCCAGCCATGCCAAAAGGAGCCAAGGTACAGGGCATGAGTCAGCCGGAGCTCCCCAGAGGGAGGGAACGGCTCCAGCTCCACATTCCAACACCCAGAGCCCCGCAGACAGAGCGGGGGAAGCTCCATCTGCCCCTCCCGGAGCCGTTCCGGGGGAGGACCGAGGATTTCCACATCCCCCGAGCCGGGGAGGGGCTCGGGGGCACCGGGTGACAGAGCCCAGATGGATGCCAGCTGTGCCCTCCTGGGAACCCTGAACTGGATTCCAGCTGTGCCCTAATGGAACCCCAACTGCCCCAGCTGTGCCCCCCTGGGAACGCCTGGGGGACACACTGGAAAAGGGACAGACCCCACAGCTGTCCCCAGAAAAGCTGATTTTTTTTTTTAAGTCCCTCTGCGTCTGCCAAAGGAGGATGTGATGTAACACGGATCCTAAATCTGGGTTCCTGGTGTTTTGGTCTCCAGATTCCCAGATCTGGTCCTGCAGAGCACACTCAAGTGGCATTTCCAGCCTCCAACAGCACACAGAGGAGAATTTTTTAAAAATACCTTATTTTAAGAATCCAACTCTCCTCGTGCTGTAACTGGGATTCTTATCAGGACTCTCTAAACATTCCCTGCCCATCCAGAGCTGTGGCACCAAGAAACCCCAAGTGTTTTCCTGCTCCAGCTCCTCCCCGTTCCTCCAACAGGAGCAGAGCAGGAGATAAAGGGAAATAGAAAAATATCTAGGGCAAAGCCAAGCTCCAACTCCCCCTCAGCTCAGCTTTTGTCACGCTGATTAAAGCTGCACCGAGCAGGGCTGGGGTGATTGATCCTCTGCAGAACGGCTCAGGCTGACCTAAATTGGCTGATCAATAATTGCACCAGGCTCTCTCAAGGCTGCACAGGCACCCAGAGCTCCCCAGGCCTGGACATTCCTGATTTCCATGAGGAAAGCAGGACCTGGGGATGGAGGGGGGAAAAGCATCACCCAAAGGGAGCCCACAGCTGGCAGGGCCAGGTCAGCTGAGGTTTATTTCAATCCCACGCTCTGGAATAGCCAGAGAGGGTCCAACCTCCCCAAAATTCAGTGTCCTGTGTGCCCCTGGCCTGGATGCCTTGTCCTCACCAGGTGACACCAGTTTGTGCTGCGATCCCCCACAAAACTCCTCCCTGAGTCACCGGTGCTCCAGGCAGAGCCTGCTCTGCCCCAAAACCTTTCCCAGGTTTTAGGAAAGTCTTTTAATCGGGAATTAACAATGTGCCCCTTGTCTGGCTGCCTGGGCACCGTGCCACCCTGTCCCAGCTATCCCAGGGATGAACCAGGGGCTTCCAGTGCTTTGGAAAGGGGTTCAGAGAGGAACTGGGGCTGGGGCAGAGGTGGGAGCAGCAGGGACAGGATGGGAGCAGCAGGGATGGGAGCAGGGACAGGATGGGAGCAGCAGCAGGGACAGGACTGGGAGCAGGGACAGGCACAGGGGTGGGAGCACAGCAGGCACATCCTAATGACCATTTATTTCTCCGTGCGGGGGGAGCTGCTTGCTTCGTGCCTGGGAAAGGCGAGCCAGGCACGCAGCCTGCGCTGCCACCCACGCAGCCGCCACTGGAGCTGCTGGCGTGTGTCACAGGAGCTGCTCGTCATCCTCCTCCCCTCCTCCTCCTCCTCTCCCACCTCGCCGCAGCTCATCCCCCTTCCCAAAAGTGTCCGTGCTGCGCTCGCAGCGTGGGCTGAGCCGGGGCCGCCTCTCCCTGCTGCCCCGCTCGCCCCCGGAGCGCGGCGTGTGTTTATTTCTGTGTTTGCACACATCCCCTCCCCTTCCTTCCTCCTCTCCTGGGCTATTTTTTTCTCCTGGCCCGCGTTCCTCTCGCTGTCAGCCTCCCCTCCTGCCTGGTGAGAACAAACATTGCCCAGCCGCTAATTCCTATCTGCTGCAGCCAAAACACCGGCAGCTGCACAAGACGGATGGGCTGGGGCTGCTCCCGCGGGCTCTGACTGGGAGCACACCGATCCTGCCGGGGATGGAGCGCCCCCGAAATGCCCTTTGGGAGCAGCAGCTCCTCGGGATAACCGGGATAACCTCCTGCCCCCGGCAGGCAGCGCTGGGTTCGTTCCCCAAGCACCGAGGAGCTGCAGAACAGCTGGGTGTTCCCTTGTTGTGCAGGCAGATTCCTGATCCCGGCTCCATCTGATCCCAGCTCCATCTGATCTCAGCCAGATCTGATCCCAGCTCCATCTGATCCCAGCTCCATTTGATCCCTGCTAGATCTCATCCCAGCTCTTCTGATCCCTGCTAGATCTCATCCCAACTCCTCTGATCCCTGCTCCTCTGAACCCAGCTCCATTTGAACTCAGCTTCATCTAATCCCTGCTCCATCAGATACCAGCTCTACCTGATCCCTGCTAGATCTGCTAGATCTTATCCCAGCTCTTCTGATCCCAGCTCCATTTGAACCCAGCTCCTCTGATCCCAGCTCCATCTAATCCCAATTTCCCTGATCCCGGCTCCTCTCTGCTTGCCCCATGCTGATGGATCCCTCATGGAGCTGAGGTTTGGGGTGGGATCTCTGAGATCAGTCAGAGGTTCAGGGAAATCCTCCTGTTCTGGGTGTCCCTGGGTTTCCAGACATTTTAGGGAGCTGGAGGCACCACACAGCCATGGAAAGCCTGGGGTTTGACACCTCCTGGAGGATCCAGGGATGCAGGATGGGGATGGGGATGGTTCAGTCAGTGATGCCATCACCAGCTCTGGGATTTTACACATCTCCCACAGCCCAGGCCAGCCCAGCTGCAAATGCTGAGAGCAGAACCAGGGGTCCAGTGCACAGATCTCAGGGGAAGGCTGGTTCTTCAGAGAGCTGGCTGCAAACTGTGCCAAAGGGAGGGAGATCCGGATCTGTGTGTGCCTCAAGGTGCTCCAGGAACCGGGAACTGAAATTCCACGGGGCTGGGCTGGCCCAGCACAAGGCCCCCAGTGATTGATGATCCCCCCTGATCTCCCCCAGAGCCAGGACACTGCCCAGGGTCCCTCTGACTGCAATCAGAGTGACAGCCAATTAACCAAACTGCCTTCAGCCCAGCCTGGGGCCCGGCAGAGGCTCCTGAGGAAGTTAAACCCAAGGAATCCGGACTCAGGGAACCTTGGCAAGCAGCGCTCTCCAGGCTTTGCTTCAGCGCTGTCCCGTGGGGAAAGGGAAGCCTTGGGGTTTATTTTTTATCCTTTTCTATCCCTTCTTTTATTTTCCAGGCTAAGCCCTCGGAGCGGATGCGCTATCCCAGAAATCCGATTCATTTTCCAGTGACGAGTTTGATTTTAAACACAGCCACAAGACAGATCTCTTTTATTTTTATTTTTTTTTCTCTCTCTCTCCCAAGGACAAATGGAACATCCCTTCCTTCACCTGTACCTGGTTGTTATTGCTGGCTGGCAAAGCCTGCCCTGCCAGCAGCTCCTGGGGTTTTCCAGAGGATCCCTGGAAGTGTCCAAGGTCAGGCTGGGATGGTGGAATGTGTCCCTGACCATGGAAGGGGTTGGAAAAGCAGGGTCTTCAACCAAAACCCAAACCATTCTGTGCTTTCCCACTCCTCCTAAGGTCTTCAACCAAAACCCAAACACTCCACGATTTTTCACTCCTGTAAGGTCTTCAATCATTTCAACCCAAACCATTCCACGATTTCCCACTCCTGTAAGGTCTTCAACCATTCAAACCCAAACCATTCCAAGATTTCCCACTACTCCAAAGGCCTTCAACCAAAACCCAACCCATTCCATGATTTCCCACTCCTCTAAGGTCTTCAACAAAATCCCAAACCATCCCAAGATTTCCCACTCCTCCAAAGGCCTTCAGCCATCCCAACCCAAACCATTCTATGATTTCCCACTCCTCCAAAGGCCTTCAACCATTCCAACCCAACCCATTCCAAGATTCCCCACTCCTCCAAGGACAGGGAGCAGTTCCTGTGTCCCTGGGGCCGTGCCAGCAGCGCACCGGGGACAGCCCTCAGCGAGGGGGAGAGGAAGAGGAAGAGGCAGCCAGGGCCTGCTCAGGTTTTTATTGTTGTGAGCTGCTCCTGTCCCAGCCACATCCGAGCTCGGGTGCCAAATTTGTCATTCCTGACATCAGGCGAGGCGCTGAAAATAAACACGGAGGGAAGAACTCACACGGCGGCTGCGGGGGAGCCAAAACAAAACCTCTGCTCACGTGGCACCATCCATCCATCCATCCATCCCCTGCCTGCCTGCTGGGAAACAAACCGGGGCTGCTGCGCTGCCCCACCCGGGCCAGGACCGGGATAAAGCACCCCTGAACAGGGTAAAGCAACCCTGAACTGGGATAAAGCACCCTGAACTGGGATAAAGCACTCTGAACTGGGATAAATCAGCCCTGAACTGGGATAAAGCACCCCTGAACTGGGATAAAGCACCCCAAACTGGGATAAATCATCCTGAACCGGGATAAAGCACCTTGAACTGGGAGAAATCAGCCCAAACTGGGATAAATCAGCCCGAACCGGGATAAATCACCCCAGTCAGGATAAGGCACCCTGAACTGGGATAAATCAGCCCAAACTGGGATAAAGCACCCTGTATCAGGGTAAATCAACCTGAACTGGGATAAATCACCCCAAAAAGGGATAAATCACCCCAAACGGGGATAAATCACCTCAAACTGGGATAAAGCACCCTGAATCGGGATAAATCAGCCCAAACTGGGATAAATCAACCCTGAACCGGGATAAAGCAGCCCATACCGGGATAAAGCACCTCAGACTGGGATAAATCAGCCCTGAACTGGGATAAATCACCCCAAAACAGGATATATCACCTCAAACTGGGATAAATCACTCCAAACAGGGATAAAGCACCCCAAACTGGGATAAATCATCCCAAACCGGGATAAATCATCCCAAACTGGAATAAATCATCCCGAACTGGGATAAAGCACTCTGAACTGGGATAAATCATCCCAAACCAGGATAACTCAGCCCGCACAGGGATAAATCACCGCTCCCTCCCCGCAGCCCCGCGGAGTGTGTGCAGTAACCCCGGCGTGCCTCCCCGGGGTGCCGTGAGCTTTAATTGCCCGCAGCCGGCCCCGAGCTCCTCCAGGATTTGCAGAAGAGGGAGGAACCCGAACGGCCCGGCCCGGCACGCACATCTCCCATCCTCATCCATCCCGCCCGCCTGGAGCCGCTCCCAGCATTTTCCTCCGCCGCTTTTTTTGCCTGGTTTAATCCATTTTAATTACCGGGCGCTGATTGCTTTTTGCCCTTTGTTTAAAGCGTTTCAGGTCGTTAATTGCGGCCCCGGCTCTCTCCCATCAGTCGCTGTCGGGGCTGGTTCTTATCAGGCGGGCCGGGTTTGTTTTGCAGGGCTCTCCGGGAGAGGGGAGCCAGGCACTGCTGGGACGGGGAGGAGGCACCAAACCCCGCTCGGGGTCATGTTTGTTTGTTTGCTTTCCCTGGGCAGGTTTTTCACAGCTTCTCCAGGAAAGGGGCCACCCATTCTGCGGTCTGCGCTTTTTGCTAACAGGTCATTTGGGGCTCGAAGATAAACAGGAGATTTTTGGCCGCCTCCCGTGGTAAATGAGAGGTTCCTGGGGCTTTTTTTGGGGGTGGCTGCAGCAGGGAAGAGACCTCGCCTGAACCTTGCAGGGTTCAGCCTGGGGTGGGTTCTGGGATGTTCTGAAGCCCAGGTTCAGAAGGAAAGAACCCAAACTCCAGCAGAAACCCAAATTCCCCTTGGCATCAGCACCAAAAAGCAACCTGAAAGCTGAGGAAGGAAGTACAAACCCAGTGAGACAGGTGGACACACACAGAGCAAAACTGGGCACACAGAACCCAAACTGGGCACTCACAGAACCTAAACTGGGGCACACACACAGCCCAAACTGGGCACTCACAGAACCCAAACTGGGCACCCACAGAACCCAAACTGGGCACTCACAGAATCCAAACTGGGCACTCACAGAACCCAAACTGGGGCACACAGAGAATCCAAACTGGGCACCCACAGAACCCAAACTGGGGACATACAGAACAAAAATTGTCCCATGCCTGAGGAGCCTGTGGAACTCTGTCCCTTGTGCCGTGCCACCCTCAGCCTTCCCACCTGGCTGTGCTCCAGCTCCTGCCCTTCCTCTGCTCCCTCTCCCTCCTCATCCTCCGTGCCCAGCCCTGGCTGTCCCTACCCGGTGTTGGCTGTGTCACCTTTCGGGGCTGGCACCTGGCACAGCCAAGGCGCTGCTTGCCATAAATCCCTGCCTGTCCCTTTCCCTCCCTGCCTTTCCCTCCCTGCCTGTCCCTTTCCCTCCCCGCGCTGCTGGCACTGTCCCCTCCCAGGCAGGCGTGTCCCTGTCACCTCCCGGGGACCATGGCAGTGTGATTGTCACTTGTTTGCTCCGGCAGGGTTTTCTCTCCCTCCCTGCCTGGGGATGCGTGGGGAGCGCATGGGCCCCGCCTCGCCTTTAACGATGCGCTGACAGCCAAGATCGAGTGGGCAGAAAGCTCAGTCCTGGATTCTCTCCAGGCTTTCTTCTTTTTTCTGTTTTTCTTCTTTTTTTTTTTTTTTCTAATCCACGGGAGCCCAAAGCCTTTCAGCATTTGGGAAAGCAGCGACAGGAAACGAGGCAGGGGGAGTTTTAGGAGCTGTTGAGATGGCTGCGGTGTTTGACATTCCCAGAACGCCCGGCCCGTCCATCCCCTCCCAGCTCCCCTCCTGCCCAAAAACACATCCCAGCCACATCCCAGGCACGAGCCCATCCTGAGCTCACAGAAAAACGGGAATCACTGGCAGCTGGGGCCCCTCATGGACCTGCTCTGCCAATGGCCACCGGCTCGGCTTCAGCCTGAGCATCCCCTGTCCTTCAGGACAGGATCCTTGAATTCCCCTGGAGAGGATCCTGAAATTCCCCTGAACACAATCCCCGAATTCCCCCTGCAGAGGATCCTGAAATTCCCCTGAACACGATCCTTGAATTCCCCTGGAGAGGATCCTGAAATTCCCCTGGTGACACGGATCCCATCCTTGGGATGCTTGTACTGGATTTCCTGGCAGCAGCCTTGGGGGGAAATCTGGGAGGGACGTTTGTTCCCCCAGGAGGGCTCGGGAACCCTCCCCAGTTTATCCCAGGAAGGCTCTGAACCTCCCTGGTTCATCCCCAGGAGGGCCCTGAACCCTCCCCGTCGGGGCTGCTCTCAGCTGGATGCTGCTCTGTCACATCCCTGGGTGCTGCTCTGTCACATCCCTGGGTGCTGCTCTGCCACATCCCTGGGTGCTGCTCTGTCTCACCCCTGGGTGCTGCTCTGTCTCACCCCGGGTGCTGCTCTGTCACATCCCTGGGTGCTGCTCTGTCAC
>JAWWMS010000080.1:6717380-6735352 GCA_035048045.1 Chlorospingus semifuscus
CGTGCTGGTGTCTCAAAACCTCTGGATTATATCTGGGTAGCAATGCTTGGCTCCTCCCTCTGGGCTCACATCTCCCAGTGGGATGTTATAGTTCTTATCAGCCATGAGTGACATTCAATAGTCTGTTATCAGCAATGTCCCCTCCCGAGGGAGCTGTGATTGTGGTCACTCAAAGAGAGAGATAAGGCCAACTGCCCACTTGACAAAGATAATCTGCCATACAGATGGTAATGGAAAACAACTTGCATTGCAATTTTCAACAGGCACCCAGGAGTGCCTGGTGCTCATCCCTACCCTGTTCCCCCCAGCTCTCACCAGCCAAGCAGGAGCACGCCGGCACCTACGTGTGCACGGCACACAGTGCCCTGGGCTCGGCACAGGCACGGGTGGATGTCAGCGTGGAGTCAGCAGAACGGCACCCCGGGGCCCCCGAGGTCACCGTGCCATCCACCGTCACCGTGGTGGCCGGGGACACCGCCACGCTGCACTGCACGGCCAGAGGTATGGGGAGCCTGGAGGGAGATGTATGGACATGCCTGGAGAAGGGATGTTCTGAGCAGTACCTGGCACCACGGTGATGGGCATGGTGTGGTTGTAGGTGACCCAGCACCCCGGATCGAGTGGTCGAAGCTGCGGGCACCCCTGCCCTGGCAGCACCGCGTGGTGAACGGCAGCCTGGTCATCCCTCGTGCCGCGCAGCAGGACTCGGGCCAGTACATCTGCAATGCCAGCAGCCCCCTCGGCTCCACTGAAGCCTTCGTCACCCTCGATGTGGAGAGTAAGAAGGGGACAGTCAGGGGTTGGTGTGCTCCTGGGCTCCTGCTGCCACCTCTGCTGTGGCCATCACCTGTCCTTCCTCTGCGTGCGGTCACCTCCATCACCACCTCCACCCTTACATCCAGCCCTTCCTTGTGGGACCATCCTGCTCCATTGCAGCACTCATCCTTCTCCTCCTCTCAAGTTCCTCTCAAGCTCCGTCACCAACCCTTCCCATGGGTGTGTCCACCTGCTTGTCCTATCCCTGTGCATGTCCCTTTCCATTTCTGCTCTCATCCATTCCATCTATCCATTCATCGTGGATCCATCCATGGGTCATCCCAGCTCGAACCAGTCTCTCTATCTGTGTTCATATCTCTCCTTCCATCTTTTCCTCATGGATCCATCCATCTCATTCAGCCCAGCACACACCCATCTCTCTGTCTCCTTACTCTAACATCCTTTTCTTCCTTGTGGATTCACCCATCCCTCATCCGTCATGGCTCACGTCCATCTCTCCACCTCCTCTCACACCCTCCATCCATCCCTTCCTGGAGGACTCATCCATTGCTCACCCCCTCCAGCTGACATTCCTCTCTCTGTTTCCTCTCACACCCCTCCATGCATCTCATCTTTGTGCATCTACCCATCTTTTGTTCATCTTAGCACATGCCATCTCTCCATCTCATCTCACACCCTTCCATCCATCCCTTCCTCGTGCATCTTCCATCTCATCCATCCCAGCACATGCCCAACTCATCATCTGCTCTCAAACTCTGCCAGTCACTGATCCATCAATCCACATACCTACCTCTTCCTTGTGGATTCATCCATCACTCAGCCATCCCAGCTCACATCCATCTCCTAATTTTTCTATCTCTTCTTCGTGCATCCATCCATGTGATCCATCCCAGCATACACTCGTTTCTCAATCTCCCCTCAAATTTCTCCATCCACACCTTCCTGGTACATTCATCCATCATTCAATCCTTCCATCTCACATCCAACTCTACATTTCCTGACTCCTGCATCCATCTTTTCCTTGTGCATTGTCCATCTCATCCATCCCAGCACACACCCAACTTGCCATCTCTTCTCAAATTCTCTAATCATCCATCCATCCATGGATTCCATCCATCCATCCATCCATCCATCCATCCATCCATCCATCCATCCATCCATCCATCCACCCATCCATCCATCCCTCCGTCCATCATCCATCCATCCAAGGGCTGTGGGGACACCAGGGCTCTGCTGCCACCCCCCCCAGCCCTCCCTGCCACCCTTTTGTCACATCAGCCTTACACACACACCAAGCCCTGACCACCAGACACTTTTTACTCCAAACCAGGCCAAGAGCAGAGCCCAAAGTCAGCCCAAAAGCCAAGCCTGACCTGCAGAGGTGGATTTGCCTGACCTGCAGAGGTGGATTTCAGCTTCCAACCCCCCCAGCAGTTTGTGGCAAGGCTCTGTGTGGGCAGGGACTGTCCCAGGTGCTGCTCCCCCTGTGTTATCTCCCAGTGTCACCCTGGCTCCCCAGATGTGGAACACCAGCACCTTTCTGGCACTGTTGGCTTGTTCATTGCCTCACCAAACCCAACCCGTGCCAGCCCAGCTGAGGATGACTCCAGACATCCCCTCAGAGGGAAGGACAGCCCTGCAGCTGTTGATTTCAGAGTTTGCAGCTCTCACTGATCCCAGGGCACGAGCACAGCTCCCACACCTGTGCTGCTGCTCAGGGCAATAACCATCCTGGCAGGATGCAGGGTGGATGTTGTGATTAATAATTTACCTCTGAGCCCATATCCAACCCTGCCTGCTGCAGGCTCACAAGGATCTGCCTCTGTGGGACCTGGAGGTGCCCAGATAAGCCCGGATAACCGAGGGGGACTTTGCCCTTCTCTGGTATCTTTAGTGCCCCAATTCCTGCATTATTTATAAACAAGGTTTCACTGAGCCTTTGAAGTGTGTCTGGCTTGCAGGAAGTGCAGGGTGAACAGAGCCGAGCTGGGGAACGGGGGCACTGAGTGACTGCAAACCCATGACAGCAATTTGGTGTGGAGCATTTGCTGCTCATCCACGTGGCTCTGGGGCTCTGGGGCTCTGCTGTTTCCTCCTCCCTTGGTTTCCCTGCTGATGCTGCTCTCCTGATGCTGCTCTCGGGGCATTCCCTGGGCATCCAGCTCCTCACACCAATTATAAATGCAAATTAAAGCCAGCAGGAATCCCTCTGCCAGGGCATGACCCTCACCCCTGGGCACACGCCCAGGGCATCACCCATTGCCACATCTAAAAAAGCGCCCAGGAGGAAAAGAAAATGGGGAAAGGAACTGCAGGACACGCCTGGCACTGCTGCAGTGGGTGCCCAGACCCAGCCCTGTCCCCCTCTTTGGGTTCCGTGAGCCCAGTAGCCCCCCAGACCCACCTGAGCTGTGTATAGTGTGGTCCTGCTGCCCCCAGACCCACCTGAGATGTGCAAAGCGTGGTCCTGCAGCCCCACAAACCCACCTGAGATGTGGAGAGCGTGGTCCTGCTGCCCCGGGCTCTGCTCAGCCCCCAGCTCCTGCACCTGCAGCTCCTTCAGAGGCAGCAGCTCCTGGGGAAGGAGAGCAGGGGTCACTTGGGGCTCCATCCTGCAGCACGCTGAGGAACACCCGAATATCCCACAGGTTTCTTCTCTCTCCATTCCAAACCTCAGCAGAAGAGGTTTGTGTGCCCGGTTCCCCCAGCGTGGCCACAGAGCCCAGCAGGCCCAGGTGAGCCCTACCTGGTAGGTGAGGCCGTTGGGACCCGAGCACTGGAAGTACAGGTGGGACTGGAACAGCTCCAGGAAGCAGTTGTGGACCTCCTGCACAAGGGACACCTTGGGTTAGCTCAGGGAACCTCTGGAGTTATCTCAGGACACCTTTGGGGCCATCTCAGGACACCTTTGGGTTATCTCAGGACACCTCCCAGCCTCCCTCTGCATCCCAAGCATGGAAAAGCTTCTGCAAGGGTCCCACCTGTGCTGATGGAAGTGCCCCAGGTGCCCCCGGGGATGGGAGCAGGTGGGCACCACATGGCAGTGCCCAGGGAATTCTCCACGCTCCCATTTCCCACAATTTCCCCTCCCTTCCCAGCTTCTCCCCCATCCCTGGGCACAGCAACCCCCACAAAGAGGCGCCTCAGGTTTACCTGGCAGTGCTGGAACTTCAACTTGACCTTGGAGTAATAAATCATTTTGCCCAAATCCCTGACAACCATTTTCCTCCGGCCCCTCTTGAACAGGCTGGGGAGCCTCTGGTCCAGGTTCTCCTTCTGGTTCTCCTGCTTCTGGATGATCTGGATGATCTCCTGCTTCTGCAGGACACAGGGAAAAGCAGGTCAGGGCTGGTGGAAGGGGCATTCCCAGAACATCTTCCCAGCAGGATTCCTGGGAAAGGCGCCCAGGATGGGCTGTTTGTTGTTGGGTCTCCTTGCCAACGTGCTGGGGGGCTGTGAGGAGATCGTGGCCTAAAGCTGGGGCTCCCGGGCTGGAAAAGAGGGGGGCACAGGCACATTTCACTTCCAGGGCCTGGCTGAATTTGGGTTGCTGTTTTTAGGACATGACTTAACCCTTTCCTGCTGAAATCCTCCCTCCAGCTTCCCAGCTGTGGAACAGAATTGAGGGAACACAGCGAATGCCTCACCAGGGCGGCTCAGCGTAGGAAAAATGGCATTTGTGTCACAAACGCAGGGCAAAGAAAAATGGTGTTTGTGTCACAAATGCAGAGCAAAGAAAAATGGTGTTTGTGTCACAAATGCAGAGCAAAGAGAAGTGGTGTTTGTGTCACAAACGCAGGGCAAAGAAAAATGGAATTTGTGTCACAAATGCAGAGCAAAGAGCAGCTGGTCACGGGTGCAGCAATAACAAAACACAGGATAAGGGCACCAACAGCACCTGGGAGTGGGGAGAGGGTGAAGTGATAAAATCATGGGCACGGAGATAAGGAGCAGCACAAGCCACAGCTGCTGGGGCTCTGCTGCTGGGGACGTGGCAGCCAAATTTCCCAGGAATGAACAAGGCACCGAGGGGGAAAAGCAGTGTGGGAGCTGGGAATGCAGCAGCACATTGGGAAAGAGCTTCCAGAGGAGGGAGAGGCAGGGCCTGCACAGCCCCTGGTGTGGCAAGGAGCAAACGGGACATTTCCATCACCTGGCAGGCCTGGCAGGGGTGGCAGGGAGCCCGAGGGGATGGAGGCGATGGCAGAGCACAGGAGCTGCGGAATAACGGGGTCACAGCCCTGAAATCTGCCCCAAACCCATGGGGATGCCTCAGCCAAAGGGGCCCGGCACTGTGCCTCCCTCTGGGACCCTCCCCAGCCCCATCCCGGCCATTCCCGTTATCCCGCGATCCCTGCGCTCCTGGTTCTCCCCAGCCGCCAGTGCCCTGACATGTCCCACCCCATCCTGCAGGTAGAACCAGTTACTCATTAACTGCTCCGGCCCTGCAGCCCCCGTGAATCAGCAGCAGCAGCAGCACAGCAAGAGCTCAGCCGGCAGCAGGAGCCCCGGGGCTGCTGTTCCATGGGAAAAACACCAAACGAGTGCCTCAAAACACCAAAGGAGCGGCTCAGAACACCAAATGAGGGCTCCTGGGGCACTGGGAGCTCTGGGAATCAGGGCAGGGGTTGCTGGACGGTCCCAGGAGGTGCAGGGATGTCACCTGTCCCCGTCCCAGGTGGGCAGCAGTGGCGATGCCATCACCTGTGAGGGTGCCCTGTGCTGGCAGCTCTGCTCTGAGCCGGCCCTGCAGCTGCTGCTGCAGCCAGAAATGCGGCAGGGAGAGGGGCAGAGCCCAAGCACCCTCCAGGGCACACAGGGAGCTCGTGGCTGAGCCCAGGGTTGGCATCCCCTGTGCCCCAGGTGAGGGTAAAGGATGATTTCCATCCCACACTCCCTGGGCTCCCAGATGGGCATCTCCCAGTGACCTCCACCAGGATCCCTTCCCCAGCATCCACCGGCTCTGACAGCTCATCCTGCTTCCCCAGGGAAGAATCCAGGATGGTTTTTGCTGCCTGATCCCTTTGGATCCAGCTGATTCCCACAGGGAGCCTTCCCTGCAATTCCCTCTGCCTGGCACTGCGGCCATGCCTCAGTTTCCGCTTCCCCACGTCCCAAATGCTCCCAAAACCCCACCCACACCCCCAGCCCACCCAGCACATCCCAAACGCTCCCAAACTCCTCCCACACCCCCGGCCCACCCAGCAGGACCCACCGAGCCCTCGGGGGCTGCTGGCTCCCCCTGTGCTCTCCCCAGCAGGGCTGGGAACGGGGCCATGAGGCCACAAGGCTGGGCCGTGCCCGGGGCAGCCCTGCCCTTCCTGATTCCCTTCCCAGGCTCCTGCTAATCCGCTCCTGCTCCGTGGGAATGAATCATCCCACCTGCCAAAGCTCGCTCAGCTTCTCCCTTCCTTCCCAGGCTTCTCCCTTCCCTCCCAACCTTCTCCCTTCCCTCCCAGGTGACCCAGGAACAAAAGATCCCACAGGAAAGGTGTGGGGGAGATGTCCCCACATCCCCATGTCCCTGCAGCACCCCTGCCCCAGCCAGGTCCCCTCCACACCTGCACAGAGGTGCTCATCCCTCCCTGGGATCTCAATGGGACCGAGCTGCTGCTGCAGCCCCCAGACCCGAACCCAACGTCCTTCCCAAATTCTGTGCTTGGGGAGGGTGGGGATGAACCCCTGGAGCTGGGTTGGAGGTGCTGGAAATTCTTGCCTTGGCTGGGATGTACTGCAGGATTTTGTCCGTGGTCGTGTCTCGCTCCTGGCCTCCATCGAGCCCGAAGAAGCTGGGCAGCTTTTTCTTGCCATTTTGTCTACAGAGAAAAAGGGGAAAAAACCTTAAACACACATGGAAACACAGGTCCAGGCTGGGGCATGGTGAATCCTGCCCTGAAATAAGGAAGCCAGGACACCAAGCATGCAATGTGTCACGGGCTTTCGAGTCATCCCAGGGATGACAAAGCCTGGGAGAACTGAAAATGGACTTTGCCACAGTTGTTGGGGTTTCTCTGCTTTTTTACAGCTCTTTGCTCAGCCAGACCACCAGCCTGGCTCACCTGTGCCCCAAAATCAGCACGGGGCCTGGGTGTTCCATGGCAGAAAAGACCCAAAGAACATAAAAACCCAGCTCGTGCAGAGCCCCTGGGTGGGGATGGATGCTCAGGGCAGGTGCTCACAGGCAGGGCTCATTTCTGCCCTGTGGGTTCCCCCTGCCTCCCCTCCCACTCCCAGCTTCTCCCTGCGTGCTCACCAGTCCCAGGCAGCCACTGGTGCTGCTGGGAGCGCTGGGGCTTCCTCAGATTGCAGCAGAGACCCAGGACAATCCCCATGAGCGTGGGAAGATGGGAGTCAGGGGGACAGGAGGGGCTCTGGGGCTTGGCTGCTCCACGCAGGGCCCTGGTGTGAGACCCCTGAGCCCAAACACCCCGAGAGATTCCCTCTCTCTTACCCCAAATTCCCCAAGGGATCCCCTCTCTTTTACCGCAAACTCCCTGAGAGATCCCCTCTCTTTTATTCCAAACTCCCCAAGGGACCCCCTCTCTCTTACCCCAAATTCCTCAAGAGATCCCCTCTTTTACCCCAAATTCCACCCTCTCTTTTGCCCCAAGCTCCCTGAGGAGCAATTTCACCCCAAATTCCCCAAGAAATCCCCTCTCTTTTACCCCACAGGAACTCCTCAGGCCCCTACAGGTTTTTCCCTGATTTCTGGCAGCACAGGACACCAAAGGGACAATTTCAGGGTCTTCTTTCCATCAGAAGCCCCTCAGCCTGGCAGAGTTTAGGCGTTTTTTGGCACAGCCTGGCAGAGTTTAGGGGTTTTTGGCACAGCCCTGACCCTGAACCCAACACAGACAGGTTTATGAGGAATCCCCTGGTTTTCTCCAGAGCTCCTTTCCAGCTCTGGCCGTGCTGATGGGAGCAGTGGGAAGCTGCAGAGCATTCCCTGCCTGTCCCTATTTTGGGACAGCCACGGCCCCTGAGTGTGGCCACCCAAATCCCCAAAGGATTTCACAGATGTTTTCTGCACCCAAATCCCCAGAGGATTTCACAGACGTTTTCTGCTGCTCCCCCTTTGGGTTCACAAACACAAGTCCTACAGCGGGGTGCTGGGATTTGGGGCTTTCTCCCTAAAGCCCGAGGAGTGGGAATGTTGTTTCCCAAAAGTGTGAATAAGAGCACTCCCGAGTGAAAACAAGGGAATATCAGGTGAGTAAGAGCACTCCCAAGTGAAAACAAGGGAATATCAGGAGTTCTGCAGCCTGTCCCGTGGGGGAAGCTCAAGTACCCAAACAGAAATGAACCCAGCAGCGCTTCCCCCGTGAATTCCATCCCGGGCACTCGGGGCGAGCCGATCCCGGCTCTGGCAGTGCCCGGCGCCCCCGAACCCACCGGGAATAGGAAATGCCCGCCGGGGAGATCCCACACCCCAGAGCCGGTTACTCACTCCTTATTCAGCGAGGGTTTCCTTCGGAAGGAGCTCCTGAAGCCGCCGGGAGCCTGCGGGACACAGGCCATGTTCCCCATGACGGGAGCGGCGCGGGATCGGTGCGGGATCGGTGTGAGATCAGTGCGGGATCGGGGAGAGGTGCGGGATCAGTGCGGGATCGCTGCGGGATCAGTGCGGGATCGGTGCGGGATCGGGCATCGCTGCGGGATCTCTGGTGCGGGATCAGTGCAGGATCAGTGTGGGATCAGTGCGGGATCTCTGGTGCGGGATCAGTGCGGGATCAGTGTGGGATCAGTGCGGGATCGCTGGCGCGGGATCGCTGGTGCGGGATCGCTGGTGCGGGATCGCTGCTCCGCGCCCGCCGGTGCCCGAGCGAGCGTGAGCGCAGCCCGGAGCCGCTCCTGCCCCTCGGTCCTGCCCTCGCTCCCGCCCCGGGGCTGGGCGGGGCGGGCCCGGTACCTGCGCCGTGCCTGGGAATCCGCCCCGAGCACCGCGGAACCGCCCGCAAACCCAGCCCGGAGCGCCAGAGGGAGTCCGGCACCGAAACCCAGCCCGGAGCCTTCTCCCAAAAGGAATTCGGCTGATAAATCCATCCCGGAGCGTTCTCCCAAAAGGAATTCTGTCCAGAAATCCATCCCAGAGCGTTCTCCCAAATGGAATTCTGTCCAGAAATCCATCCTGGAGCGTTCTCGCAAAAGGAATCCGGCATAGAAATCCCTCCCGGAACTTTTATCCCAATAGAAATTCGGCCGATAAACCCATCCCGGAGTGTTCTTGCAAAAGAAATTCTGCTTATAAATCCATCCTGGAGCGCCAAAAGGAATTCAGCTCAGAAACCCATCCTGGAGCGTCTTCCCAAAAGGAATTCTGCCTATAAGTCCATCCCGGAGCACCAAAAGGAATTCGGCCCAGAAACCCATCCCGGAGCATTTTCCCAAATGGAATTCAGCCTATAATCCCATCCTGGAACTTTTTCCCAAAAGGAATCCCGCCAACAATCCCATCCCAGAGCGTTTTCCCAAGTTTTCCCAAATGGAATTTGGCCGCCGCACTGGCGGTGATAAGGATGCAGTGAGATAAAGTTGGTGGTTGCTGTTTAAGCATTAACAAAAATCCCCGGGGTTGAAGGGTTCCGAAGGGTTTCCCCTTCCCGGCTGGGTTAAAGATGTAAAAATAAACAGGGAAAAATATCAAACGGGACACAAACCAAAATCTAGGAGTGGTGGGAAATGGATCAAGGGAGCAAAGAGCAAAAGGAGATGTGCATGAGCAGAAAAAAAGAATATTTATAGAATAAATGCTTTAAAAGGAAGCAAACTGAAGATTTCTGACTGTGCTGTGAGTGCCTCACTGCATGGAAATATAAACAATAAAAACGAGAAGTTAATGACAAAAGGTAAATGCAGACTCAATATTTCTGTGCTGGAAAATCCCCCCAGGAGTTACAGCCATAGGAAACGAGAAACCCTTTTTATTTTCACGTGGCTGCTGAGAAGTAAACACAAAAATGAATGCTCTGGATCAAAACAGAGAGAGAATTCACATTAGAAAGTTTGAAAGAGCTGAACACAAAGGGCTTGAGTCAGTGTTGCAATTCAGTCTTGCAGGACCACGGAATTTGCAAAGAAATTGCATAATTTAGCAGGGATATCAGTGTTTCCATGGGTAAAAAACCACCCCGGTAATTATGGGGTTGCCAGTTGACAGTAATTCCTGGGAAAATGATGTAACAGCTGTGAGGGAGTTGGATTAACTTTGAGAATTACAGGAGGAGAATATAATTAATACAAATCAACACGGGGCTGTGGAAATCAGATCTTGTCAAAACAAATTGAACTGATGGCATGTTTGAAAAAAAAAATCAGATTTAGTGAATACAAATAACAGTGATGTAAGAACACCATAAAAGATGTGGTGTGACAAATCCACAGGTTACTTTAGGAGGTTTTCCTGAGGAATCTGTCGGGATCAAGCTGGGGTTGACAGACACACTCCCATTTGTGTTTTACTCTAGCAAAATATGCCCCAAAAGGGATTGCACGGCCAGGCCACGCTCACCAGGAGAGAGCAGCTGAGAACGGATGTGCCACAACATTTCTCCCCATTTTTGGCCTTTAAAGCAGCTCCTTTGTGCCCAGAACCCATTAACCCTTCCTGTCCCAGCACAGCAGCAGGACCCCCCTCGGGAGGGCCCCCACCACAAATTCCCTGATTTTCACACAGGGGCTGCTCGGTGCTCTGTGCACAGCTGGGACACAGCCCAGCAGCAGCCCAGCACCTCCTGCCCACGGTCAGCAAACAGCCCCAGCTGTGCTCTGTGCAGGAAATGTGATTCCTCTTGGATCCGTGGCTAACACGGTCAGGCCGTGACCACGAACGTGCTGCTCCTGCAGCTGGATCCAAATAAAACCTCCCAGCTCAGAGCAGGAACACAAAGTGCAGCTCCTGCGGCTGTCACAGGTCCTGCCCGCTCGCTGGGACAGCAGTGACACCAGCAGGGCTGGCAGGGACAGGGGGCACCGGAGCACGAGGGGCTGACCTGGAACAGGGGCTGGGCACAGTCCAAGGAACAAAGTGGGGATTTAAATAAATAGAGGAAGTTAAAAGGCTAGGCAGAGTTAAAGGAAAAAAGTGGGGTTTAAAGTAAATAAAGGAAGTTAAAGGCAAGGCAGAGTTCAAGGAATAAAGTGGGGGTTTAAAGTAAATAAAGCAAGTTAAAGACTGGGCAGAGTTAAAGGAATAAAGTGGGGATTTATTTAAAGGCCTTAAAAGGATACACCTTGGGCAGAACAAGAGCTTGGCTGGGGCTACACCCAAGATGGACTCAGAGTCAGGAGTTTTCACCCTTTTATAAGTTTTGGTCCATGTCTATATTGGGGCTCACTGTCCAATCCCAGCTCCAGGTTCTGCAGTCCCACCCTCCCAGTTTGCTCTCCTCAATTCCCTGCTGTTTGCACTTTTTGGGCCTTTTTGTTGTTTGCACTTTTTGGGCCTGGAGCTGCAGCGGCGTCCTTTGTTCTGGGGCTGGAAAAGGACTGTTCTGTGTGCCTGAGCTGTGAGAAGAACTTGCTAACACTTTATATGGAGTTCAGGGTTGCCCAATATCCTCTGGGGAAGAACCTTTCCCTGATCTCCATCCCAAACCCTCCCTGACACAGCCTGAACCTCCCCTGGCTGCTCAGGAGCAGCCCCAGGAGCCAGGGAAGGAGAGGGAGAGCGAAGGATGCACCAGGCAGGATCTAATATCCAAGAAAATGTCTTTATTGTACACGTTGGCTTCTATTGCTTGTATCCCCTCCCCAGCCCCATGTAGTGCAAAAAATTCAGAGAAAACAGAGTTCCACATAAATAAAGTCGGATTAAGTTACAGAGAAATCAAAGTGACGACGCTCGGACATGGATCTGGACCAGGTGTGCCCAGCAGGGAGGCCCAGGGAGCCCCAAACCAGGGCAGGGGCTCCAGCCTGGCCCTGCTGGGAAGGACCCCAGAGCCCAGAGCCCCCCGGTTTGGGGATGCTCCTTGCTGGGAGTTCAACAAGGAACATCTTGGGCGAGACAGCACGGACTGAAACTGGCAGGGAAGCCACAGAGTTGTTCTCCTCCCCTCGGACAGCACAGACAGACAGACAGACACAGACAGGCGTCCCCTCCTCCTCCTCCTCCTCCGCGGCAGGGGACGGGCAGCACCAGGAGCAATCCCACCCTGGCACATCCCAGGGCAGGCGCTGACACCTCGTGTCCACACAGTGTGGGTCGGGGGGCTGGGGACCCCCAGAAGGTGCTGGGGGTTTGTTTTTGCCCTTTCCTGCATAGTTTGGGCAGCACAGACAGGAGGTTCCCTCTTTGCTGGGTTCCCATGGGTCAGGCTCAGTGGGATATTGCTCAGGAGCCAGCCGGGGGACACAGGAGTCACTGTCCCTGTCCCTGCCCCTCGGGAAGCAGGACAGCAGCACACAGGATCTGCAGTGGCACCAGAATTGTGGAGCATTTCTCACTTCCCTCAGGATCTGCAGCGGCACCAGAATTGTGGAGCATTTCTCACTTCCCTTAGGATTTGCAGTGGCACCAGAATTCTGGAGCATTTCTGACTTCCCTCAGGATCTGCAGTGGCACCAGAATTCTGGAGCATTTCTCACTTCCCTCAGGATTTGCAGTGGCACCAGAATTCTGGAGCATTTCTCACTTCCCTCAGGATCTGCAGTGGCACCAAAATTCTGCTGCATTTCTGACTTCCCTCAGGCTCTGCTCCCAAGGCACAGCTCCCTCTCCACGGGCAGGTGCAGCTGAGCCATTGCCACATCTCCAACCAGCCCTGTTTCCCCCTCAGCAGCTCCTGCACTGCAGCTCCTGCCTGGGCTCCCCTCTCCCCTCACTCCTGACCCTCCTGAGCCCCTCAGCACCTCGGGCCCAGCCCAGCACCAGCCCCTTCCACCTCTCCGAGGGGCTTTTGGGCTGGTCCTCCTACAAGGAGGAGCCAGGGACACCTGGATGGGAGCCCAGCAGGAGAGGGGAATCCCTCTGTTGGTTACAGGAGCGGGGTGGAAAGGGCTGAGAGCTCACTTGGGTGGAGGCACGTGCACAAAACAGAGCAGATTTCACTGGTTTCATCAGGTTTTGAACAAAGCAGATTGCTCTCACCTTCCTGGGAGACAACAGCAGAGCCTGGACACTCACAGCGGGCTCTGCAGGACAGGGAAATGGGGAACTGCTGAGCTGGGGCAGGGAGAAGGGGACAAAAGGAGCATCTGGAGCCTGTTCCAAAAGCCAAAAAGGCCTCCTGAGCCCGAGAAGCTCAGGCTGTCCCTGGGGAGAGGCTGGAGGGGGAAGCAGCCCTGGTTTGCAGAAGCTGCAGGGAATTCCAGGTGTACAACGTGAGGCACTGTGAGAGGGCTTGGGAGACCTGCAGGCACCTGTCCAGGGGAAATCAGACTGCCAGGAAAAGGATCTGGAGCTGGGGAGTCCCTGTCTCGTTTTAAACCCCTCTTTCAGAAGAGTTTAAAGAGCAGAAATCTCTTGCTACTTGAGAATTCAGGCCCACAGGTAGCACAGGAGTGAAATCTGAGCTCTGTGAGTGAGAACTGGGGAGCAGGGGGGAGAAAAAGGAGGAAGGAACGAGTTCCAACCAGTTGGACCATATTTCCAATGCTACATTTGAACATTTGAGCACATTGAGGTACCAGCGGTTGAGTCGTTCCTCTGTGGTGCGCAGAGCACCTGAGCTGTGTCTCAGCTCACGGCTCACACACACAGCACACCCTGAAACACCACAGCACGGGGCCCTGGCTCCAGCACAGGCCTCACAGTGCTAATTTAGCCAAGCTCTAGTTCATTAGAGGGGTTGTTTAATTGCCAGGGAGTCGCTGATTGGAAAGGGTCCCTCCCGTGCTGCTTTTGGCATCTCACACATGCACACACCCCACCCATCCAGAGAGAGCTTCCAGGGCACAGGAATCATCTCCTCAACAGATGAGAGAAGGAACTGCATCCCTCCTGCTGCCTGGAGAGCAGAGGGATGGGGAGTACCAGGGCAGAGTAAAAAACAAAGGGATATGGAGTCATATTAGCGTTCAAATAAAAAAAGGCAAATAAAAAAATTAATACCCAAAAAAGTAATGCCAGGCAATCCTTCTACTTCGGAAGGCTGGACTGTTCTTCCTCCAAGAACTGATTCCTTTCCACAAACCCAGAGTCTGCTTTGCAGAGAGGGGAACAGCAAACCCAGGGAGTCCCAGTGCGGAGCCTGGGCCAGCAGCGATGGCAGCGGTGCCACCAAGGTCCCTGCACCACCTGCCCGGCCAGAGCCACGCTCAGCTGGGACCCCATGGGCCAGGGGAGCCCTGGGGGGCTCAGGACCCTCCCCACACTGCAGGGCTGTGCCTGGGCTGGGCTTCATCTCTTGCTGTGGTTAAGGCATCAAAGAGACGCCCTCGGAGCGGGGCAGCGTCCGGAGCGGGGCACACACCTCGGGCTGAGCTGGCTGCAGTGACATTCAGAGTGGGGGTCACACATTGTCCCCCGGGGCCGCCACAGGGCTGGCAGTGCCACCACAGGGCTGGCAGTGCCCGGTGGCACGGCTGGAGCAATCCCAGAAGCAGCAATGGTTTGGGGTCCCCTTGCCCAGAGGAGCTTTGAGGGTGCTGGATGAGTCTGGCCGCAGGCAGAGCCCCCTGCGCTCTGTGCCCTCCTGGAAGCACAGCTGGTGGCCCATGGGTGTCCCCAGAGCCCCCTGTGCTCTGTGCCCTCCTGGAAGCACAGCTGGTGGCCCATGGGTGTCCCCAGAGCCCCCTGTGCCCTGTGCCCTCCTGGAAGCACAGCTGGTGACCCTGGTGGCCCCGTGGGTGTCCCCAGAGCCCCACAGGGCCGGGCTGGCTCAGGTGCTGTCCCCAGGCCCCGGGGCACGGCCGCGCTCGCTGTCAAAGGCTCGTGGAGGACACGGAGAGCGTGGGCGAGGAGGGCGGGGGGAAGTTGAGCAGCTCCAGCACGGCCACCCCCACGCTGCTGCGGCGGGTGAACATGCACGAGGCCGCCACCCACTTGTTGGTGCGCGGGTTGTACTTCTCGATGGAGTTCAGGCTGGAGCTGCCGTCGTTGCCGCCCACGGCGTAGAGCCAGCCGTCCATGGCCACCAGGTCGTGGGTGCTCCTGCAAGGAGAGCACGGGGGAGAGGCTGGGGGTGTTGGGGGAGCCCAGCGCGGCAGGCACCCCACAAACCGCCCGTGGAGAAATGAACTGTTGGGGCACCAACAGGCAGAGCACAGCACAGAGCCACTGATGTACCCCTTCAGTATGACCCTCTTGTCCAAACTTCATCAAATACCAAACCTCATTAAATACCAAACCTAATCAAATACCAAATCCTCCCCCTTCAGTCTGACACTCTTGTCCAAACCCCATCAATTACCAAACCTCATCAAATATCAAAAACTCATCAAATACCAAACCTAATCAAATACCAAACCCCATCAAATACCAAACCTAATCAATTACCAAACGTTATCAAATACCAAACCCCATCAAATACCAAACCTTATCAAATACCAAACCTTATCAAATACCAAACCTTATCAAATACCAAACCCTCTGAGCTCCCCCTTCAGTAGAGCTTTAACGAACTCTTTGTTGATGGCAGCTTGAGGGCCTACAGTGTAATTGGGAAATCAGTATTTATCCGCTCCTAGAGATTGTATTCTTTTTAAAGGGGCTGTACCCCCTTTAAATAGCCCTTCATTTGCTTCATTAGGGTTTGTAGGTTTTGCTTGGAGAAGAATTAAGAGTGAACTTAGATTTGTTTCACAGGCGACCAACTATCACCCAGCTCGGTTGGCTTTTCACCTCTCCTGACAAGTCATCCCACTCTTGCCACAGAGACAGGTTTGCTCAATAATAGCTGCTCAGTCTGACACTCTCATCCAAACCTCATCAAATACCAAATACCAAACCCTCTGAGCCCGAAATCCTCGGCATTGCAGACCTTAATTCCTCCCACAGCCCAGCAGCAGCATCTCGGTGGGCTCAGCCAGCTCAAGCCCTGGCTCTCTATGGCCACACAAAGTGCTGAGGATAAATCCCTGCGCAGAACATCCCTGCTGTGCCCTCCTGGCTGTGCCTCCAACCTCTCTGAGCACGGCAGGAGCGTGCTGAGCCAGCCACAAACCCTGACACCCCAGTGTGTCTGTGCTTTATGGCACAGCAAGGTGAGATCCCTGCTCCTGAGGCTCCACAGGGCTCAGCCCCTTCCTCACCTGCGGATGTTCATGGGGGCCACGCTCTCCCAGGTGTTGGATTTGGGGTTGTAGCGCTCCACGGAGTTAAGGCAGCTGGTGCCATCATTGCCCCCGGCCACGTAGAGCATCCCCTCGAGCACGGCCACGCCTGCACTGCTCCTGCGGCTCAGCATGTTGGCAATGGGGCTCCAGGTGTTCATCTGGGGACAGGGAGCCCGTCATTGCCATCCCACACATCCCTCTCAGGTCAGCATGTTGGCAATGGGGCTCCAGGTGTTCATCTGGGGACAGGGAGCCCGTCATTGCCACCCCACACACCCCTGCCAGGTCAGTCCTGCTCTGGCCACGCAGTCCTGCCATGAAAACCCTTTTGGGGGCATCGCTTTGTTCCTCCCCGCTGTCCCGCAGTTGGCAGGAGCAATCTCTCTGCCTGGCTCAGAGAGCACAGCAGCAGCTGGCAGGAGCCATCCCAGGGGCACAGAGATGCCCGTGCCAGGCCACCAGTTGTGCCCCAGCTGAATGCCAGCCCAGCCTCAGGGACTGAGCTGTATCCATTTCCAATCTGAGTGAGTGCAGCTGGGGCTTTGCAGCTCAGGAAAAGCCTCCAGGACCTTCTCTTTGATCTCTCTGCAGTGACCGACCCTGCTGGAGCAGAGCTGTGTCCCCAGCCTGCCACACTCCCAGCTGAGCTGGGAACAGCTCAGGGCACGGACAGGATCCCTGCTGCCCTCAGAACCACGGGCAGTGGGGCCAGGGGCTGTTCTGGTGTCCAAACCGCACAGGGATCTCTCACAGACCAGCTTTGGGTCACTGTGCTCAGGAATCCACCCTGGCTGCTGCGTCCCTGCTGATCCCCCTCCATCCCCCAGCCATGCACGGTGGCTTGAGGCCTTCCTGAAGAGGGGAGGAGCACAGGAGTCACCCAAATCTCCCTCCCACACTTACCTGGGGCTCGTACTTCTCCACCGTGGCCAGGTGTGACGAGCTGTCGTAGCCCCCCACTGCATAGAGGTTTCCTTCTGCAAAGACAGAGCACAGGCATGAGCTAAAGACACATCCCTGTCCCACTCACAACGTCACAGGTGCCACTCTGGGGGTGCCCACACAGGCTGAGCCCCAGCACAGATGCCACTCTGGTTAAAATTAGGGAAGTTACATTTCGATAATTAGCATGGACTAAGTTATAAGAATTAAAAATACTTTTTAACACATTATTAAAAAAAGGAGAAGAGAATTTACTTTCTTTTAAAGCTTGACGCAGTTCTTTTATATCACGGTGAGAAAGACTTTCAAATAATGGATTTACATCATTACGATTATACCTTACAGGTAATGCAAAGAGTTGTTTCTTTGAATTTAAATCTTTTTTTAAGTTTCGATTAATATTAGACTAATTAGGTAATCGCAATGGAGGGTCAACTTTTAACTTAGATTGTTTTTTACCTTTTTTTTTTTCTCAGTACTATTGTGTCTGAATTAGAGGAGTAGGTAGTATTACTATTAGCTGTTTTGGGAGTTCTTGGCAGAGGTGTTGCAGAGGGGGCAGGACAGCACAAGGAACCCTCAGGAGCATGCCCTGGATCCCCCAGCCCCCTGGCAGCACCCACCCAGCGTGGCCAGGACCCCCTGGCAGCACCCACCTAGCGTGGCCACGCGCACGTAGCGCCTGCGGGTGCTCATGGCAGCGATGGACGTCCAGGTGCCCGTCAGGGGGTCGTACCTCTCTGCACTGCAGGGACACAGGGACAAAGGTGGGACACTGGAAAAGCCCAGGGGAAAGCTCCTGGATGTGGGGAGCTCTCACAGACTGGGGACAGACAGGGGAAATGCAGGGGGAGCAGCCACAGGCTGGGTTCTGTTGGGGCAGAGGGATGCAAAGTGGGGTTTTATCCCCACTGGGAGAAGGAGGTGTGTCGCAGACATCTTTTCATTAAAAATCTTTCCTTTTTTCCTCCTGAGAAGCTGAGAGGCCTCAGGAACAAAATGTAAACAATGATTATCTGCTGCTGTGGAATGCAACA
>JAWWMS010000080.1:6750691-6760876 GCA_035048045.1 Chlorospingus semifuscus
CTGTAACAAACCAGCATGAGTGAGCCCCAAAACACCAAACTGTAACAAACCAGCACCAGTGAGCCCCAAAACACCAAACCTGTAACAAACCAGCACCAAACACTAAAGGGCACCCAGAAACATCCACGTGTGCTGAATCACCCCAGAATCACCTCCAGCAATGCAGAGCCCCCCGGAATAATGCTGTGGGACAGCAGGAAGTGACAGCAGAGCTGCACAGAGAGGCACCAAAGCAAGGCCACAGCTCCTGCGGGCTGGCACAGCGCAGGGACAGCCAGGGACAGCCAGGGACAGCCAGGGACAGCCACCCTGTCCTTCCCTGCCGAGGTGCAGGGCTCTGCTCCCCGGAGAGGGAGGTTTTGCTCAGCCAGCAGAACCAGCCCAGCTGCCAGCCTGGCCTGAGCTGCAGGACCAGCTCCAGCTCCAGCAGCACAGCGATGCTGAGGCTCAAGGAGAGCCCTCTGCCCCGGCAGCCACTGCAGAGGCCACCAAAAAGATGCACCCCACAAGTTTCCAGGAAGGAAAACGCCTCTCCCCGTGCCCTTCATTGCCAGCCCCGAGCCCCCCAGGGCAGGGGACACCCCGGAGCTGCGGCTTTCCCATTTCCAACGGGATCCGGCAGCACTTGGCAGAGGGCAGACAGGGGAGGAGGGCACAGGGATGCTGCCGGCCCGGGGTGATGCCGAGAGAGCGGCCGCACGGGCTGGGGAGGGCATCGGCTGCTCCGAACCGCTGCAGATATTCGGGAACTACAGCGGTTGGGCCAAAACCTTCGGAAGGGGCGGCGGGGTACCCCGAAAGCAAACTCGCTCTGCGAGGAGGGATGTGCGGGGGCAGCGCCGGCAGTGATGGAGCGGCGGCTCCTCCGGGGTACCCCCATCATCCCCGGGGACGGCTCCGGCGTGCCCCCATCCCGTTATCCCTCCTGTGCGCCCCCATCCCGTTACCCCTCCGGTGTTCCCCATCCCCGGTGTGCCCCCATCCCGTTACCCCTCCGGTGTCCCCCCATCCCGTTATCCCTCCGATATTCCCACATCCCATTACCCCTCCGGTGTTCCCCCATCCCGTTATCCCTCCCGAGTGCCCCATCATCCCCGGTGACCCCTCCGGTGTTCCCCCATCCCGTTACCCTCCGCTCCCGCTCCTCCCGCGGCCGGGCCCTGCGGGAAGAGGGACAGCGGGGGAGAGAGAGAGGAGGAAGAAGAGGGAGAGGAAGAGGCAGCCGGAGAGGAAGAGAAGCGGAGGCGCGGGCGGCAGGGCCGTGCCCCGGCGGTACTCACGGCTCCGGGGCGGCCACGGCCCGAGCCGGCCGATGCTGCGGGTCCCGCTACACCCGCAGCGGCCCCGCGCCGGGGATTCGGGGCGGGCCGGGGGCGGGCAGGTGCGGCGGCGGCTCCGGGGCTGCGGCTTCCTCCGTCACCCGGAATAACCCCGCGGCGGCCCGGCCCGGCCCGGCCCCGCACGTGTGTCCGTGTGACCGTGTGGCCGTGCGTCCGTGCGTCCGTGCGCGGGCCCAGCGCTCCGAACCCAGCGGCACCGGCCCCGCTGCGGGCCCGGCACCGGCACGGGCACCGGGGGCGGGGCCAGAGGGCGGGGGCGGGGCCAAACGGGGAATGGGGCGGGGCGGTGAGGAGAGGCCACGCCCCCGGTGCCGAGCGCCGCACAAAGGGAGGGGGCGGGGTTAATGAGGGGGCGTGGCCAGTGCGGGTGGGCGTGGCCTGAAGGGTGTCCCAAAATAATTTATGCAGGAAAAGAGTTTTGGGGTCATGGGCCCATCAGCACTTCGTCACAGCCCAGAGCACTGAGTGCCACTTCCAGGGGTGGGGACTCCAATGCCTCGCTGTGCAGCCCCTGCCAAGGCCTGGTCAGCCTTTCCACTGGGAAATTCCTCCTGGTGTCCGACCTCAAACCAGCCCTGGTGCCGCTTAAAACTCCATCCTCGTGTCCTGTCACTTGTTACGTGGACAAAGAGAGTGACCACCATCCTCTTCCATGGAAGAAGAGAGTGACCACTATGTGGCTACAGCCTCCTGTCAGGTTGGTGTGCAGGGTGAGAAGGTCGCCCTCAAGCCTCCTTTTCTCCAGGCTCAGCTCCTTCAGCCGCTGCTCATAGGAAGTGTGGTGCAGACCCTTCCCCAGCTCCATTCCCCTTCCTCAGACACACTGCAGCCCATCAGTGCCCTTCCAGTGGACACACGGCACCCCCATATCCTTCCAGTGGGCACACTGCAGCACTCCCAATGTCCCTCCCGATCTGAGTGGCCCAGAACTGGTCAGGGCACTCGGGGCACGGGCTCTGCAGTGCGGAGAAGGGAGACAATCCCATCCTTTCCCTTCCCTTTCTTCGCTGGCCCGATCCTGCCCCGGAATATTCCCGGGACAGAGGGATCGCCGGGCGGGGCGGGGCCAACACAGAGGGGCGGAGCCAGTGTTGTTATGGGGCGTGGCTAAACATGAAAATAAGCCAAATTTACATATTTGTGGGCGTGGTCTTGTCGCCCCGCCCCGGCCCCGCTGCACGCCGGGACCGGAAGCGGCGGCCGCGTGGCGGAGGCAGCATGGCGGCCCCCGGGAGGAGGTGAGCGCCGCAGCGGAGGGGAGCCGGGAGCGGGGCCCGGACACGCCGGGATGAGCCTTCCCCTCACACACGCTCCTTTCCCCCTCACACTCTTTTCTCCCCCGCAGAAAACTGGAGGAGCTGAGCCTGGACGAGTTCCTGGCTGCCGGCTCGGACTCGGAGCATGATGGAGGCTGGGAGGATGAGGAGGAGGAGGAGGAAGGCGGCCGGGCCCTTAACGGGACTGCGAGGCAGAGGCGGCAGAGCGGGAAGGCGGCCCAGGGGCTGCAGGCACGGCCCGGCAGGTGAGAGGCGCTCAGCCTGGAGAAAAGGAGATTCTTCTGCTTTCCACAGCTCCCTGACAGGAGGGGACAGCCCCAGGCGGGGCTCTGCTCCCAGGGAACACCCTCAGTGTCACCAGGGCAGGCTCAGGGGGGGCATCAGCAGGAATTTCTCCATGGAAAGGGTGGTCAGGCCTTGGCAGGGGCTGCCCAGGGAAATCATGTGGTGCCCATCTCTGCAGCTGTTCTGAGGAACTGAGGAACAGATTTGTGATGGTTTTTCCATGTGTTTCCATCTATCCCACTGCAGTCTGGTATCTTGCTGTCAAGATTTCTTAGTCCTTAACGAAGTGTTTTTGTCACAGCCTCAGCAGAGCTCTGAGCAGTGAACGATTAATGAACAGTTAGTGAACCATTCATTCTGTCCCAGCAGGAAGAAGGGAAAGGCGTCCGAGCACAAGGATCAGCTCTCCAGGCTGAAGGACAGAGACCCCGAGTTTTACAAGTTCCTGCAGGAGAACGATCGCAAGCTGCTGGACTTTGATGCCTCGGACAGCTCAGAGGAGGAGGAGGCTCTGCACAGACCCCCTGACACCCTGGAGGTACCTGCTGGGGTCACACACCTCAGTTCCGTGGGCAGTGTTTGTGTTCCAGTGCCAGCCCTGAGTGATTTGGGCTGGAAAGGGCCTTGGAACTCATCCAGCTCCAGCCCCAGGCGGCTCCAGGCAGCAGCCCCAGCTTTCCTGTGGCAGCCTCACAGGGAGGGTTCATTCCCAATATCCTGGGCTGTCACTCCATCTGGTGTTTATTCCATCTGAAGCATCCCTGCTTGGCACAGAGTGCTGGGAGCAGCACTCCCAAATCAGCCCTGCCTGCCTCCCTCCTCAGCAGTGCTCAGTGAGAGCTGGGGCCAGCCAGGGCTTGTAGAAACCCTTCCTCATTAATTCAGTCCCTCCTGCTGCTCTCTCTAGGAAGCCAGTGACGAGGATGAAGATGATGAGGACGAAGAGCAAGAAAAAGTCAAAAGGAAGAAAGTTTCCCTCATCCATGTGAGCTTGAAGATGGTGGAGGAGTGGAAGAAAGCTGCCCAGGTGAGCGGGGAGTGGGAGCACACAGCACTGGGGGGTTCTCCTCCCTGCCTGTAAAAGGGCCAGCTTGGGGTTTGTTCATGTGGCGCAAAGTTTATTTATTTATTTGTTCATGTGGCAGAAAATTGATTTATTTATTTGTTCATCTTACATGAAATTTATTTGTTTATTTATTTGTTTATCCAGTGCAAAAAATATTTATTTATTTATTTATTGGTTAATCTGGCACAAAATTATTTATTTATTTGTTCATCTGACAAAAAATTTATTTGTTTGTTTGTTTATTTGTTTGTTCATCTGGCACAAAATTTATTTATTTGTTCATCAGGCACAAAATCTATTAATTTATTTATTTGTCCATCTGGCATGAAATTTATTTATTTATTTGTTTGTTTATCTGGGACAAAAATTTATTTATTTGTTTGTTTGTTTGTTTGTTTGTTTGTTTGGTACAGAATTTCTGTCCCAAGCCCCCAGAGCTCTTGTGCCTTCAGCTTGACTTTGGGCTGTAAAATCCAAGTGCTGCCATCCCATATGAGGGAGAAGCTGCAGAAGTGTGGCTCAGAAGAGGCCAGAATGATCAAATTTGGGTTTTTTACCCTCTGGCAGCTCCAGGAGCTTTCTTAGTGCCGTATTTAGCAGTGATGGAATGGCTGAGGGGATGAAGCTCAGACTGGAAGGTGCTTGCAGTTGACTAATTCCTTCTCAAGCCTCAGCAATTCAAAGCCAGTTTTAGGGGAGGGCACTGAGTTTGTTAACCCTGCCCTGGTGCCTGAGGATGGAGCTCTGTTTGCCATCAAATTCCCAGTGAATTCCTGTCCCCTGTCCAGTCAGGAGCTCCAGGAGATCCCTTACTTCCCTCAACACCCCCTTTTCTTCTCTCCCCAGAGGAATCTCACCCCAAAACTCTTCCATGAGATCACCCAAGCCTACAAGGCAGCTGTGGCCACCACCAAAGGGGACAGTGGTGGTGACCCCAGCAAGTTCCAGGTGACTGACACTGCAGGTGAGGGAAGGGAAATCATCTGGGGGAGTTGGGATGAGCCCTGGCAGGAGTTCATTCACCCTTTCACTGCATCCAGGAGCTTGTTCTGCTCTGCTGCTCTGGGAGCTTTTCCTTCAAGGGTGGCTTTGGTGCTGTTTCCTTGGGGAGGTGGCCCCTGTGGCTGCTGATCTTTGATAAAAAATGGAATGTGGGGCAGACTGGGGGTTTCTAGAGGGAAATGCAGGAGTTCTGCCATGGAAATCACTGGTTTCAGTTCCTCAGGGTCCCCTTTTCCCATGAGGAAAGCCAGAATTCATGGAAGATCACTTACAATGCTTTCCTGCCTTGTTTCACCCAGTGTTCAACGCCCTGGTGTCCTTCTGTATCCGGGACCTGTTCCACCACCTGCACAAGCTGCTGCTCCCCAAAGCCCCCAAGAACAAGCTCAAGTGAGTCTGGGGGGTTTGGGATGTTCAGGAAATCTGGGGGGTTTCCAGAGCTGCCTTTGGACCTGGGAGAGGGGTGCCAGCTCATCCAAACACTGAGTGCCTGCTGCTGCTCACAGGGCTCTCCTTTGCTTCCCCCCAAGGAAGAAGGAATTGATCTCACTGCTCATTTTGCTGCTGAAATCTGTGTTATTAGGGTTTTTTTTAAAGCTAAACCCAACTCTTGCTCCTTTCCAGAATGGTTCTCCCTTCCACCAGCCCCCTGTGGGGAAAGCTACGACTGGACATCAGAGTTTATCTTGGCTGTACCATACAAGTAAGAAACATGATTATTTTCTGTTTGTGGGTCAACCTGTGCCTTGCTGGGCTGTTTTGGGGTGAGGCAGGTGGGGTTTGCCCCTGTGAGAGTTGTGCTCATTGTGTCCCTGGATTGTTTTGGAATGATTTGGTCCAATTAACAGTTTGGAGCTTCAGTGGATGCTTGGGTCAGAGTAGGTAAGGCAGTAAAGAAGGGTTGAATTAACATTCTGGCAGCTCTCTCTGTTTTAATTTGTCTGGCAGATTAATATTTAATAGGCTTTAAAGGAGTTTGCAGTCTGTGTTCTGCATTCTGCATCATTAATTCAGTTTTTGGTGCTGTGATCTCTGCACTTGAGGCAAACTCTGAGATGTTCTCTTGGTGATCTCACATGAGGCATCTCTGACTATGATAAAGTTCCATCCCACCCATGCAAAATTTCTGGTGTTTCAGAGATGATTTATGAATTATTTCTAGAGGAAACTCCTGCCCCCACTTAATTTTATTTTGAGATTGCTTTGTTAGCATCCCCAGATTGGAATATTAAAACCAAACCAACACTGATTCTTCAGCACTGAGGGAAGGGATGCCAGGAGTGACAACCAGGAGCTGCTGCTGTGCCTCGGCTGGGAGCTGGCACAATGACTTAGCAGAAAGAGCAATTGGATCAGGAGAGCTTTTTGCCTTTTTTTTTTCTTTTCCCTCAAGCTGTGGTGCCTCTCTCCAGCAGCAGAGCATTGCAGACAGGGAAAAGCTGGGAATGCAGTCCCTGGGAATGCAGTCCCTGGGAGCAATCCCTGCTCCTGGGCTGCCTCCTGAGAGCCCTCAGCCCCAGCCTTCACCACTGTGGGTTTTCTGGCACCATTTCTGAACAAAATCTTCTCCTTTTGGTGTCCTTGGCCAAGTCTGCTCAGTCCAGAATCCTTGCAGAACAGGGAGGAGGGTGAGGAGGCAAATTAAATGTGGACAAAATGCCTGTGCTGCTTCCAGCAGCTGGGGCTGCATCAGGCAGAGCCTCTCCGAGTCACCCGGAGCTCACCTTGACTGGAATCTGGGTTTGCTGCAGTGAGCTGAGCTGGACGAGCTGCACACACACAGATTTGGTTCTTCACATTTTGTCAGAGCCTTTCCTTGAGGGAGAGGTGACCCAAATACCCAGAGAATTCCAGCTTCCCACCCAGAAATCCTGGAGAAATCCAGCGTGCTGCCAGGCAGCTCAGGTGATGTTTCCTTGTGCAGACTGAGGGGGAGTTGGGCCATTTTGGTGTCCTGCACTGCAGATAAATGGGATTTTGCAGTGTCCATGGGGGAGGTGCTGTGTGGTGAGCTCAGGGGCCATGAACCATGCAGGGGCAGCAGCCTGAGCCCCCATCCCCAGGCTGAGGGACCTGCAGGGCGGCTCTCACCCTCTGCCCTGGCCATTTTGGTGTCCTGCACTGCAGATAAAGTGGAGCCCCCATTCCCAGGCTGAGGGACCTGCAGGGCAGCTCTCACCCTCTGCTCCTGCCCTGATCCAGCTGTGCGGTTTGTGTGAGCTCCTTCCTGGCCGAGCAGTGTTGGGAACCAGTGAAATGCAGCTGGCACAGGAGGGTGACAGCCCTGCCTGCCAACTGGGATGTTTTTCTCTCCTCCTCAGCTGCTGTCCTGCCTGACAGAGGCCTCAGTGGGTGCAGCAGTCCTGCAGCACGTGAACTCCACAGTCCCATACTACCTGTCCTTCCCCAAGCAGTGCCGGGCCCTGCTCAAGGTAAGGGCACAGCTGGGATGTGCCATTGGCCTCTGAGGTGCTTTTCCCCCTCCTTCAGCTGAGCATCTGTGGTGTTTGGGCTGCATCCCCTGGCAGGCAGTCCCTTGTAGTGTTCCCTGCTTTGCTGCTGTTCCTGCAGAGCATTCCTGCCTCTCTGCAGGTGCCACGGGGTGGTGCCAGGCTGGGGTGGGTGTGGGGGTGGCTCTGTTTGTAGCTGCTGCTCCCCAGGGAGGTGTTTTGGGAAGCTGCTTCCTCCTCCCAGATGGAGGAATTGCTGCCAGGCCCTGGGAATGCCTGTGCTGCCTCTGCACTCGGGGAGCTGGGGGTGGAATATTTCTGTGGCAGCTCAGTCTCAGCTGCTGAGCGTGAGCAGCAGCACAGGAGGTGTGGGGGACACCCAGGGCAGCAGGGTGGCATTGACTGCAAACTGCAGCTCTGCAGGGAGCCAGGGGAGCCTTTGCTGGTGGAGATGGCTGGAGGCTGGGCACACCTCCCACTGCTGCAGGCATTTCTGAGAGGGCTTTTCCAGCCCTGCACTGAGCCCCCTCTCTGTGCTGGGCTCTTCACTGGTGCAGCTGAGCTGGCTGGGTGTGGGGGCACCAGGTGCTCCTGAGGGAGAGCACTCAGGGGAGTTCAAATGTGTGTTTAACCACACAAGTAAAAGCTGAGTATTGTTTAGAGGTGCTGGTTTTGGACAGGTTCCTTTATTGATCATGGAAACATCAGCCTGGGCTGTGTGTGTGGTGTCCCAGTGAGGGTGTGAGGACAGGAGGGCTGCCAGTGACTGACTGACAGCACATTGTGTCACCTCTGTGTCACCTCTGCTGGGAAGGAGGGGGGTTCAGGCCTGTGTGTGGCCAGCCAGGAGCTCTGTGTGCCTTCACTCACCTGTCTGTGTGGTTTGTCCCAGCAAACCATCACTCTGTGGAGCACAGGGGAGGAGACAGTCAGGGTCCTGGCCTTCCTGGTGCTGAACAAGATCTGCAGGCACAAGAAGGAGGTTTACCTCAGCCCCCTACTCAAGGTAAGCCTGGCTTTGCTGAGATCTGCACCTTTTGTTCCTCAGGTTGTGTGCAAATACCTCAGAGCCTTGAGCTGCAGCTGAGCAGGTGCAGGAGGTGATGCTGGCAGCCTCCAGAGAACCAAACAGGGCAGAAATTCTGTGAGCTCAGTGTGATTGCTGCTTCCCACTGCTGGCAGCCTCCAGAGAACCATACAGGGCAGAAATTCTGTCAGCTCAGGGTGATTCCTGCTTCCCGCTGCTGCCCTTGCTGCTGGGGGCACAGAGACTGAGCAGGGGGCTCTCTGGTGCCTGATGAATCTGCATCCCCCAGGTTCCTGGGTGCTGCCATCCTCCTGGGCTGCTCTGACCATTCAGCTGGGTCCCCAGGTGTATTTTCCTGCCTCCCACAGTGGCGCTGAGCAGGAGAGCTGTGCCCAGCCATCCCCACGTGTCCAGCCCCTCCTGCAGCCTTGTCCCCTTGCTGCCAAGCAGTGCTGGGCACATGGCCAAGCCAAACTCCTGTCTCCCCTGGAGAAGGGACAGGCTGGGTTATTCCTTTCTGTGATCAGAGCAGCACTTCAGCCCTGGTTCGGTGTTAAATATAAGTAAAACCTTGCAGAAGAAAGGCTTTGTAAAACATAGTTTAGGCCTTACTAAGAGAGTATGAGTATTCTGATGGGAACTTACCTAGCTAAGCTAGCCTGATGAGTTCCCATAAAAATAAAATCCTATAACAGTGAAAATCTGCTTATTCTCCTAAAAAAGAATTCCAAGGCTGTAACTGTTAACAGCACCTGTAAAAACTGTCCTAAGTCATTGAAAGAAAAATGCAAACAATATCTAGAAAGAGACACAAGCATGCAGCCACCTCTAGTGAAGTAAGCAATCAGAGAAGGTAACAGCTAGTTACCAACCAATTAGAATTAGGAATAATACTTCTAGAAAAGTGTGTAAATTCAGGCTATGCTTTATATTTTTTATTTATATTAAATATTATTTATACATAGTATTTATTTTAAATGCTTTGTATTTATTATTTATATTAAATAATAATACCTCTATTATATATATAATTATATATTAAATATTTAAAATTAATTTTCTTCTTAATTTATAATTAGTTCATTTCTTTCACTGCTTGAAGAAGAGTGTGCCTCATCAGTCTCTAGCCTGAGCTCACAGTGACAGTTTGGTCACACTGGGAGGGGCAGAGGAGTCCCAGAATGCTTTTTACTCTTATTTTACACGCTGCTTTCTCATCGTCTTCCCCTGGCAGCAAATGTACATTGCCTTTGTGAAGAACTCCAGGTTCACCTCTCCCAACGTGCTGCCCATGATCAACTTCATGCAGAGGACGCTGACAGAGATGCTGGCCCTGGACAGCGCCACCTCCTACCAGCACAGCTTCATCTACATCCGCCAGCTGGCCATCCACCTGCGCAGCGCCATGACCCTCAGGAAGAAGGTGGGCACCCTCCTCATCCTCATCCTCATCCTCCTGGGGCTCCTTGCAGCGGGGCTGGGCGCAGTTACAGCCGTAAACAGGGGATTTATTGCTGGGCACCCTCCTCATCCTCCTGGGGCCTCCCTGCAACAGTGCTGGGCACAGTTACAGCCATCAACAGGGGATTTATTGCTGGGCACCTTCCTCATCCTCATCCTCCTGGGGCTCCCTGCAGCGGGGCTGGGCACAGTTACAGGCATAAACAGGGGATTTATTGCTGGGCACCCTCCTCATCCTCCTGGGGCCTCCCTGCAACAGTGCTGGGCACAGTTACAG
>JAWWMS010000080.1:6761142-6774385 GCA_035048045.1 Chlorospingus semifuscus
CTGCAGCGGGGCTGGGTGCAGTTACAGGCATAAACAGGGGATTTATTGCTGGGCACCCTCCTCATCCTCGTCCTCCTGGGGCTCCTTGCAGTGGGGCTGGGCGCAGTTACAGCCATCAACAGGGGATTTATTGCTGGGCACCCTCCTCATCCTCCTGGGGCTCCCTGCAGCGGGGCTGGGCACAGTTACAGGCATAAACAGGGGGTTTATTGCATGGCCTTGGCAGGATACACCTTGGGCAGGACAGGAGCCTGAGGGAGGCTCTGTTAGTGTGGAGGAAGAAATGGCAAATATTAATCAGAATATATCACAATGTACACCAGCCTCTGGTGTGAAACAAGCAGGTAAAGCACCTGTGGGTAGGGTTATGGAAACCACAAAGCCCTGAGCTCCAGGCACACTGCAGCTGCAAAAGTCTTTCCAGAGGGAACACAAAACTGCCACAACGTGGCTGCCTCCACAGCTTTTTCCTTGGAACTAGCCCTAGCCCTAGGCTGGTTTTACTGCTCTTCCTAGGCCTCTCTGGGGTTTTGCAGCTCCTCAGCAAATTCTAGGGCATTTAATGGACTTAACAAAGCAGCTCAGAGCATTGGGAGCAGCCCTGGTTTCAGGCACCTCCAGTGTGACCTGGGAAATCCGAGTCAGATTGCTAATCCTGGATTTTGTCCTGTTTAGCAAAACAGACCCCACAGATTAATTGTTGAGCTGCCCCCAAACAGGGCAGGGTTGGTGCCCAGCTAAATCTCCTGGCCTGTCAGACATGGGGATAAATAAGCAGAGATAAATGAAGTCTGGGCTGCAGATCCCCTAATTGGATTGCACTGGCTCCTTACACCCTCAGTTGTGGCCCAGACAAGGAGTAAATCCATTTGATTTCACAGCTGGGGGGGGCTCGTGGCCCTTCAGATGGGCATGGCACCACCAAAGTGTCCAAATGCAAGCACTAAGCCTGTCTGAATGGGCAGGGATGGTGCTGGAAGGTGATTACCAGAGCAGATTGCTCGTCTGCTCTGTGCAGGAGGAGCTGAGAAAATCTTTGTGGTGCATCCCAGAGACCTGGGGAGAGCTGGCACAGCCCTGCCACGTCCAGCTGTGCCTTGGCTCAGGGCCCTGCTGCAAGGTTTGCCCCAGAGGCTGCAGTTAAACATTCTGTGCCTGTCTCAGGACTGTGCATCATCCTGCTGCTCCATGCAGGAGAGAGGAGCTGGGCCTTGGAAATCTGAAGAAAAACCACAAATGGGGGCTGAGGCACCTTGTGAGTGCAGTCTGCTGTGGTTTGGGCAATACCTGCAGAGCTGCGGGACTGAGGGAAGGGTTTCCTTCAGGGAATCCTGCTCCAGCTGGGCTTTTATATTTATATTGTTATTCAGGATTCCCCAGAAGTGCTGGGCTGACATTTGCTCCATTGCTCAGCTCAGGGTTCCCCAAAAGTGCTGGGCTGATCCTTTCTCCAGTGCTCAGCTCAGGTTCCCTGTCCCTGGCCAATCCCAGTCCCTGCTGTGAGGTTGGGAACTTTTCCTTCTCAAAGCAGCCCCACTTGAGCACAGCAGCCGGGTTTTATTCACTTTATTTCCTCCAGGCACTGGTACCAGTGAACTTGCTGCCCTGGGAATGGCAGCTCCAGTGTTGTTGTTCCTCCCTGGGGAGGGAGCAGAGTGAGCACCTATCAAATGCCACATTTTCACTTTTCTGCCTTTATTTTCCCCCCCATTTCCTGCAGGAGAACTTCCAGTCAGTGTACAACTGGCAGTACATCCACTGCCTGTACTTCTGGTGTCGAGTTCTCAGCACCATCCACCCCAGTGAGGTCATGGAGCCCCTCATCTACCCCTTGACACAGGTCATCATTGGCTGCATCAAGTGAGTGGGGTTCCTCATTCTTTTTGCTCTGCTTTGGTGTGTTATTTTACACTTCTGTGATTTGGATTTAACCATGAATGGTCTCAAAGCTGCTTTTAATTGAAATTTTCCAGCCCAAGATGTGTGTGAGCAGCTGTTTAGGGGGTGACAAAGTTGTGGTGTGGGTTATTCTTTCCTCTTTGTATAAGAAAAGTCTCAGGATGAATAACCTGGGCAGATTATCCTTGTAACTGCAAGGAAAATGATCCAGAAAATCCTCATCTGCAGCTCTGGAAATGCATTTAGAAGCTGCATTTTTGGTGCCTGTTTGTTGGGACTGGGAGAAGTGGGCCACAGTTGTTGTTTTCAGGATGTCTGCTGAGAATTCCCTCCTCACATCAGCTCACATGGCTGAAATGTTTGTGCTCTGAGGTGCTGTTAACATTAGCATTGAGGGAATTTGGGGGTCTCTGGTGATCTCCCAAATCCTGTTAGCTCTGCTAACCAGATTCTCAGCTCTAAAGCCAGCTCTGGAGGAGCTCCCCACGGTGATGGAGATAAGCAGATTTAAACGATCAGATAAGAGGATGCAAACATCCCCCGGCACCCCCCTGCTCTGGGATGGATCCAGGCACCTCCCTCCCTGTCCCGCAGATCACTCAGGGGCTGGGGCTGGGGCCAGGGCATGGGGTGAGGCCCAGCAGGGTTTGAGCAGCTTGGCATGAGCTGCAGGAACTGCCTGGTGAGGCTTTGGGGGCTTGGGAACCCCCCAGGTGGGTTTGGGGTCACCTCACTGTGCCCTTCCAGGAGCTGAAGGAGCTGCAAGGGAGATGGAGAGGGGATTTCCAAAGGATGGAGGGACAGGACACAGGGAATGGCTCCAAACTGAGACAGGGACCTTCAGATGAGATAGCAGGAAAAAATTCCTGCTCCTAAGGGTGGGCAGGCCCTGGAATGGGTGTCCCAGAGCAGCTGTGGCTGTCCCAGCCCTGGAAGTGTCCAAGGTCAGGCTGGACAGGGCTTGGAGCAGCCTGGGACAGTGCAGGGTGTCCCTGCTATGGCACTGGATGAGTTTAAGTCCCTTCCAACCCAAACCATTCCCTGATTCTGTGATTCCAGCCTTGGGAAAACAGAGTCATATCCCACCTGAATCCTCTCGGAGCCAGGCTGGGCTGTGGAGAAGGCAGAGTGGCAGCACTGGGGGCTGTGGCTCCATGGGACAGGCACTGTGCATTTATTTAATATTTTTATGATTTTTATTTTAATGTATATTTATTTAATATATTTATTTTTGTTTCTTTTTATTTAATAATTTTATTCTTTTATTTACTATTTTATTTCTTTTTATTTAATATTTTAAAATTATTTTTATTTACTAATTTAATTTTTTATTTAATATATTTATTTTTATTTATTTAATGCATTAAAATTTATTCTTATTTAATATTTTAATTATTTTTAATTTTTATTTAAGATTTTTAATTTTTATTTATTTTTCTCTGTTTTTGCTGCCCAGGCTGGTGCCAACGTCTCGGTTCTACCCCCTGCGCATGCACTGCATCCGTGCCCTCACGCTGCTGTCCCAGAGCACCAGGACCTTCATCCCCGTGCTGCCCTTCATCCTGGAGGTGGGTTGGTGCCTGCTGCACGCCCTCAGCAGCAGCCCTGGGGTCCCACTCCCTCAGATCCCTGGCAGGCAGCACCACAGTTGCTGAGGAAATAGAAAACGGAAACTGGAATTCAGCTTTTACTGTGTGGGAGCTGTGCCTGGAGCAGCTGGGTGCAGATACCCTGCCAGGCACAGGGGCAATTCAGAGCTGCAGGAATTCCCCAACCCCATCCTGCTGCTGTGGTCATCTCTGGTGAGGGCACAGTGGTTCCTGACTGCAGACAGTGGGAAATGGAAGGAAAAAAACACTTCAGGAATGAAAAAAAACTTACACATATCTTCCTGAAGGAGGCCTGGGAGCTGAGAAAATGGAATTGCTGCATCCCAGCTCCCTGCCCGCTCCCCACGTGGCAGCTGGGAGTGCCAGAAATCCCTGAATCCCTCTCCTTCCTGCCTGTCCTCCCCTCTGTCTGCCTGTGGTTTCCTGGTGAGGTTTTGTGGCCCCTGGTCCCTCATTATCCCCTCCCAGCCTGCCCCGAGGGTTCCTGGACATCAGTGAGGCCGTGCCCAGCCTGGCTGCAGCCCTCAGCGTGGGAGCCACACTTCCTCCCTGCCCTGAGGCCCTGCCACCTCCTGGGCACTGCCAGAGCCCCTGGCTGCCCTCCCCTGCCTGCCTGGAGGGTGCCAGGGAGCCCCAGAGGCTGACCTGGGGATCAATAGCTCTGTTTGGGCCACAGAAATAACTGTGCACAACGAGGTTTGTGCCATCGATCCCCCAGGCAGGGGCTCTTTGTTTGCTCTCTTGTCCCTCCCTTCCAGAGAAGCTGGATTGACAAATAAAATGTCAGGAATCAATAGCAGCCTCCTGCTCCTGTGGCCTGGGGGCACTGCTGTGACCTGAGCAGCCTCTGCCTGCTGTCAGCCTCCCTGTGCTGCATCCCCACCACAGGGATGGGCTGCTGATGGATGTGCTGCTGCTGCTCACAGGGAGGAGAAATGATTGCCTGCTCTGGAGGGCAGTCCCAGAGTGTTTGGGCACTGGAGAGAGGAGCTGGGGCTGCTGCAGGGCGTGGGTGAGCAGGAGGGGCTCCTCACCCCTCTCTGGTGCCATCAGATGTCATCAGTTGGTGGCTTTTTTATGTTTAAATGAGATTGAAGCCTCCCCTGATGGCCACATGGGACCTGCCTCAGAGCCAGTGGTTGGAGCAGGTGTCCTGGGACAGTGATTTCCGTGACAATAGTGAATTTGGTGTGAACATCACTTAGTCTTGCCTTGGAACTCTCCTCACCTTCAGGGAGAGCTCCAAACCCCACTCCAGCTCTGGGATACAGCCTCTGACCATGACAAAGTGGGGCTGAGGAGCAAACCCCAGCTTCCTGTGCCCTTGCTTGTCTTGGTTTCCTCTTCACACCCCTGCACCTTGCACACCCAGGGCTCCAGAGCCTCAGGTGGGGCTTTGTTTGCTCCCTCCCTGTCCCTGCCTGGGATATTTGGGAAACCTGTGGGGCAGGGAGCAGGAATTGGGGTTCCTGGGTTGTTTTCTTGGCTCTGCCACCACCTGCCTGCCCTTGGCTGAGTCGTGTGCTGGTTGCTTTGTGCTGTGATCACCTTTACACTCTTTTTTTTGTTTGTTTGTTTTTCTCTTCCAGGTTTTCCAGCAAGTGGATTTCAACAAGAAGCCAGGAAGGATGAGTTCCAAGCCCATCAACTTTGCTGTGATCCTGAAGCTCTCCAATGCCAACCTGCAGGAAAAGGCCTTCAGGGTGAGTGGGACCTGGACTCCCTGTCCCCAAAGGGACGTGCCCCATGTCCCTGTCCCCAAAGGGACGTGCCCCATGTCCCTGTCCCCAAAGGAACGTGCTCCATGTCCCTGTCCCCAAAGGAACGTGCTCCATGTCCCTGTCCCCAAAGGAACATGCCCCATGTCCCTGTCCCCAAAGGAACGTGCCCCATGTCCCTGTCCCCAAAGGCTGGACACGCCTTTCCCAGGCTGGGTTTGGGTGCTGTAGGAATTCTGTGGGGTTCAGGTCGTTCCCAGTCCCGTGATTTGTGTTTCTGCTGCTCAGGATGGGCTCATTGACCAGCTCTATGACCTGCTGCTGGAGTATCTGCATGGCCAAGCCCACAGCATTGGCTTCCCAGAGCTGGTTCTGCCCACTGTCATCCAGGTAAGGGACAGGCACTTCTGGGGGTGCCATGAATGTGCACAGAGTGGGATGAAGTGATTTAAACTAACAGTGACCTCAGGATGGCCCTCAGAATGAGAGGAGAGCCATTTACCTCTGCTTAATTTTAATTTTGATTTGTGTTTTGGGGAGGAACAGAGGCATCACATCCAATGAGGCTGAAGGCAGGGGAAGGTGCTCTGGAGTTTGCCATCTGATGGGAGCCAAAGTGCAGCAGAGGCTGCAGAACTGCTCTGAGATGGGGCTGGGATGGTGAACTCAGCTGAGTTCTTGGGCATTCAGAGCTGTTGCTGTGGGGTCTGGGAGCAGAACCTGCTCTGAGCCCCAGCTTTTCCTTGTGCTCAGCCTCCCTGAGGTGCTCTCCACAAGATGGCAATCTTCCCTGCCAGTCTGGCCTTCCCAATCTTCCCTTCCCAATCTTCCCTTCCCAATCTTCCCTTCCCAATCTTCCCTTCCCAATCTTCCCTTCCCAGTCTTTCCTTCCCAGTCTTCCCTTCCCAATCCTCCCTTCCCCAGTCTTCCCTCCCTTCTCAAGCTCCCTCACCTGGAGCTGCAGACAGCCCAGCTCAGTGTGCCAGTGTTGGGATGTGTTCCCTCATTCCCTCTGCTTTCAGCTCAGGGATGGCTGCTGTCACATCCTCTGTGGGGACAGGAACCTCTGCTTGTCCTGCTGTGTGCCACCAGCCCCTGCACACCTTGGGGTGTCCCCACAGGCTGTTTGGGGTGTCCCTGGAGCCCTGGCTGTGCCCCACAGGCTGTTTGGGAAGCAGAGCTCTGCATCCCTGCTGAGAGCTGGCATCTATCAGGGGCTGGCATGTGCCAGGCTCTTGGCTGTGTGCCCCGGGCTGGCACAGGGGCTGCCTTGGCTGCTGGGAGCTGGCAGCCCCTGTGTGAGCAGCCAGAGCAGCTCCTGAGCCTGTGGCTGTGCCTGTCCCCCCTGCTGGCAGCCCTGTGCTGCAGCCAGCAGCTCTGGGAGCTGTGCAGGGCTTTGCTGCATGCCTGCATTGCTGCATGCCTGCATTGCTGCATTCCTGCCTGGCTGCTCTGCCCACAGCCCCGAGGCGTCTGCCAGGCTGGGGCTGCCCTTGGCTTCCCAAAAGCTGCCTGGAGAGAGGATTTTCTCCTGGAGAGCTTCCAGCCCTGCCCTGCTTCCATCCATGTGTGCCCAGCCTGCCTCCCTCCCTGTGGGCTGCTCCAGCTGGCAGGGGCTGTGTCCCTCCTCCTCCTCCTCCTCCTCTTCCTCCTGCTCTGGGGGAAGCTGGGCTGAGCTTCCCAGGCTCAGCTTCCCAAATTCTCTGCTCTCAGATGAAAGGAGAGCCAGTGGGGATGGGAGGCACTTCAAAGCTGCTGCTGCTGCCCCAGGGCTGACCCGTGGGGGTCTCTGCCCGCAGGGGCTGGGGGAAAGAGCCCCTGCCCTGCCCTGCCAGCAGCTCTCCTGCTGCTGCTGTCCCCAGCCCTGTCCCCAGGGCAATGTCCCTGTGTGAGCAGGGAGCTGGGCAGGAGGTGCTGCCCTGCCAGCAGCTCTCCTGCCCCCAGCCCTGTCCCCAGGGCAATGTCCCTGCATGAACAGGGAGCTGGGCAGGAGGTGCTGCCCTGCCAGCAGCTCTCCTGTCCCCAGCCCTGTCCCCAGGGCAATGTCCCTGTGTGAGCAGGGAGCTGGGCAGGGTTTGGCTCCCCTGCAGCACTTCCAGTCAGAGCAGCTGGGGTTTTGCTCTGTGGGTTTCAGGCTGGCACTGGGACAGAAGCAGCCCCAGTAATGACAGGGCTGGGCTGGGAAGCCTCAGTGCCATATCCACAGACACACGTGGGTGTGCTGAGTGCTTCCACTCTGCTGAGATCCCCTTGTTCCATTTGGCAGAGCAGGGAAAAGCACACACAGACCCTGATTTTCCCCTCTCTGTCCTTTATCCTCTTTTGCTGCCCTGGTTGTGTCCCTGCCTCTCCAGCCAGGGCCGAGATCTCGTTGGGTTCCATTAATTTCTGTGCAGGGGTGGGACTGTGAGGGGAGCAGGGATGGAGCAGGGGCTGTGCAGGGATGGAGCAGGGGCTGTGCAGGGAGCACACAGCTCCAGAGTGCCCTGGCAGAGCCCAGGACTCTGCAGGATTTCTGGTGACACTTGTGCAAGGGAAGAAAAATGATAGTGGATGTGGCAGCGGATGGAATGGATCTGGGGCTGCAGCTGGGGCATCAAGTGAGATAAATCCAATGACAAATGCATCTCTCAGTGGAGATAAATATGCAGCACCTATAAAAAATAAATATTTTAGGAAGGGGGGGTGAGGGCAGGACAGGCTTCAGCAGCAGAGGAATTGTGCTGATGGTTTCTTTGTGCTTTGGGGAGGCAGGGAAGGTCTGGCTCTCAATTCCCATTTTTCTGGGCTGGTGCTGTGCTGGCAGGCAGAGGGACAAGGCTCCTTCCCATGGCTTCAGTTCTTCCTGTCCCTTTCCTCCTGCAGCTGAAATCCTTCCTGAAGGAGTGCAAGGTGGCCAACTACTGCAGGCCCATGAGGCAGCTGCTGGAGAAGCTGCAGGAGAACTCAGCCCACATCTGCAGCAGGAGGCAGAGAGTGACCTTTGGAGTGGCCAGCACGGCTGCTGTGGTGAGCATGGGGACATGGGAACAGCATGGGGACAAGGGGACAGACATGGGGACAGTACGGGGATGGCATGGGGACATGGGACAGCCTGGGGACAGCATGGGGATATAGGGACAGCATGGGGACATGGGACACAGGGATGGCATGGGGACATGGGACAGACATGGGGACAGCTTGGGGACATGGGACAGACACTTTTCCACTTCGGCCTTTGGCTCCCTGTGTGTCCCTGCAGTGCCCAGGCCTGGGCACAGTTCTCAGTGCCACCACTCCTGACCCTGCAGCTGCCTCAGTAACTGAGGTTAAATTCACAAATGCACTGAGTCCTGCTGGCCCCCAAATTGCCCAGGAGCTGGGAAAGTGCCTTTGGGAAAGGGTCCCCACCTTGTGCCCCTGGCTGCCCGTGCTGGCTGGAAAGTGCCTGGAAACCCTTGGAATGTGTGTGTGTGTCCTTTGTCCACAGGAGCAGTGGGAGAAGCAGGTGAAGGAGGAGGGGACGCCCCTGAGCAGGTATTACACACAGTGGAAGAAGCTGAGGGAGAAGGAGATCCAGCTGGAGATCAGTGGCAAGGAAAGGGTGAGCAGCAAACCCTGGGTGTGGGGTGTGAGCCCTGGGGACAGCAGAGCCACGGCCTGGGGACAGGGGACAGCCTGGGAATGGGGACAGGGACAGCCCAGAGTGGGGCCAAGCTCCTGCCCCAGACTGGCCCTGCTGCTGTGGGGAGACATTGCCCTGCTGCTGGAGCAGCTCTCTGCAGATTTGGGGTTTTTTTCTGTTCAGAAATGTAGATTTGGTTTTTTTTCCGTACAGAGGCAGATTTGGGGTTTGCTGTGTTCAGAGAGAAGCAGATTTGGGGTTTGCAATGCAGAGGGGCAGATTTGGGGTTTGCTCTGTTCAGAGGGGCAGATCTGGGGTTTGCAATGCAAAGAGGCAGATTTGGGGTTTGCTGTGTTCAGAGGGGCAGATTTGGGGTTTGCTCTGTTCAGAGGGGCAGATTTGGGATTTGCTGTGTTTAGACAGAGACAGATTTGGGGTTTGCTGTCCTGCAGGCTGCCCTGCAGCCCTGCTGGTGAATGGGGCCGTTGTGTGGCTCGGTGGGGACTGGTGCCTTAATGATGCAGCTTTGTGAGCCCCAGCAGGAGAGGGAGCACCATGAGGCCCATTAGGGCTGGGAAAATCCATGTCCCATTAGCAGCCATTGGGGAAGAAAGGCAATAACAGGAGAAAAAGAAAGCCAGCCTGGCTGGGAGCTGCAGCCTGCCTCAGACAGCAGCTCTGACCCTTCCTGCCCATTCCATTTGCTTTTCCCAATGGTTTTTAATGGGATGGGGACTAATCAGCTTGGTGAGACCCTGCAGATAGGAGCCCTCTAGCTGGGGATTAAAAGGCTGGCCCCCAAATTAGCTAATTAGTGCTTGTGTGTGATGAGCACAGGGCTGTGGGCTGTGCCAGTGCAAGTCTCAGTCCTTTGGGGCCACTCCAGAGCACGTTGGGGTTAATTTTGTGCCCATCCTGAGGGGTCTCAAGGGGGAAGTGGCACAGCTCAGCCAGCACCAGGTCCTGCTTGGTGTGCTCAGGCTGTGCTGATGTCCCCCAGAGCTGCCTTTGGAAATGGGGATTTTTCCCTGTGGGAATGTGGAACCCCAGCTGGCAAACCCCTGCTGCCAGGACAGGAGCCTGCCTTGTGCCCAGAAATGGGGGGAATGGTGGAAATCATGGGAATTGTGGAAAATGCTTTCACCCCGTGGTGGGGCTGGAGCACAACCAGCCTGGGGCTGCCCCATCCCTGCACGTGTCTGGGGCCAGGCTGGAGGGGGCTCTGGGCAGTGCGAGGGGTCCCTGCCATGGAGCTGGAGCAGATTTGGGGTGCTTTCCTACCCAGACCATCCTGGGACCCTCTGACCAGCCTGGGGTGGGTGCCAGCCATGGGGGCAGCAGCCTGGCAGTGCCCCTGCTGCATTTTGCTCCCCAAATCTCCTCCCTGGCACCTCTGGGCTGGTTTTAAAGCCAGCCCTGAGCTGCTGCCAGCACAGACAGGGAGGAGCAGAGGCCTCTCCCCTGTGGCAGGAAGGGCAGTGGGAGGATGATGATGATGATTTAAAATGAGGCCCCTGCAATGGTGGAGGGTGATTTGTTCCCTTCCCTGCCATCCCTGCTGGGCAGTGCTCAGCCCCAGGATCAATATGGCCCAGCTGGGGACCATAACCCTGAGCAGGCTGGAGGAAATTGCTGGAATTGGCTGCAGGAGCAAAGCCACAGCTCCATCTCCTGCCTGTGTGTCTGTGCTCTCCCACTCAGGCTGTTCTGGCTGCTGGGGGTGGCTGTGCTCAGGCTGGAGAGGCTTTGGGGTGCTCTGAGGGAGCCAGGGGCAGCAGAGGAGCGTTTCCAAGCCAGCTGAGCGTTTCCAGGCCAGCCCTGATGTGTGCTGATGCCCCAGTGCCTCCCAGGAGGGGTGAGCAGCCAGGCAGGGCAGGGCAGCTGAGCTCCCAGGGCACTTGGGATTTCATTTGCATTCTGATTGTCTCTGCCCTGCTGGCCTGAGCCCTTGCAGGTAAATCCTGCCCCTGATCCCCCTCCGGAGAGGTGTGAAGAGCACTGAGGTGGTGTCAATGGAGGGGAGTTAATGGCATCGATGTTGGCTGCCTGCTCCAGGGGCTCCTGGCCCATCGATCTCCTGCAGGGCATGGATGCAGCCCTTGAGCATCCCCAGCACCTGGAACGCTGAAATCTGCACCCAAACCCAGGCGGTGGCTCAGGATCTGCTGCTCCTGAGGTGCCCCATGGATGGATATCCTCATCCTCATCCTCATCCCTGCTGGGCTGCCAGCCCTGCATGTTCCATGAGCTAAGGCAGTTTGTGAGGGCAGGATCAATGCAGAGCAGAGCTCTGTGAGCCTCCCTCACCCCTGGGACCCCTCACAAGTCTGTGGCTGGCAGCACACAGCCCCAGCTGCTCTGGGCAGAGCCAAGTTCTGCCTCTGAGCACAGCCTTTGGCACTCATCAGCACAAATGAGGGCTGCTCTTACACTGAGGTTTGTTTGCTTTCCAGCTTGAAGACTTGAACTTCCCAGAAATCAAACGCAGGAGGCCAGATGAGAGGAAGGAGGAGGATAAGAAGGAATTCAAGGATCTCTTTGAGCTGGACAGTGACTCTGAAGAGGAGAATGGTGGATTCTCTGTGAAAGGTACAGGGCTGGGGCTGGGCTTGCCTTCTCCTTGTCCACAGTCCCCTTTTCCTTGTCCACAGTTCCAGTTTCCTTTTCCACAGTCGCCTTTTCCTTATCCACAGTCCCAATTTCCTTGTCCACAGTCCCATTTTCCTTATCCACAGTCCTATTTTCCCTTTTCACAGTCCCATTTTCCTTGTTCACAGTCCCCTTTTCGTTGTCCACAGTCCTATTTTCCCTTTTCACAGTCCCCTTTTCGTTGTCCACAGTCCCCTTTTCCTTGTCCACAGTCCCATTTTCCTTGTCCACAGTCCCCTTTTCCTTGTCCACAGTCCCTGAGCAGGTTCTGTGCATGGCAGGGGCTCCCACCAGCACGGGGGCCTTTGATCCTGTCCTTGCTGCACTTCTGATTTATTTCTTTTATTTTATTATTCATTTTATCCTGCCTGATGCTCCCAAGGAGCCCAGAAATCCCGGAGAGAGGGGGTGGTGTCACCTGGGCTGTGACCACGAGAGGGCCACAGTAAATTGTGCAGCCTGCCTGGGAAGCTGAGCACAGTTTGGGATGAATCTGGGAGTTCCTCTGGGGTTTGGGATGTTTGGGATGTCCTGGGTGTGTGAGGCAGGAAGGGAGGGAGGGGAATCTGCAGCCCCTCCTTGGTGCTGTGGATCATGGGGAGGTTCCTGCAGCAGGATCACACCTCAGAGCCCCCCCAGGGCACAGCAAAGGTGCTGGATGCTGGGAATCCCACCAGATCAGGGTGAGCTTTCCCTGGAGTGGGAAATGTTTGTCAGGCAGGGAAGGATCCCGGGCTGGGGTCTCTGCAAGGGCTGAAGAGGGGAGAGAATCCCCTCTGGGAATCTGAGCAGGAAAGAGCCAGGAGCTGGGGAGGCTCCTGCTCTCCTGGAACCTCTCTGTTTTCCAGCTGGATTTCTGGCAGAAAGGGAAAGCTGGGAATTAGGAATGGCTCAGGAGGAGGTGCTGGGCCCCTGCAGCACAGGGAAGTGGCTTTGGGGGGATATCAGTGAGAAATGAGGAGAAGTCTGCCCTTGGGTGAGTCTGGCCCTCCTGAGCTCCCTCCCTCACCTGTGCTGCTGCTCGTGTTCACTCACACCCTGAAACCCTGCAGGGAAGGGCACGGCCTCAGATGACAGCTCAGAAGCCAGCAGCAAGGAGTTTGGGGAGGAGGATGATGATGAAGAAGGAAATTACGAGGTGGAGGAGGACGAGGAGGAAGAGCTGGAAGAGGACAGCGAGGCAGAGGGTGAGTGGGGAGTTCCTGACAGCACCAGGGCTTTTTGTCCTGCCAGGGTGCCAGGAGGGGCTGCACAGACCCTGAGGGGAGAGCTGGCAGCCCTGAGCTGCAGAGAGCAAAGGGTTAAAGTGCTCCCAGCTCTCACAGCCCCCCAGCCCCTCTCATCTCTTCTCTGGGCCCTCCTGCAGGAGGCTCAGCCCAGCCTGGGGCCCACAGACCCTGCAGGTGCCACCCCAGGGTGCCCTCATCCTTCACCTGGGGCACAGGGGGCATGGGGTAACCCTTTCCTTGCTGGAGAGCTCTCAGATTTCCCTTGGTTTTCCAGCCCCAGTGGGGCACTTTGGGCTCCTTTTCCTGGGGCACTTTGAGCTCCTGTTCCTGGGGCACTCTGGGCTCCTGTTCCTGCCCCAGGTGGGGCACTCTGGGCTCCTGTTCCTGCCCCAGTGGGGCACTCTGGGCTCCTGTTCCTGCCCCAGTGGGGCACTTTGAGCTCCTGTTCCTGGGGCACTCTGGGCTCCTGTTCCTGCCCCACCTGGGGCACTCTGGGCTCCTGTTCCTGCCCCAGGTGGGGCACTCTGGGCTCCT
>JAWWMS010000080.1:6784659-6801788 GCA_035048045.1 Chlorospingus semifuscus
CCCGCCGCGGCTGCTCCTTGGGCGGGGTGGCGGCGCCGCCCGGCGTGAGGGACAGCAGCGGCGCGTTGTTGTGGCGCAGCACCAGCATGGCGTTGCGCCGGGACAGCTCGTCCCGCAGCGCCTGGCCCTCGGGGACGTCGTGCACGCTGCGCAGCGCCGGGTGGTCCGGGGGCAGCCCCGGGTGCAGGCTCAGCGGGTCCGCGGCCAGCAGCCTTTGCCGGTGCAGGTTCTCCAGCTCCTTCTGGCGGATCAGCTCGGCCGACATCTCCAGCCTGTGTGGGGAGAGGGGATTGTGGTGAGGGGTTGGGGGAACGTGGTCCCAACCCAGCCCTTCACGAGTGAGGTGTGACCTCCACACCTGGCCAACATCTCCAGCCTGCGTGGGGAGAGTAGATTTTGGTGGGGAGTTGGAAGAATATGGTCCCACCCAGCCCTTCAGGAGTGAGGTGGCACCTCCACACCTGGCTGGCATCTCCAGCCTGTATGGGGAGAGCGGATTGTGGTGTGGGATTGGGGGAATGGGGTCCCACCAGGTGGGAGCCAGGTGGCACCTCCACACCTGGCCGACATCTCCAGCCTGTGTGGGGAGAGGGGATTGTGGAGGGGAGTTGGACGAACACGGTCCCACCCAGCCTTGCAGGAGCCAGGTGTCACCTCCACACCTCACTGGGACCCTGCTGTGCCATCTCCACCCAGCTCACCCCACAGCAGGACAAACCCAGCCCCTTCCACTCCTACCTGGCCAGGTTTTGCTTCCGTAGCATCTCCTGCTGCCGTGCAAACATCTCTGCCTGTGCCGGCTGCAGGAACCCGTAACCTGGGCAGGGAGAACATTGCAGGTTATTGCTGTCAGCACTGACCCCTGGCTGCCCCAGGGGAAAAAAGGACACCTGAGTGTCCCACCTGAGTGCTGCTTTTTGTTCCAGAGCCCAGCTATCCCCCTCCCTGCCATGGCAGGAACACAGGGCCAGGAAGAGCAGCCAAGGAATCTGCTCCTCTGGCTGCAGAACCAGGGGCAAGTTGGCACAGCAGCCATGGGGAGACACAGAAATGTGTGTGGGGTGTGTGGATGCAGGGCAGACTGTCCCAGCAGCCATGGGGAGACACAGAAATCCTGTGTGGCTGTGTGGCTGCAGGACAGACTGTCCCAGGCTGCCCCTCTGCCCTGCCCTGGCATCACCTGAGCGCTCACCTGGTGTCTGGCACAGCGCTGAAGGCACCCCGAGGAAGGGAGGTCTCAAGTGGGGCCCCAGGGCGATGTGGGGAGCGTTCTGGGGCGACAGCAGAGGCGGAGGGTGGGAGATCTCCCTGCAGGAATCACAAAATAAAGCCCTGTTGGAAACCTGGAGGCTCCCAAGGGCTCAGGAAGAACATCTTGGCTCCAGATGAGCTGCATCCTGCCCCAGAGGCTCTCTCTGCCTCCTCACCCTCATGCAGAGCTTCTGAAGTGGAGAGAAAAAAGCAAAAAGAGCAGAACCAAAAGGGGAACAAAGCAGCCAGGACTCCACAGGTCCCACACATTTCCCACCTTTGCTCCTGTGGCCTTTCAGCCGGGCTGTCCAAAGGATTTTCCCTGGCAGCTTAAAAGGGGAGGGCTGAGGATGCTCCATCTGCCCCTCTCTCATCACATTTGAGTTTCTGCCTCGACTACCTCACACCTGAGAAGGAATTCTGTGCTTGGGGAGTGGGTTTGGGAAGATCTGAAAGCATCACTGGCCTGCCTTGCAAAAAACCCCTGTCCTAGCTGGGCTAAGGGACGACCTTTAATTGTGGAGAGGAAAGCTGAAGTGAGGCAGAGGGAAATACACACAGGAGAGGGATGTGAGCAGGAGGAGCAGTGGGGTCAGGGGGAAGGAATCCTGCTGGAGAAGGGTGGGTGAAGCCAGGCAGAACGGGCAGAGCAGATGCCAGGGGCTGGGGAGACTCAGAGAGGCAGGACTGGGTGGTGAGGAGGGGACAATCCTGGAGAGAGGCAGGGAGCACTTGCAGCAGCAGGGAAAGCAGGAAAAAAAAAAAGGCAGGAAGGGAATAAGAGCCAAGGTCTCTTCCATTAGTCAAATCTGCCCTGGGAGCCTGCAAGCAAATCTGCTTTCCGGCTGCACGTCTCTTAATTCCTTTTGATGGCCACTTACAACATTATTACCTTCAGCAGGGCATCCAGAGGCACAGCCAAGTGCCGGGCCGTTTATTTTCATTTTACAGTATCTCCCTGGAAAAATCTGCTCTGGGAGAGGCTGGAGGCCAAGGCACAGGGAGGCAGAAGGTGCCTGTGACTTTGCAACAAACACAGCACGTGCAGAGGCGCTGCTGCGGGGGGATAACAACGGGAGCATCCTGGCCATCCATGGATCATTGTGGGCATGGATAGTTCATGGGAATGGATCAGATTGTGGGAATGGATCAGCTCGTGGGCATGGATCACATTGTGGGAATGGATCAGGTCATGGGCATGGATAGCTCATGGAGATGGATCAGATCATGGAAATGGATCAGGTCATGGAAATGGATCAGATCACGGGCATGGATAGCTCATGGAGATGGATCAGATCATGGGCATGGATAGCTCACGGAAATGGGTAAGATTATGGAAATGGATCAGCTTGTGGAAATGGATCAGCTCATGGCCATGGATCAGACTATGGGCATGGATAGCTCATGGAAATGGATCAGATCATGGGCATGGACAGATCATGAGCATGGATAGCTCACATGAATGGATCAGCTCATGGCCGTGGACAGCTCATGGACAGCCAGACAAGGGCTCCCGGGCACAAAGTGGGCGAGGAGAGCCCTTCCCAGCTCCGCTTTACCCCATTCTGTGCATCCACTACACCACACCGACCCGGCTGCGCTCCCCCTCCCCAGCCCCTCTATTCCCGGTGCCCCCTCCCCTCCTGCCTGCCTGCCTGCCGTCCCCGTGGCCTCTCCGGCTCCGTCCCCCCTCCCCGGCTCTGCCCTAACCTAATTGCGGCCCCGGCGGTGTCTGGAGGCGCGGATCGATCGCGGCTGCCGCAATGTTAATGCCGCCCGCGCGCCGCTGGCAGCTCCAATTAATCTCAGGTAACGCCGCGCTCGACCTTCGCCTCCGAGCCGGGGCAGCAGCCAAGCGATGCTTATGTAATTACACCGTGAAGTGTGTAATCACCTGCCCTAATCCCCGAGGCCTCGCAATTAGCCGGGGCCGCGGTCGCGGGGCTGCCAAGTGCTGCTGCCACCCGGGCCGGCCCGCGGATGAATGAGGGACAATTAAAGCGGCGTGACGGGGGCTCCGAGGTGTCCGCTCGATCGTAATTAGCTGTAATCACGGCGAGACGAGCCTGGCAGACGTGCTGGTCGTTTTATAAGAAGCAATTTAGGAAATCAAGCCGCTGTTAACCACCGCGTGGCCGTGCCCTCCTTCCCCCGCCTGCCTTGGGGATGCGCAGGGTGCTGCGGGACATCCAGGCTGCCAATGGAGAGCCCAAAATCAAAGGAGCTCCTTGGCTGGTGCCAGTCTGTGCCCAGGAAGCAGAGGGTGGGATGGCATCAGGGCTGGGAGCTGGAAAGGGAGAGGTTCTCCCATGGTGGCAGCCCAGTGCTCACCCCAGGTTGTTTTGATGCTTTCATGTTGTGCTACAGGGCACGACTTTGATCCCTGAGGAATTCACATCTGCTCCAGACTCTGCAGTTCGTTCCCTCAGAGCTTCCCTGCCTTCCTGGGCCGGGCAGAGCCCTGGGGAGCCCCTCAGCTGTGTGACACGAGGGACGGACCCTCTGTGCCAGCCACAGAGCCACCCACGGGCACAGAACCTGTTGGAGCCTGCCCTGCTCCCTGCCAGCCCCTCTGCCCCATCCCTGGCACAGGAGAGAGGCAGCAGCACCAGGCTGTGCCCTGGCACAGGGCTGGGCACCCTCCCAGCCTTGCCAGCCAGCTGGGAAAAGAACTGGCAAGGTCAGAGCACAAAGCCCCCAAGACCTCAACAAAGGCTGCTGCGCCTTCAGCCAGGTGTGCAGCAAACACTGACCCTGCATCCTCTGCCGGGTACCTGCCAGCCTCAGATCCCCCATCGAATTCCCAAATTCCTTCCTCCTCTTCCTCCACAGCTCAGTCAGAACTGCAGTGCCCTGCTCTGAGGAGGTGAATTTAGCCCCTGGCAGTTACATCTGATAAGCCTTGTCCTTCCCTGGAAGAGAGCAATTCTGTGCTGCTCACATTCCTCCCCTGCCCCCTTTTCCTTTTCCCCCCCTGAAATGCCAGCTGGAGGCTTGTGAGCTGGGTATTAGGGGATTTGCACTGCACGCTGCTAAATTTGATATGTCCTTTAACAGGAGACAAATGGTTCGCGAGGCTTAAAAAGTATCGACTTTTCTTTAACAATAAGCACTAATGGCCTTCAAATAATCAATATTTAAAGTCATTATGGGGTTACACATTATACTGTTAAAACCAAGCCTTTCACTTTAACCCCATGATATCCTCCCCAGGCTAGAGCAGAGCTCCCCCCTGGCTCGAGCCAGGCTCTGGGGGAAGGCTGGGAGCACAGGCTGTGACTGGAGATGTGAGAGGGTCAGGAAATGCAGATTGAAACCGGCAAGGCATGGAAATAAATTTAGAACGGATGGAAGAAGAGGGAAGGGAGGGGGGGAAAGAATGCATGAAAGCTCTGCTTTCTTCTGCTCTGCATTTGATAGGAAGAGACACTTTAAACCCGAGGTAACAGGCAGGAGGCACAGAGCTCCTGGCTGCTCTGCCATCCCCAGACACTGCCAGCAAGGGAGAAAAATAAAATCAAAGGCCTTGCTAGAAATGCTGTTTGGGATTTCCAGGCAGGAAAAGAACATGTGCTGGCACTGGAGAGGGGCTGCTTTGTGCTGGCCCCTCAAAATGCAGACTGCTGCTGAAACCAAACTGCTTACACCAGGGCAGGATCTTTGGCCTTTGCTCTGCAGCACCTTCAGCCAGGTGGGAACCATGAGGAGGGATCCTGGCAGGGCAGAAATCAGAACATCAGAGCCTGCAGAGAGGAGAGGGGACACGGGGCTGGGGTGGGTGAGAGCAGGACAGAGATGAGCCCAGAGAGGGCAGGAGATGGTGCCCAGGGAGGGCAGGAGATGGTGCCCAGGGAGGGCAGGAGATGGTGCCCACAGAGGGCAGGAGATGGTGCCCAGACAGGGCAGGAGCTGTGCCCACAGAGAGCAGGAGATGGTGCCCAGAGAGGGCAGGAGCTGTGCCCACAGAGGGCAGGAGATGATGCCCAGACAGGGCAGGAGCTGTGCCCACAGAGGGCAGGAGATGATGCCCAGACAGGGCAGGAGCTGTGCCCAGGGAGGGCAGGAGCTGAGCCCAGAGAGGGCAGGAGATGGTGCCCAGGGAGGGCAGGAGATGGTGCCCAGACAGGGCAGGAGCTGAGCCCAGACATGGCAGGAGCTGTGCCCACAGCAGGCAGGAGATGGTGCCCACAGAGAGCAGGAGCTGTGCCCACAGAGGGCAGGAGCTGTGCCCACAGAGGGCAGGAGCTGAGCCCACAGAGAGCAGGAGCTGTGCCCACAGAGGGCAGGAGCTGAGCCCACAGAGGGCAGGAGCTGAGCCCAGACAGGGCAGGAGCTGTGCCCACAGCGGGCAGGAGCTGAGCCCAAGGAGCCAGCAGGAAAAGGAAAACCTCCCCAGAGCAGGGAGGAGGAATGAGGCGGTGAAGAACAAACCGTAGCAACAGCAGATGGGAGGAAGGGAATCCAAAAAGCCAGGCTGGGTATTTTGGGCACATCTCTGCTGAGAGGAAGCCTCTGGCTGGTGCAGGGTGTCTGTCAGCCCCTGCAGGGAGGCAGGGGGTGTTGTAAGGGGGTGCCTCTCTCGGGCTCCCAGCCCAGCTCAGTCCTGCCAAGGGGCTGGGCTTCCCAGGACCCTGTGGTGGGGGTGCTGCTGGCACCTCAGCCTGGCACATTCCGTGCTCCTGGCATTCCTGCTGCCTCCCCCGGCTCCCGGGGGATGAGCTGTGCTCCCCCTGCCTGCTCAGAGCCACGCTGCTTGTGCCAACACCTGCCTCAGCACCTGCCTGGCTCTGCCCTCCTCTCCCCTGAGAGGGGCGGGACCCCCAGAGCCCACAGCTCACAGTGCAGGCACAAAAACCAACTCCCAACAGCTGCCAGCACAGAAAAATGCACCCAACACAGCCAAGGAGCTTCACATCAGTGAGCAGAGAGTGCAGCACGAAAACCCAGCCCTGCCCCAGCTCCTCTCCAAGCCCAGTGAGCACAGAATCCAACATCTCACCCAGCCCTGCCCCAGCTCCTCTCCAGCTCACCCAGCCCTGCCCCAGCTCCTCTCCAAGCCCTTCTCCGTGCAGGGCATGAGAGATTTCCCCCCAAGAGGAATTTCTCCCCACGCAGAGAGAAGCAGGGATGAGCACCTCGGGGAGGAAATGCCAGGCTGAAGGAGCCCAGCAGAACTGTGCCAACAGATCTGGAGGCAGCAGCCAAGGAGCAGCATCCCAGCAGCTCTGCAGGGTACAGCCACCTGCCAGCCCTGCAGGAGAGGCAGCAGCGTGCAGATGGAGGAGCTCCAGGCTGGAGTGGTTACAGTGGCACCTTTCAGTTGTACCCTCTCCTCTTCCAAGTCTTTTTATAACACTGAACTCGAGCATCTTCCCAAGCAGACCACCAGGCCCTGGCATCCCAGCTGAATCCCTCTCCAAAGGATCCAGGAAACCAAAACCACGAAACCAAATGAATTCTCCAGCAGACTGTGCCTTGGGTCTGCTCTTGGCAGGATGTCTCAGTTGCACTGACTCCAGGGAGCAAAGAGATGAAGGAACCACTCTGCCACAACCACGACCTTGGCCCAAGAAAATCCATATCTGTGTGTTTGTGTGCCTCATCCCCACAGAGCCAACCTCCCAGCCCATTTCTGAGCAGCAAAGATGCAATAATTAATTCATTAATGGCAACCCCTGGACCTTCCCAAGCTCAGTTCACCCCTCCTGCGAGCAGCACCTCCCTGTGAGCAGCCTCCAATTAATTAATAATTAATTAATTAATGGCACCCCTGGGTCCCTGGGTTTATCTGGACCTCCCCATGCTCAGCCTACCCCTCCTACAGCAGCCCCTCCCCTGAGCAGCCTCCAATTAATTAATAATTAATTAATTAATGGCACCCCTGGGTTCATCTGGACCTCCCCACGAGCAGCACATCCCTGAGAGCAGCCTCCAATTAATTAATAATTAATTAATTAATGGCACCTCTGGGTTTATTTAGACTCCCCACAAGCAGCCCCTCCCCTGAGCAGCCTCCAATTAATTAATAATTAATTAATTAATGGCACTCCTGGGATTACATGGACCTCCCTACAAGCACCCCTCCCCTGAGCAGCCTCCAATTAATTAATAATTAATTAATTACTGGCACCCCAGGGTTCCTCTGGACCTCCCCACGAGCACCCCTCTCCTGAGCAGCCCCCACCCTGCTGTGGGCGCTTTCTCAGGCAGCCCCGGGGCCGGGCTGGCTCCTCTCCAGCCCACACAGCGCTGGGGAAACGCGGCTGCAGGAGGCTCCTCCATGCCTGCATTCCTCCCAGGTCTGCTCAGGAGCTGGGATTTATGGGCTGGGTTAGCCAAAGTACACGCCGTGGGAGACACAGAGCCTTCCAGGGCTGCCCGGCCCCTCCACAGTGCAAAGGTGTTGCTGGGAGAGCAGGAAATCCAGGCAGGACCTCCAGGGCTCCGAATGGGGGGAATTCTGGACTCAGCACATCCATGCACTCACTGCAGGGCTGATGGTGCAGCCTGCTCTGCCCCCAGCCCGGCACAAGAGCCAAGGGAAGTGGAAACGCCAGAGCCTTTCCCTGCTCATCCCATGCCATCCACAGCCTGTGCATCCCCACAGCCCCCTCCTGTCCCTCCATCCCTGTCAGGAACGCACACAGCTTTAATTTAATTTCCCTCTGAAGTTCTTGATTGCAGAGGGAATGGCTCGTGGCACAGAGCAAGATAAATGAGCTAGAATTTCCTGGGGGTGGGGGATATCAGCTTTCCAGCACTCCTGGCAGTGGGAGAGGCAAGCTGAGCCTCTTTTCCCTAACAAAGAAAACTTCTCTCTCTGTTCCACCTCAGAGCGTTTCTCCTCTCTCATTATCTGGGGATGCTACGAAATGCAAACTTCAACACCTCAACTTGCTCTGTGCCCACAGACAGGTGAGAGTGGCACCTCCAGCACAGGTTTGGGATCATCCCAGCCTGGCAGTCGCTCCCCTGGATGTGGATGTGCACAGGCACAGGTTCCCCCCTTTCCACAGAGACACCCCAGAGTGGGGCAGGAGCATCCCCACCCAGCACCTGCACAACCCCCAAGGGAGACGGTCACACCTTGCCAGGGAAATCAGCTCTGCCCAGCTCAGAATTACACAACCCCAAATTCTGGAAAAACCCTCTGAAACCACAGAGTCCAGCCACCATGGACACCACCATGCACACCACCATGGTCACCATCAAACCATGTCCCCAGTGCCACATCCACACGCTTTTTGAACACTTCCAGGGATGGTGACTCCCTAACTGCCCATCCCATCCCATGGATCCCATCCCATCCCATCCCATGGATCCCATCCCATCCTCTTCCCACCCCCATCCCAGCCGTGCCAGCCCTCCCGGCCCGGCAAACCCTGGCAGACCCCGCCCCGGGGCCGTGCCCGGTACCTGTCGGGGAAGTGGCTGTCGCGGTGCTGGGGCAGGCCCTGCTTCCTGCGCTGGCTGGACGAGTTGCTGCCCGAGGGGATGTGCGCTTCCATCGCGCCCGGGGTCCGCGCCGCCGCCGCCGCCGCCACCTCCTGCCGCGCCCGCAGCAGATCTGGGGACAGCAGGGAACGGTCAGGAGATGCTGGAGGAGCTGCTGGAGCTGCTGCTGGCCGGCCCCGAGCCCCGCTCGGACACACGGACACACACACGGACCCGCTGTGCCCCGAGCCCGCTACCCCAGCCCCGGCCCCCTGGACACACGGACACACACACGGACCCGCTGTGCCCCGGGGCCGCTCCCGGCCGTGCCCGCAGCCCCCGGGCCACGGCGGCTCCGCTGTTCCTCCCCTTCCCGGGGCTGTCCCCCCGCTTCCCCGGTCTGTTCCCCCCTTCCCGGTCTGTCCCCCCTTCCCCGGGGCCAGCCCGCGGCTCGGGGCGGCTCTCGGGCGCCGGGGCGGCGGCGGAGCCCGGCGGGGAGCGGCGGCCCCGGCTCCCACTCGGCTCTCACCCCGCGGGGAGCGGCGGCCCCGGCTCCCGCCCGGCGGCCCCGGCTCCGAGCGGCCGAGCGGCTCCGGGCGCGATCCGCCCCCGCCGCCCTGGGAGTTCGGCGGCGGAGGAAATTGTGCAACTACGGCAGGGGGGTGGATTTGCGGCTTAATTGCCTTCCTGCCGGAGGGAGGGAGGGAGGCAGGCAGGGAAGGAGCGGAAAAAAGGGAGGGAAGGATGGAAGGAGGGATGGATGGAAGCGAGGGGAGCGGGAGGAGAGCGAGGCATTCATTGCCCGCACTCCCTCTCCCGGCCGGTCCCGAGCGGAGCCGCGCTGGCACCTGCCCCCCTCCCGCCGTGTCCCCGCCGGGGCTGCCGGGGCTACCGGGGCTCTCTGTGCCCGGGACCCCCGTGGGGCTCCGCAGCGCTGAACCCACCCAGCACAGGGAAGGGCTGCGCCCCGAGCAGCTGAGCATGGGGCACAGAAGGGGACCCCCCTCCCAGCCCGAGCATGGCACTGCCTGGAGACAGCTGCAGGTGAGGAGGAAACGCAGCCCTCGTTCAGCCTGCACTGCCCTGGGACCATGGCAGGACTGTCACATGTGTTACCCTGCCTGTAATACCTGTGTCACTCTGCCTGTGATACCTGTGTCACCCTGCCTGTGACACCCTGCTTGTGACACCTGTGACATCCTGCCTGTGACACCTGTGTCACCTGTGTCACCCTGCCTGTGTCACCCTGCTTGGGACACCTGTGACATTCTGCCTATGACAGCCAGGTCACCCTGCCTGTGACACCCGTGACACCCAGCCTGTGATAACTGTGTCACCCTGCCTGTGACACCTGTGCAGTGACACCTGCACAGCCCCTTGAGGGGTCAGTGCAGCCCACACGGTGCCCTGGCATGGACAGAGCAGGCAAGGCCAGAATCACACATGCACAAGGCCAAGGAGCCCCAGGGAGGGGCAGGTGATGCAGGTACAGCCCATGTGCCCTGCCCTGGCCCCAGGAACAACAAGTGACATGGACACCTGTGCCAGGAGTCCCTCGGTGCCGGTATCAGTGTGAAATCCCCCTGCACACAGCTCACACCCCACCCCAGAGCCTCTGCTGCCCTTCACGTGGTGCACAGGAAACATCCCCGCAGAGGAAACCTCCCTGACACCATCCCCCTGCCACAGGAAACCACAGCACAGCTGGGGAGAGCAGCAGCACGGGCAGATTTACCTCCCCGAGCACAGCCTGGGCAGGATCAGCTCCAGCACTGACCCTCAAAGCCCTCGCACCCAGCAGCACGTGCACCTCATGCACCTCTTCCCACTGTAAAGCTGCGGGAGCACTGCAAACCCTGGTAATGCCACACTTCCATCTCTGCGTCTCCCTTTTCCCTCAGTTCAGCAAATCCCATCCAGCTCTCCTGGCACCAAGATGTGCCCAGCCCAGCCTGGGCTCCATCAATCACAGCATCAAACATTGTGGTGGTGCTCAGGGCTGGAGCCCCGTGCTGGGCTGAGAACGTTCTCATAGCTGCTGTTTGTGCTGGCAGCAAGGGGGACAGGGGGACAGCAGTGCCCAATTGCTGCCCACATTCCTGCCCCGGACAGGGGGACAGCAGTGCCCAATTGCTGCCCTGGATAGGGGGACAGCAGTGCCCAATTCCTGCCCACATTCCTGCCCCGGACAGGGGGACAGCAGTGCCCAATTCCTGCCCACATTCCTGCCCCAGCCGAGGGGACAAACACTGAAACCATTCTGAACTGCACGAGCACACAAGGAACAGCCAAGCACCATCAGATCACAGAAAAAAAACCCCGAGAATTCGCCGAGCCAGGCAGAGCGTGCAACCTTGCAATGTTTATAAATTAATTATCTGAAAAGCCCAGGTCAGTGCTGATTGCCACGGCGGCTGTAATTTAGAGGGCTGGCGTGCAGCCAGCTGCAGGAGCTGCATTGATCCTGAGTGACCGCAACAACCCCCGCTCACACCCCCTCCTCTCCCCTGCCTTCCCCTCCCTGCCTGCTGCCCAGGCCCCCCCGAGGATCTGTTATTTACAATCCCACTCTGACAGTTGGGAAATCAGATTGATTGACAGAGGGACGCTGGCGGATGGAGGTTCCAGGCACGGAGACAGACTGAATTCAGAATGTGGGATGAATGCCACTGGGAGAACGGGGGAGGAGGAGGGGAGGGGGGGGCTGGAAAGCAATTAAAAAAAAAAAAAGATTTCTAAATTATTAACATTTTTTAAATTATTAATGTTATTGGTGCCTCCGTGTGAGCCCGCAGATAAACTGCGCTTTGTACTGGCACTAATAATTTATAGCCCAACCAGAGCCCTGTGGTGTGGAGACAATCCAAAAATACACCAAGTTTTGTCTTGTCAGTGCTCCCTGAGCCAGTGTGCCTGTGCAGGCTCCGTCTCCCCCCAAACCCCAGCGTGACCCCCCCTCAAATGCTGATGAGGGAATTTAATCATCACCACAAAAACACGCCGGGCTCTCAAGGTAATGAGCTCCTCTCGTTATTCTGGGGGCAGGGGTGACCCAGCCGTCCCCCAGCACACTCCGGAGGGATGGACACGTCCCTGTGGCCAGCAGCCACCCAGGGCCAGTGTCTGTGCCAGCCCTGGTGCCACCCCACGCTCTGTGCTGTGCCCAAGCCCTGCCAGGCTCCACTCACAGCTCAATATTCAGTGCCACCCTTTTGTCACCCTCTGTGCACCCTATGTGCCATCCCGGCCCTGTGGCACACAGCTCTGCCCCTCAGCCACCAGAGCTGGGTTTGCAGGGGCTCTGCAGTGCCTGGCACAGCCCAGCCCCAGCCCCAGCTGCTGTCACCTCCCCACGGGGCCGGGGCAGGTTTGTGTTTGTGCCTGTGCTGATAAGCAAATCCTTCCTCCACAGCAATCCTTGCTGCCCCCAGAGAAGCCAATCAAATCAAACAGAGTGGAAAAGAAGACAGCCTCTTCATTAACCTAACAAGGAGCCCTGGGGATTCACACCGGGAGCAGAGATCCTCCTGCAGCTCCAGTGATGCTCTGCTGGGGCTGCCGCTGCTCCTGAGGCACGCAGGACGTGCCAGCCCTGCACTCTACCTGGGCAGGGATGTTTTACCTCTAGAGGGATGTTTTACCTGTGCAGGGATGTTTTACCTCTGCAGGGATGCTCTGCCTGTGCAGGGATGTCTCTCTACCTGTGCAGGGATGCTGTACCTGAGCAGGGATGCTCTGCTTGTGCAGGGATGTTGTACCTGTGCAGGGATGCTCTGCCTGTGCAGGGATGTTGTACCTGTGCAGGGATGCTGTACCTGTGCAGGGATGCTCTCTACCTGTGCAGGGATGCTCTCTACCTGTGCAGGGATGTTGTACCTGAGCAGGGATGCTCTCTACCTGTGCAGGGATGCTCTCTACCTGTGCAGGGAAGCTCTCTACCTGTGCAGGGATGCTCTGCCTGTGCAGGGATGCTCTACCTGTGCAGGGATGCTCTACCTGTGCAGGGATGCTTGTGATCCTGCAACCTCCTGGTGCCCCCTTTAGGCACAGCCCAGGACGTGCTGGATGCAGCCAGTTCCCTCCAAAACATCTCCCAGACCCATCCCAAAGGAGTCCAGAGCTCAGGAACAGCTCCCATCTCCATCCCAACAGCTCCAGGGCTCAGGAACCTCTCCCAAACCCACCCCGAACAACTCCAGGGCTCAGGAACATCTCCCATCTCCACCCCAAACACCCCCAGGGCTCGGGGCCGCCCCCATCCCGCTCCCCCCGTGTCAGCAGCCCCCGTGCCCCGTGCTGGCCATGCCTACCCCCGTGGCTGGGCACTGCCATGCTGTTGGCCAGCTGGAAGAGGCGCTGCTGCTGCTGCTCCTCGAAGGAGCCGTGCTCGTTGAGGGCAGACATCATGCGCCTGTAGTGCTCCTCGGGGGTCATCTGCGCCACCTCCTCCAGCGCCGGCGTCTGCGACGTCTCTGGGGACAGACAGACACACGGACACGCTCAGCCCCGGGGCAGCAGAGCAGCTGGGACACTGGCTCTGCTGCAGGACAGCTGCGTGTCCACTCACATTTGGTATTTATGGGGAGTATCAGAGGGGATGTGCTGGGCTGCACCGAGGGGAATTCAGGCTGGAGGTTGGGAAGGTTTTTACAGAAAGGTGATGATGTTCTGGAATGAGAACAGGGCTCAGACCCATCCCAAGTGAGTCCAGGACTCAGGGACATCTCCCAAACCCATCCCAAAGGAGTCCAGAGCGCAGGAACATCTCCCAGACCCATCCCAAGTGAGTCCAGGGTGCCAAGGTTTAGTTGAGTTGGGGCTGAGCTGGACTCAGTGGTCTTGAAGGTCCCTCCCAACCTGAGGATTCTGGGAATTTGGGGGAATTCTGTGAATGTGGGGGAATTCTTTCCTTTTAAGAACTGAGAAGCCTGTTGGTAATTCAGAACTCAGCAGGGCAAGGCCTGACAGTGCTGCCACCCAGCCAAGGGACAGAGCTGCCACCCAGCCAAGGGACAGTGCTGCCATATACCCAAGGGACAGTGCCACCCACCCCAGGGTCAGTGCTGCCACCCAGCCAAGGGACAGTGCTGCCATATACCCAAGGGACAGTGCTGCCACCCAGCCTAGGGACAATGCTGACACACCCCCAAGGGACAGTGCCACCCACCGCAGGGACAGTGCTGCCACCCACCCGGCCAGCCCTCAGCAGGACACCCCAGAGCCAGCTGTTTCCCCTCTGGCCCCGCGCCCCAGCACCCTGGGGGCTCCCAAAGCCCCTCCCTGCCCGTGCAGTGCCTGAGGGATCCCAGGCTGGCAGGGAAAGCCGCAGGGGTTTGTGTTTACTGTAAGCACAGCTCTCAGTAATTACTGCTCTCCGCCCTGGCTGCTCCCACACTGCTCTATCTCGGATCTCTCCCACAGGCAAAGCCTTTTCATTAGCCAGAGAGGAACTCCCAGGCTCAGGGGAGGGGGTGGCAGGGCTGGCACTCACAGGAGCACAGGGGGGCTGGGGGTGACAGGGCCACCCTCCTGTGTGCCCAATTCCTGTGCAGGGCTCACGGGGGTGGCACCTGTCACAGCATGGCACTGGAAATGCTGCTGCGGCCTGAGAGAGGGGCTCCCATCAGGAAAGGGGAGTGGGGGCAGCAGGAACAGCCCAGCACACACAGGGGCACAGAAATGGGGCAGCTCAGGGGCTGGTGCTGCCTTGGTCTGACCCAACCCACGGGGCTCAGCCTTTGGGGGTGAAACTTCCACAGGCTGTAATGAAACCACCACCCCCTCCCCAAAATACAGGAGGGAAACATCATCGTCATCGTCATCATCATCATCATCATCAACATCATAATATCATCATCATCATAATATCATCATCATCAACATCATCATCATCATGATATCATCAACATCATTATCATCATCATCTCATCATCATATCACCACCATCTCATCATCACCCCAATAATAAATTATAACAATAATAAAATAGAAAAATAAATAACAATGAATAATGAGTAACTATAATAACAATAACAATGATTGTAATTATAGTTATTGAAGAAATAATAATAATAATAATAATAATAATAATAATAATAATAATAGTAGCTGCACAACATTTCCACACGGCAGGGCTGCATCCCTGGCTGCCAGGAGCAGACGGGAAATGCCTCCAGCTCAGCTCAGCCCTGCAGCAGGGCCAGGGCTCTGCTCACACAGCACTCTGGCTGCCCTGCAGCCTCAGCCCGTGCCCCAGTGACCCACATCTGCACCCTGCTGCCTCCCTGGGCTGCTCCTGGCCCTGCTGCATCAGGAGCTGGGCTCCCACCCTGCCCTGGGTCCCCTCCCTGCCCTGGGTCCCCTCCCTGCCCTGGGTCCCCCAGCCCCAAACCCAGACCCCAAGGGAAGGGCAGGGGCTGCTCTGGGAACAGCCCTGCTCCCTCAGACCCATCCCAAACCTGCAGGACACCCCTGGCAGCAGCAGGGGAGGGAGGAGAGGGCAGAATTCCCTTCCAGGTCTCTTCCCAGCAGGGAGGATTCCCTCCTCCTCCTCCTCCTCCTCCTCCCCCAGGGATGCAGGAGCTCACTGCCTCAGCTCCCTCCTGATGCTCTTACCCAAAGGTCTCAGGAGCAGAGCCACAGACCTGATTTAGAAAAACACTGATTTATTTTTTTTTCTTCTCCCCCCACAGCTGTGTCATTAGAGCAAAGAAAAGGGAGGGGGGAGGGGATTTAATAACACTTAATTACCATAAACTCCACGGGATCAGCCGCAGAGCAGATTTCAGGTGCAGGGAGGGGAGGGACAACGGGGGTGGCTGAGAGGGGAGGCTAAGAGGAAGGAGGAATCCAGGGAAAGGCTGGATTTCCACGCTTAAAACTTGGGAGATTTCACATGACTCAGCCAGCAGTAATTCCAGCTTTGCTGGAGCTTTGCTGTCTGCTTTTGTCATTACCAGGGGTAATGCTGGAGACCGATCTGCCAAAGCTCCTGCAGGCGCCAGGTGTGAAATGGACTCTGGCCAGCCCTGGGCAGGCTGTGAGAGCCAGGCCAGGCACCTGCTGGGCCCTCTGCAGCCCCAGCACATCCCCTGAGCAGCCCAGCCCAGCCTCCCATCTCCCACCACAGCCAGGGCAGCCCCTGGGCACTGAGCTCCTGCACAGCCAAGGACATTTCCCCGCTGCATGGCCTCTCCAGGGCATTTCCCCAGGCTCATCCTGCCCAGGCAATGCAGACAAGGCAGGAGCACCCAGCCTGTCCATCAACAAACCCCTGACAGGCCAAGGTTCCCTTTATTGAACCCCAAGGACCTGCAGCAAACCCAGCTGAGCCCAGAGCCCAGGGCTGGGTCAGCAGCCTCAGAGGTTTCTCCTGCCTGTGCCCAACTCCCCTCACGTTCAGCAGCCTGGCTCTGGGGGCACTGATGCTGTGAACAGGGCCAAAACCTCATTGCTTCCCCTGGCCTAACTGGGGAAACAGCTGCCAAAGCCACCAGCACGTGGATGTCCCCCCCAAGGAGAGGGACAGACGGACAGAGGCTGGGTCTGAACCGCTCAGCTGCAGTCCAGCTCTGGTTCTGGGCTCCCCTGTTAAGCAGAGATCTTGTTTTGGTTTAAATGGTCCCCAGCAGCACAGAGAGGAGGATGGCAGCAGCAGCAGCAGCCTGTGATCTCACCCCTATCCAGGGGGAGAGCCCCAGATCCTTCCCTGGGTGTGTTTCCCAGCCCTCCATCCATCCATCCATCCTGTTCCCAGCCCTCCATCCCTCCATCCTGCTCTCCCACCTCCCCGAGGCTCCCACCAGAGGGATTTTCCAGCTGCTCCAGCAGGAACTGAACGCTCTTCCCAATTTTCCCTTTCCCATCCTCCAGCTGAGTTCCAGCCTCGAGGCGCTGGGGAAGGAGCTCTGCAGCCAGACAGGAGAGGATTCATTCACTGGGGAACCGTGTCCCCCTGCCCTGGCAGCCCAGCCCTGGCTCCAGAACGTTCTGCTCCGTTTGGCAGGGCCCCGTTTCCCCAGCCAGGGCTCCCCAGCCCAGCCAGGGCTCCCCTTTGATCTGTGGAGCGGGCTCTGGGGAGGGAGCAGGGCAGGCACGGGGGCTGTGTCCCCCTGGGAGGGTTTCCAGCCCCACAGGTGTTTTTGCACTCAGCCAGGGAGCAGCAGGGATTGCCCTGGCTGCCTCTGCTCCCCTCGGCACGCCAGGAGCGGCCACGGCAGCGCCAGCGGGGCCACGGGCTCACTGCTCCTGCTCCAGAGCTCCGGTTCCAGAGCCTTCCCTTCCAAAGGCTCCTCTTCCACAGGCTCCTCTTCCAAAGGCTCTCCTTCCAAAGGCTCTCCTTCCAAAGCCTTCCCTTCCAAAGGCTCTCCTTCCAAAGGCTCTCCTTCCAAAGCCTTCCCTTCCAAAGGCTCTCCTTCCAAAGCCTTCCCTTCCAAAGGCTCTCC
>JAWWMS010000080.1:6803378-6821662 GCA_035048045.1 Chlorospingus semifuscus
AAATATAAATATAAATATAAATATAAATATAAATATAAATATAAATATAAATATAAATATAAATATAAATATAGAATGTGTGTCCCAGGGGCCTCATGGCCTGCTGGAACAAATCTGTTCATGAACCTGTGGAAGCAGCACCTGGAACTCACCTGCACAGCCACCAGAAACATTTCAGGGACAACAGGAATAGAGCAAATGGGGGAAAAAAAATCAAGGAAAACATGAGGAGGAGCAGTTTAAAGGGTTCCCAGCAAGGTCTGAGGCATTTCTGCTGCCATGAAAGAGTTAATGGGCAGGAGAGGGTTGCATCAGAGAGAGGATTCAGTATTTTCCATAGTCCTCTCAGAGAATTCTGCCCCCAGAGCATCCTGTGGGCACAAGGAGGGCAGAGCCAGGAACGTTCTGTGCCACCAGGACGCAGGACAGGTCCCACAGCGGATCTCCACAAAGCAGAATGTGAAGCGTGAGGCTGAAGGAGGCTCCAGGACAAAGTGCTGCCCCGGGAGATCCCCTGGATGGGTCCCTGGGATGCAGCTGGGCTGGTCCATGGAGCAGGATCAGCCCCAGAGCTGCTCTGGGCGCTCAGGGAGAGCAGGTTTGGGCACAGGCATGGAGCTGGGTATTACTGACAGCTCATTAGCCCGATATTAACAACAAAGCCTTTAAGTAAACGGCCTGCAAAACCTCATTTACCCAACCTGGAGACAAGCTCATTAACTGCAGGCTCCATTAGCCAGCCCACTTTGCCACTCGTAAAGAAAGTTTAAAAATCCTGTTTATAGGAAAGAACTGGAAGGCAAATCAAGAGATGAAAAAAATAAATAAATAAAAAGACAACAAACCAAACCCTAAATAGAGAAACCTTCTGCAGATTCCATCTCTATAGGAACGGTGCCATAAATGCACAAGAGAAAACTCAGCAGCCCCATTCTCCCTGGCAGGCTCCTTTTTTCCCTTTAAAGGAGCAGATGCCAGCACGATAAGCCCGTGTGTACCTTTCACATTGAACATGTCACCGAGACATTTCTGCCTGAAGAAAGCAGGAACACCCCTGAAATCCACCTGGAGGGCTGCAGCCTGTTTTGTTTTTTTGATCATGAAGCAATTACAGTAATTAAGAGGCAATCCCTGTGTGCCCTGCCAGGCTCCCTCCAGCAGATAAAGGGAAGCAGAGCCTCCTCCTGCAGCCCCGGTGCCAGACACAGCTCCCACCCCACAGCCCTCCCTCCTCCATCTCAATTAAGTTCCACTGGGGGAAAGCAGAAGGAAGGGGAAGGGGATGGGGAGGAGAGCAGCACTTACCCTTTGGGGACTCACTCCGGGCTTTCTTGCTCTCCAGAGGACACTCACTGCTGCTGTTGGGGGAACATACTCTCCTCTTGCCTAGAATTTCATCTGGGAGGGAGAGCAGAGAGCTGAGTGTCAGAGCAGGCTGCACTTTGCAGGAGAGACCAGAGACACTTTGCTATTTTGCTGCTCTCTCTCACACAGGCACACACACACTCTGATATTACGAGCAGAGAGAGAAAAAAATGAAAGTAAGAAAAATCATCATCCTGAGAGCCTTGATCTGCTTTCCTAATCACGCAGCCCAAAAGCACATAATGACTATTCATACTCTGATCAATGCAACGTTTTCCAGCCATAAATTCCGAATCCAGTTGATTTCCTTACTGAGTTTCATCATTTGCTCTGGTGCCTTTTGTCCCCCCGGTGTTTCCACTCCTTTCATGCCCTGATGCAAAGCAACTGGGGGAGAGGAAGGGGAGGAAAAAAACAACACAGGGAAGGGATAAAAAAAAAAAAAAAGCACAACAGATCTCTGAATCTTCCTAGCACAGTATCTGTGTCTCTCTCTGTCTCTCTCTCTCAGTCTCTCCCCCTCCCTCCCTCCTCCTCCTTCAAAACCTCAAGGTCCTCAGCAATCTTCCCCCTCTGGATTGCACGGAAACGCTCGAGCCCTGTGCATTACTGCAGCCCTCGGAGCAGCCCCGAATCTCTGAGACACAATTACAGCGTCCCCGAGCAGCTTTGGAATCAATATCCTCCCCTAATAATGCCGGGGAAACTGAAAGCATGATGGTGCATATGGGCAGGAAGGAAGAGCCTGTTTGTCACTGCAAGCACCAAACCCTCGTCTATCAAGGGCTTGTTAAAGATGCAGCATCTTAAAGGAGAGAAAATGATAATAATAATAATAAAAAATTGAGAACCAAGGAGAGAGAAAGGGCTGGATGTGCCTGAGAGCCCAAGCACTGCCAGGCTGCTGCAATGTGGGGGTTAAGGGAGGTTACAAACCCCCTGCTCCTATTTATAACAACAACAACAACATCCTCCTGTTCCAGGGGACATTTCCAGCCAGGAACTGTCCCCAGCACTCAGCATCACTCCCCAGCACCGGGGACGCAGCTGGGCAGCCCAGGTGCTGCCGTGGCTGGGATTTATTGGGGATGTATTGGGGACGTATTGGGGATGCATTGGGGATGCATTGGGGATGTATTGGGGAGCAGAGCACAGCAGCCCCAGCAGGTGCCTCTGCCCAAGGAGCATCTCAAGGCTTTGGAAGAGGCATTTCTGCCTCCAAACTCAGCCTGCCAGGACCCTGACACCAAATCCCCGGACAGAACTGGCACTGGGGATGGTGCAGAGCCCAAAGGCAAGGAGGCACAGCAGGGCAGAGGGGCTGGGGGGAGCCAGGGAAGGACAGAAGCACCCTGACAGCTCTCAGCACCCACATCCCACCTGCCTGTCCACACAACTGGGATTTTCTCACGCCTCCTGCCTCAGTTTACCCCTCAAGAAACTCCTGCACAGCCATGTCAGCTCCCCAAGCTCGGGGCTCACAGGGAGCACACCCAGAGCCTGTCCACACAATCAGAATTTTCACTCTCGCTCCTCCTGCCTCAGTTTCCCCCTCTCCAAGCTCAGGGCTGGCAGGGAGCACTCCCAGAGCCGCCGTGTCCCTCCCCCTGCCATGCTCCATCCCTCGGTGCTGATTTTCCTGGAAGCTTTGCCCGATGCTGCAATCCCCCAGCGCTGGAGGCCAAGATCACACATCCTGCTCCTCCGCAGCCAGGGCTGCTCCCAGCCAGGCTCTGTGGCTTTGGAACCAGCTCCAGTCGCTCTGCTCTGCTGGGCTGGAGGCAGAGGAGTCTCCATGGCACGGAGCTGGTGACAGCAGCACGGGCTCCATGTGACAGCCCTGGGACGTGAGCAGTGAAGATTCCTCGCTTTCACAGCTCTGCCAAGGCTCCTGTTCCCCCCGTCCCTCCCGCTGCTCCTCGCCCACCCCCGGGCCCATCTGCCGCCAGCGCTGCTCCCTCTGGGGCTGCTATGCACAGATATGCACAGATATTCCCTGCTATGCACTGATATTCCCAGATATTCCCAGATATTCACAGCTATGCACAGACATTCCCAGATATTCCCTGCTATGCGCTGATATTCCCAGATATTCCCTGCTATGCACAGACATTCCCAGATATTCCCAGATATTCACAGCTATGCACTGATATGCACAGATATTCCCTGCTATGCACAGACATTCCCAGATATTCACAGCTATTCACAGCTATGCACAGATATTCCCTGCTATGCACAGACATCCCCAGATATTCCCTGCTATGCACAGACATTCTCAGATATTCCCTGCTATGCACTGATATTCCCAGATATTCCCAGATATTCCCAGATATTCACAGCTATGCGCAGATATTCCCAGATATTCCCACTTTGCACAGACATTCCCAGATATTCCCACTTTTTACAGCTATTCCCAGCCATTTTCAACTATTCACAGCCATGCCCAGATATGCCCACTTTTCACAGATATTCCCAGATATTCCCATTTTTCACAGATATTCACAGCTTTCCCAGCCATTCCCAGATATTCCCACTTTTCACAGATACTCCCAGATATTTCCAGATATTCCCACTTTTCACAGATATTCCCAGCCATTCCCAGCTTTCCCAGCCATGCCCAGATATTCACAGCCATTCCCAGATATTCCCGCTTTTCATAGATATTCCCAGCCATTTTCAACTATTCCCAGATATTCCCATATATTCTCAGCCATTCCCATATATTCCCTGCCATTCCCAGCCATTCCCTGCTATTCACAAACAGTCCCTGCTATTCCCATGCCATTCCCTGATTTTCCCATGCCATTCCCTGCACATTCCCAGCCATTTCCAGCCATTCCCATATATTCCCAGCTGATTCCCTGATATTCCCAGTTTCCACAGCCATTCCCACACAGCTCAGCCCCATCTCCCCCCCAGCCAGGGGCAGGGGCAGGGGCAGGGCAGCACCAGGATCCCGCAGAGCGCTGACCTGGCACCAGGTTATTGCCCGGCCTGGCTTCATCACTCTGCAGTTCCACTGATAATGTCTTTCACTTTCAGCTGTGATATTAAAACCTGCCCTCATCTGGCTCCCTTTCAGCTGCAGAGCTCTGCAAGGAGGCAGAGCAGGGACTGGGGAGCAGAGCCCCAGATACCTGCCCATCCTCTCAGGTGATGCTCTGCACCTCCTGCAGGCGCAGGGCTGAGCAGAACCTGCCCGGGGCTCTGTGCTGGATGAGCAGCAGGCACTGAAAGCACAGCCTGGCTCTGGGAGGGGGCTGAGACATCCAGAGCTGCTCTGCCAGCTCATTTGCAAAGCAGATTTGGGCTTGCTGCTGCTGCTGCTGCAAAGTCAGGGGAGATGGGCACGGGCTGCTCCCATGCTGGCTCTGTGTGAGGGCACAGGGGCCTGGGGGGCTGCCAGGGGGAGGTGCAGGGCTGGGGGGGAGTCCTGGGGAGGGGCTGGGCAGGTGGAGGTGAGTTCAGCCCCTCTGTGCCTTGCTCAGGGTTCTGCCAGGCTCTGCAGCCCCCCTGTGCCAGTTCAGCCCCCCTGTGCCCAGCCCTGTGCCCAGCCAGGCTCTGCAACAGCAGGACAGACCCTCTGTGCCCTGCCCTGTGCCCAGCCCAGCCCCCCTGTGCCCAGCCCTGTGCCCTGCCCTGCAGCAGCAGCAGCAGGACAGGAGCTGGGCACTGCCCAGCAGCCAGCTGGCACAGCTGGCATGGCAGCCAGCCTCGGGGATGTTCTGTCTCCTGGCCGCTCTAATCCTCAGGCTCCCCACCCTGAGCAGAGCCAGCCCAGCTAAGCAGCCCAAGGCTCTGATCAGCTTTCGGCAGGGCCTCAGGCTGGGGGATTAGAAACCCTATCCCCAGGATCCCCAAAGGCACAGGGGGGCTCCATCCCACCCTGCACAGGGATCTGCTCCAAGGACACCCCCGGGCAGGGGGGGTCACCAGGCAAGGGAATCAGGGAGGGTTTGGCTGAAGGGCTGCAAAGGGTCCCAGTTACGGCCCAAACTGCTCTGCCCTGTGCTCCTGCACAGTGGGGAGGGACGGGGACCCACCTCACGCTCCCCACCCCAGCTCTGGGGCTGCTCTGAACGATTCTCGGAGCACAAAGTCCTGAGCAAACAGAGAATGGAGCCAAGTTCCACGGGAAAGCACCCAGGCTGGGCCAGCCAGCATCCACGGGAGCAGAGCCCCTCTCCCATCTCCTCCTCATCACTTCAGGAGAGGGAAAAAGGGAAAACCACCCTGCGTGGCTCTGAGCTGCAGCCCTGAGCAGGACAGTCCCCACTGGGATGCCTTGGCAGCCTCTCCCCGCTCTCCCTTGGCAGGGACAGCTCCCACAGAGCAGCTGCTGAGCCCGGCCCGGCCACTCCTGCTGTCCCTGTGCCAGCCCACAGCCCTGGGGACACCCTGGGGACACCCTGGGGACACTCAGGCCCCAGGGGTGACCCAGAGGGAGGAGCAGGTGATGCTGCAGCCGTCCTGCTGCCTCTCATCCATCGGGGAATGTACCCCAGCACCCTCCTGGCTCCCAGGCTCGCCCAAAATTCATTTTTACAGCGAGCACCGAAGGCACAGGGAGGTGGTAAATATTCATAGTGCGAGAAAGGCTCGTGGAAAGGATATACTGCACTTAAGAGAGAGATGTGAATTAATTTTATATGCTGCAGAGAGGCTTTTCAGCAATCACAAACTTGTGAATCTCGACTTTCTTTTAGAAAAGCTCTAAAGGACGCAGCTGGGAGGGTGGGCTGGAAGTCCAGGCTCATTTTCCTGCCTGGAAAGGAGCAGGAACAGTGGGAAGTTTGATAAACCAGAGGCACAGGCACAGCCAGGCTGTGCATTCCCCATCCCTGGCAGTGCCCAGGCCAGGCTGGGCAGGGCTGGGAGCAGCCTGGGGCAGTGCAAGGCGTCCCTGGCATGGCAGGGGAGGCTCTGGGTGCTCCCTTTTAATTTAATTTAAATTAAATTTATTTATTTATTAATATATAAAGAATTTTTATTTATTATAAATTTATAATAAATTTATCAATTTATTGTAAATAAATTTATAATATATATTTTATTTTTAATTTTATTTTAATTTTTCATTATTTTATTTTTAATTTCTTTTTGTTGTTGTTTTTTTTGTTTTTTTGTTTTGTTTTTTATTTATTTAATTCTCTTCCCATCACGCTGGGGTCCCGTGAGCACAAACCTCTTGGGCAAAGCCTGTTTGGCCCCATGTCCCTGAGCCCTGGGGATGTCACCTGGCCCAGGGACAGCATTCCCTGTCCCCCTGCAGGCTCAGGAGGCAGCAGAGCTGCTCCAGCTCCCTGGAATTCTGCTTTTTCTGCCCCTTCCAGAGCGCTCCCTCAGCCCAGCCATGCCCAGCAGAGCTGCTGGTGGGGCTGGACCCCCTTAGCACCATTTAAATGTCCAACTGCACTCATTCAGCCCCTGAAAAAAACCCCGCTGCTCCTGCAGCCCGTGACAGCTTTGACAGCCAGACTCCTTAATTCCTTTTTCTTATTCCCTTAATCTGTCATCTTTATCAGGCTGGGGAAGTGCCAGGCTGCGAGCAGGAGCCCCGGCCCCGATCAATCTGCACATTACAGCTGACAGAATGGTGCTAATAACTTATTGATCTCATGTTTGCCAGGCCCCGGTGGGGCTGGAAGGCTCCCATTGATTGGCTTGGGGGAAGGAGGGTGGAAAACCTTCAAATTGTCTCCTTCCCCAGGAGCTGGGCAGGGAGGGAGGGCAGGGACCTGCACGGGAACCCAGGAGGAGGAGGAGTGCTGAGGAAGAAGGATGTGTGTGTGAGAGATGGGGGTTAGGAATGGAAAAGGAATCGGGGGGGAAAAGGGGTTTGAGAAGAAAGAAATGTGAGGAGGAGGAGGAGGAGGAGGGGGAAGAGCAGGGAAGGGGAGAGAAGCAAAGGAGAAAAGGAACTGGGAACAAAAAGATTGTGCAGAGCTGAGAAATGAATGAAAGAGGCAGCTGAGCCTCTTCTTGCTCACAGCAAATCATTAATAAAACCCTTCCCATGCCCAGCCCTCCATTCCTGAATAACTCTTCCCAGTCTGCTCGTGGCTGGCACAAAGCAACGCTCACTGCCCGGGCAGGGTGGGAGCAGAGCTTTACTGGGGACAGGGCAGCAGCAGGACAGTCCCCACGGTGACAGAGCCACAATTCAACCCTGAAATCCCAACCCAGCTCCTTGATCTGCCCTGAAGAGACCAAGAGCCACCAGGGATGCTGAGCCCTGCCCAGGCTGGCCTTGGTGATCTCAGAGATCTTTTCCAACCTTGAACTCCAAAAACAGGGCCTGGCCTTCCTCAGCTCCTTCTGCTCCAACAGGGGCAAAGCCAAAGGTAAAACCTGAGCAAAAACCCAGCAAAACCCTGCCCTGACCCGTGCTGGCACAGCCAAAGGAAACAATTCCTTCCACCTTGGCTCTCCCCACTTCCCAACTCCTCTGTTGGTATTACAAAGGCTCTTGGTCACATCCCACTCCTGCAAAGCTTCAGGAGGTGCAAAACCGAAGTTAAAGAGAGCTCCAGAGAGGGGAACAGAGCCCAGAGAGGGGAGCAGAGCCCAGAGAGGGCAAACAGAGCCCAGAGAGGGCAAACAGAGCCCAGAGAAGGGAAACAGAGCCCAGAGAAGGGAAACAGAGCCCAGAGAAGGGAAACAGAGCCCAGAGAAGGGAGCAGAACCCAGAGAGGGCAAACAGAGCCCAGAGAGGGCAAACAGAGCCCAGAGAGAGGACAGTGCTCCAGCTCCAAGGGCAGGGGATGCGGGGCAGGGACACAGCCTGGACCCTCAGGCTGCCAAGGTGAACAATTGTCCTTCAGGATAAAACATGTCAACAACAGGGCCTGGCCCTCCAGCTCCTGGCTGCCCATTTGGTGCTGATTTTCTGCTCAATTTAAGGCAGCAGTCCAATAAAGGCTGCTGCTTTCTTTGCCTGTTGTTTGGCTGAGCTAAATGAAAACATGTCTGCAGCCCAGCTCATTACCCCAGCCCTGTGCTGGGATCCTGTCTCCAGCCATTAGCAGCAGCATCCCTGATCCCAGTTCCTTTTCATGCCCAACATTAACTCCTCCTTAGCATATGAAAGCTCTGGGGCTCAGTGCAGAGGCAAACCAGGTCACTGCAAGGCCATGGCAGGGACACAGAGCCCAGGGCTAGGCCTGAGCAGCCAGCTGTGCATCCACACTGGGGATAAAAACCCCAAATTCTCACTTTTGAATCTCTTTACAGCCCCAAAATTCCTCTTTTTCCCTTGCTTGGCCAACAGGCAAAGATGGGGCAAGAGGGTGAGCACAGAATAAATCCTCTCACAGAGTACACAGCTCAGCTCTGTGGTGTTTTTGGGGTAATAAAACCCCAAATTCTCACTTTTGAATCTCTAAATTCTCACATTTCCATCTCTTTACAGCCCAAAATTCCTCCTTCTCCCTTCCTTGGTCAACAGAGCACCATGTGCAAAGACAGGACAAGAGGGTGAGCACAGAATAAATCCTGGGAGAGGATTTATTCTGTGCTCACCCTCTTGTCCTATCTGATCCCAGTTCAGCTCTGTGGTGTTTTTGGGGGTGAGCTCTGCTCCTCCAGGGCTGCAAAAGCACCAGGAACACAGGAGCACCTGGAAAAGCCTCTCAGGAGCTCTGCAAGGCTCTCAGGGTTTGTCGCTCCCATCACAGTGACCAAAAACCCCTGGAAATGCCTCTCAGGGTTTGTCACTCCCATCACAGTGACCAAAAACCCCTGGAAAAGGCTCTCAGGTTTGTCACTCCCATGGCACTGCCCAAAACCCCTGGAAAGCCTCTCTGTAGCTCTGCCCTGCTGCTGCTGCTGCCTCCCCCTCGGCAGGGCAGGCTCAGCCCCAGGTGCTCTTGTTCACAGTGCATTTCTCCCTGCCTGGGGCAGCACTGGGGCTCTGCCTCCCCTCTGTGCCCTCTCAGAGCACCTCCAGCCAGCACAGCAGCTCCCTGAGCACGAGGGGCAGAAGGAGGAGAGGGAAGAGCTACCCACCTTCCTCTAGCATGAGGGAGCCTGAATCCTCCACTTCTATCCATGCAAATAGTCCTACTGCCACTGGAACCCCATGAAATCTGGCACTGCAGAACAGAAGGTGTTTGAGGAGAGAAAGAGGAGAAATTAACAGGATTTTTGGGCAGGACAGGGATGAACCAGAGCCTGGGGAGCAGGTGCCAAGGGCTGGCTCAGGCCCTACAGCAGCCTGGGGGAGGCACTTGGAGACCCCCAGGGAAGCACAGAGCCCATTCAATGCACCTTTCCTCTCCTCTGTGGTGTTTTTGAGATAAAAAACTCCCCTTCCATCCCCAGCTGCAGTGCACTTAGCACCCAGGAGAGCACTCCCCACTGCAGAACCAACAGGGACCCATCTGCAGGGTCAGCCGAGGAGAGACCAGCCCTGGTTCGTAGGGAAGCTGCTCTGGGGGCTTGGGGAATCCCAAATCTGCTTTTCCTGCTGCCCCCTGTGCAGGCTGGCTTGGGGAATCCCAAATCTGCTTTTCCTGCTGCCCCCTGTGCAGGCTGGCTTGGGGAATCACCAAATCTGCTTTTTCTGCTGCCCCCTGTGCAGGCTGGCAGTGCCAAGGGGAACCAACCTCATTCCAGCCCCAGGCAGCTCTGCCCTGAGCTCTTCCTAAACTCAGAAAAGCCCCAGAACCACACACAATTATTTTTCACTCATTCCAGCCCATTTCTGCATTTCAAAGACCATCCAGACCCAGTGATACTGCAGACTTCCCAGCCCATGCTGTCTGAACTACAGCGCTGCCTCTAATCCTGGTTGTACCAACCAGAGAAGGAATTCCCTCCCAGAATTACCCACAGACCAGCCAGCCCTGCCAGCTCCAGCCTTTCTGCTGCCCCCACGGGCTGGCAGTGCGCAGATCTGTGCCATTTGTGCTCTCCTGGCGCCCAGTCCTCCCTGGGGCTGGGGCAGGGAGGAGCAGGCACTGCTGGGTCCTGTTCCAGCAGCACCCTGAGCTCCTCCTGCCCTCCCTGGCTCCCAGTCCCACCCATAAAGCAGCACAGGAACATTTCAGCAGCACAGGAACATTTCAGAGCAGAGCCCTGCAGCTCCCAGGCAGGACTTTCTGAACCCCAGCATCATTTATTCAGCATTGTTTGTGTGCAGGTGCCTCCAGGAGGGGAGATTCTCATAACCCAGCACACGGGGCAGTAACTGCGGGCAAAGTTCCTCCGCCCTTCTTGCTGGAACAAAATGGTTTCAATAACTGCAAGCAGTGCTTCACCACCTCTGAAAATTCTGTGTAAATTCATCATTGCCCAGCTCCCCTCCCAGCAGAACCAGCCCCAGAGCACAAACTGGACCTGGCCATGGGGAGAGGTGACAAAGTGACAAAGGCCCCCTGTCCCCTCAGACACTCCTGTGCCCTCCTGACTCTTCTGAACACCCCAAACCTGCCATTCCTTAGAGCTTGGTCACTGGCTTGGTGCCTCCTGTGTGCCTGAGCCTCTTCTGTTCACCCATGAACATTTCACAGGATCAGAAAGGTTGGGAGAGACCTCCAGGACCACCCAGGCCAAGCCTTAACCCAGCCTTAACCAACCAGCCTCAACCATTAACCAGCCCACATCCCCAGGTGACCTGGACACTCCCAGGTGGTGACTCCACCCCTGCTCTGGGCAGCCTCTTCCCCCTGGAAATTGTTCCTAATATTGATCATATTTCCCCTAAAAATTGTTCCTAATATTGACAATATTTCCCCTAAAAATTGTTCCTAATATTGATCATATTGTTCCTAATATTGATAATATTTCCCCCAATAAATTGTTCCTAATATTGATAATATTGTTCCTAATAACTGTTCCTAACATTGATAATATTGTTCCTAATAATTGCTCCTAATAATGATCATATTGTTCCTAATAATTGTTCCTCATATTGATCATATTGTTTCTAACATTTGCTCCGAATATTGATCATATTGTTCCTAATAATTGCTCCTAATATTGATAATATTGTTCCTAATAATTGTTCCTAATATTGATAATATTGTCCCTAATAATTGCTCCTCATATTGATAATATTGTTCCTAATAATTGTTCCTCACATTGATAATATTGTTCCTAATAATTGCTCCTAATATCGTGCCTCTGCTGGCACAACTTGAGGCCATTTCTTACAGTTTCCTAATTTAAAAACAAACCAGAGCAGCTCAAACACCAATTAAGAGAGAGGAGTCAGAGCTCCTCCACCTCATCCTTTCTCCTGGTGGGAATGAGAAGAACCCTTTGCATTTCTGGGATGCCACGGGTCCCAGAGAATTCCAGCAATGCTGATCAGGCCCAGCAGTTTCTCTGCAAAGCAAACAAGACTGAAACCCACTCTGACACCCAGGGTCAGCTGAGCCACGCAGGCTCCAGCAGGGTCACGGGGAAAAATGGATTTATGGCCAGTTTGGCTTTTGGAGCTGCGCAGGGAAAGGGGCTTTGGGAAACTGTTAATGATGAGATCGGAGATTCAGCTGTGAGAGCAGAGTCTGGGAGCTGCCATGGCTGATTTACACACACACACCTCAAACCCCTCCCGAGTCCATCCTCAAGATGTGATCGAAGTTTTCGCCCCTCAAAGGGTGTCAGGTGTGGGGCTCCCTCTGCATTTGGGGTTCACTCACACACTCAGCAGAATGACTGACAAAACACATGAACACAACCAGACAGATTTTCTGAAAAGGCCCAAAACAGCACACAGAGAGATCCAGCTCTGGTTTGGAAGGGCAGGGCATTAAACTGAATAAAACACTATAAAAACTGACAGAAACCCCAGCTTTTCCTCAACTTTCATTTCTGACTGAAGGGTCCTTCAGTCAACAAGCAGATGTTGGTTTATTTATCCCAGACTGTCACTTGTGGACCTCTGCACCACCAGACCACCCTCCCCAGACCCCCACCCAGGGCAGGATCCCACAGGAGCATCTCTGGTTCCACACTGGGTGCAGCTCAAACCAGGGAACAGCCCCAAACCTGCCCAGAAACCCAACCCACCGTGCTCCCAGCGAGCTGGCAGCCCTGCAGCAGCGTGGGGAACCCGAGACTAATGAAATTACAAATCCAATCATGCTCTGTGCGAGGCCTTTCTGCCTCACTTGGCACCAGCCCTGGGGACGCTGCAGTGCCGTGCTGCCACAAGCTCCTTTGACACAGCCCACTGGGTTTGGGGACCTCCAGAGGGCTTCTCCAGCACCACAAAACCCTTCCCACCTTCTTTAGCCACCCTCCCCACCTTCCCCTTTAGCCACAGCACCACAGGATCTCCTCCAGCTGAAATGCAACACGGAAAATCCAACAGGACAACAAAGGGGCTGGGGGGCGAGTGTAGCCATGAGATTTTATGAAAACCCTTTTGCCAGGATTTTTCTCCTGAGAGGCCGAGAGGCCTCAGGAATGAAATGTAAACAATGGTTATCTGCTGCTGTGGAATGCAACAGGTGCATCTGTGATTGGTCCATGTGGTTGTTTCTAATTAATGGCCAATCACAGTCAGCTGGCTTGGACTCTCTGAGAGTCACACGAGCTTCTGTTATCATTTCACTTCTTTCCTTCTGATGAAATCCTTTCTTCTGTTCTTTTAGTATAGTTTTAATATATATAGTAATATATATATATAAACTATAATATATATATTATAATCTATATTATATATTATAATCTATATTATAAATATAATATATAATATATATCATAATGTATAATAAAATAACAACTAATATATATGATAATATATCGTATTATATAATAATAATATGCATCATAAAATAATATGCATCATACAATAATATATATCATACAATAATATATATCATAAAATAATAACTCAGCCTTCTGAAACACAGAGTCAAGATTTCCATCTCTCCCCTCGTCCTGGGACCCCTTTGAACTCCAGCACAGGCGAGAGGGAGAGGAGGGGAGGGAACCCACGAGCCCAGGGCAGCAGAGGTGCCCCAGCCCTCACCTGCTGCTGCCAGCCCCACGTCCAGGGGGTTCCTCTTGAGCTCACAGCGGCTCTGGCTCTCTGGCATGCCGAGCTGGCGGCCCTGCTGCAGGCTGGAGATGATGCTGGACAGGTCGGTGTCGCGGCTGCGGCAGAGCACAGAAACCCCACGTTAGGGAAATCCCACCTCTGAAAGCACCTGAAGTACCAATCCCCCAGAATTGATTCTTTCCCCAGTGTGAGCACAGCTGGGAGAGGTTTTTGTGTGCTGCAGCACTGCTGGATTGCAGGATTGCCCCTTCCTTCCCTCCCTCCCTCCCTCCCTAACCTCTCCTGGATTTTTGAGGATTCCAAAGCCCTTCCCAAACTCCCCTCTCATTTCCCATCAAGGGCCCTGCAGCTGCCAGAGCTGCTGATTCCTGATCCCAGCCCTGCCAGAGAGAACTTGCGTGGGCCAGGACTCGCATCGAGGATGGAAAATCTGCAAGCGGAGGAATTGGCAGAGCTGCTCCAGAATGAATAGGAAACTTGAACTGAAATAACTGATAGTTTTCTATCAGCTGCCACCCTTCTATTCTTGAAAACCCAAGTTTTTCCATTCCATCAGTGCTGGGACAAAAGGCTGTTTGGTTTGATTGAATGATGGTTTTTCTCCTCAGAGAGGAACCCACCACGAGCCCGGGCAGCAGCGTTCCCCAGAGCTGAGGGCACAGATTTATTGACAAAACCCATTTTCAACTCCCCCTCCAACAAATCCTGAAACAATGCTCTTCCTTCTGGGAAAAGAGACTGTGTTAGAGCAATTCAGCATTATTTTGCCTGCTCTCCTTGCATCACACTGCTGCTAACTAGGCTGGGTTAGTCCTTTTTTCTATTTTTTTTTCCTTCTATGGAGATAATGAACACAACAACCAATTCACTGTAGCAGACACTGGAGCTCAGTGGTGAATTCTTTCGCTGGCAAACCACTCTCCAGTTGCAAAACGCTCCTGAGCCAAGGATCTACAAGGAGCGAGGAGGAAGAAGAAGGTGGCAGGAGCTGGTGGTGCTGGAACATCTCCCTTTGGTTTGTCTGCTTGCAGGAGATGCTGAGCTCCCCATCCTGCCAGCGCCGGGGGCTCACCCCCAGCTAAACAGGACAACTTCTCCTCCTGCCCTGCCTCTGAAGGGAAGGTGACAGCCAGGAGAGCCAGAGACACTTGGCAGAAAGGACAGAGATGAGGAATAAACGAGGAATAAACGAGGAATAAACGAGGAACGCTGCCCTCCCTGCCCAGCCACTGCTCCCTCCCTGCTCCCACCCGGGGGTGTCCTCACCTGGGCCCGGCAGGGCAGCCCGGAGGGTGCATTATCTGCAGCATTACCCAGCCCTGATCTGCCTTAAATATCCCCCCGGTGCTGCTGCCTGGCCCGAGCAGCTCCGGGGCTCCAGCCCAGCCCGGCTGCAGCAGGGACGGAGCTAATCCGTGTCTAGCTGCTGCTAAGCTCATCAGCCCAGGACAGAAAGTCTTTAGGTACTTTCAGCGGGCGTCTGGCCGCGGATTGCCGGGGCAGGCTGCGGACACAAACAGCCCCCGATTCCCTCCAGGATCCCCATCCCTGGGGGGATCAGCAGGAGCAGGGATCTGGGCTCCCAAATCCCCTGAGCAGCCTCCCACCTCCCCCCGGAGCGGCTCAGAGCGCTCCTTATGCAAGCACGAGGCTCATTACTTAAGCAAGCCCACAGGTGAGTGGGAAGCCCATTTCTCCTGTGCCAAGCAGTTTTGGGTCTTATCCTCTTTTAGCTGCCACCTTTAAGATGCATTATGCAAATATTTTGGTGTCTTAAGTCATTTATGGGATTAATGTGAAGTGATTATCAGTTCTTTTTAATCATGCCAATCAATAAGTGGCTGTCAGGGACAGAGGACAAATGCAGATAAACGCTGCCATCAGCACAAGGCCCGGAAAGGGCGGAGGAGAGGAGCCAGGAGAGCAGGGAGTGGGAAGAGAAAAATGGGATAATTACATCTTTGCATTTGCACGCTGCCTCGCATCCCAACGGAGCCCGGAGCAGGCTGCTGGGCAAACACCTTCAGCTGCTGCGAGGGATTGTTTCACCCAGCAGGAAAATGCAGCCCCTCTCTCGGGAGCAGCTCCTCAGGGCCCAGAGAGGGCAGAACACCGGGAGGGACCCAGGGAAAACAGAACCCAGGGCAGGGAATCACCCCCACACCAGCGCCAGCAGCGCTGCTCTCCTTGCCCCAAAACCTCCTGCTGTCTGATTTTCCACGGTTTAAAATGAAAACCATCGAGGTGTGCACAGGTGCATCAGCAAATCCATGTTCAGGGAGCCACAGACATGGTCCTGCCTCAGTTTACCCATGGAACCAGACAGAACCCAGTCCCATTCTCCACCCCAAATAAAAACCATCATGGTGTGCACAGGGGCATTAGCAAATCCAAGCTCAGAGAAGCACATATCAAGCACAGGCAAATCCAAGCACCAGCACACTCCAGCCTTAGTTTACCCACTGAATCAGGCAGAACCCAGTCCCATTCTCCACCCCAGCCCCTTCCAGCCTCAGTTTACCCATGGAACCAGACAGAACCCAGCCCCATTCCCCACCCCAGCCCCCAGGCTGCTGGCCTGAGAGCCCCAGTGGGCACAGAGGTGCTGACAGATGTCCCCAAGGGTCACAGCCACCCCCAGCCTGCCCAGCCAGACCCAGGCTGGCACAACGCCTCCCAAATGTGCCTCATTTGCAGCCATTAGCAGCGAGTGCATGTCTGAGGAGGAGAGGGATGAGCAGACTAATGGCTGGAGACAATTAAGCAGAGGATAAATCAGTGTCAGGGCTCTGCAGAGCACAGGCAGCCAGGCGCCCGCAGGCTCTGCTCGCAGACTGCACGGGGGGAAGGAGACAGCCCGGGCAAAATGGGAATCATTCCCACCAGGGGCTGCCCTTCCCAGGCTAAATGGGAATCATTCCCACCAGGGGCTGCCCTTCCCCTCCTGCAGCTCCCTCTGCCCCCAGTCAGGAGGTGCTGGGGCAGGGGCTGCTCCCAGTGCCTCATCCTCCTCATGGGTGAGGCTGAAGGAGCCTGGCAGGGTCGGCCACCCTGCTGGCACTGCCAGCTGTGCCCTGCCCTGAGCCCCAGGGTCACTGCAGAGAGATGCCAGGCAGGAGAAGGGCAGTGCCAGGCAGAGGAGGAGTTCCAGCCAGCTGCAGCTCCCACAGGGCTGCTCCAGAGTGAGGTGTGGGTGTGAATGTGGAGCTCCAGAGTGAGGTGTTGGTGTAATTTTGGAGCTCAGGTTGTTCTTGTTCTGCTCCAGAGTGAGCTGTTGGTGTAAATGTGGAGCTCCAGAGCGAGCTGTTGGTGTAAACGTCCCTCCCAAACCAGCAGGGACAGAGTTCCACAGGTTCAGGAACTGCAGGAGAGCTGAGGGAATGGGGAACAGGCCCAGCACCACACCAGAGTGGGGAACTTTCCCTAAAGCTCCATCAAATCAAAGCAAAGCTGGGAAAACACTCAAAAATCTCTGCAGGAATGCAAAGCAGGGGACTGGAAGAGAAGAGAGACTCAGAAAGTGAAATAGGAAAGAAATAAAATGGAAAAACATTTCTTTTAGAACACATCCCAGTGGCTCTCCATCCCCTTAACGATCAGGCAGTAAGTGCAGGGATTATATTAAATTTTCCTGATCAATACAGCAGCCATAAAACTGTCCCGACCCTCTGCCCCTCCCTCCAATAAAGAAAGGGAAAATCCAATATGCAAAGGGAGGGATGTCAGGGCTGCAGGGAGGGGACAGCAGGGCAGGGACCGGGGCAGGGGCAGCTGCACCCAGGTGCAGGCTCAGGGATGTTCCATGGCTCAGGTGCAGGCTCAGGGCATTCCCTCTGCAGTGGAAACCCTGTGTGTCATTCCCCTCCCGACCTCGCCTGGCCAGGCTGAGGCACCAGCAGGAATTCTGAGCAATCAGCGCCTCCCAGCAATGGAACAACTGTCCCTGGCTGTGCCCTGGCGCGGCCCCTGAGCAAGGTCAGTGTCCCAGGCCAGCATTAAGCCGGGCTCCTGAGTCAGCAGAGGCAGGGCTGGGATCAGGGAAAGCCTCAGCTCAGCCCCAGCGGCCCCTCCTGGCCATGGTCACCTTGGGCAGAGCCCCAAAGCCACCCAGGGGCACCCGGGGCTGCGATTGGGGTCAAGGGGACAGGGCAGGGTGGGGGCAGCAGCCTGAGCCCTCCTGCGGGGCTGGCACCTGTCCTGCAGCGCTGGCACCTGTCCTGCAGCGCTGGCACCTGTCCTGCAGCGCTGGCACCTGTCCTGTCCTGCAGGGCTGGCACCTCCCTGGCAGCACTGGCACCTGTCCTGCAGCACTGTCACCTCTCCTGCAGCACTGGCACCTCTCCTGCAGCACTGTCACCTCTCCTGCAGCACTGGCACCTGTCCTGCAGGGCTGGCACCTCCCTGGCAGCACTGGCACCTGTCCTGCAGCACTGGCACCTCCCTGGCAGCACTGGCACCTCCCTGGCAGCACTGGCACCTGTCCTGCAGCGCTGGCACCTCCCTGGCAGCACTGGCACCTGTCCTGCAGCACTGTCACCTCTCCTGCAGCACTGGCACCTGTCCTGCAGCACTGTCACCTCCCTGGCAGCACTGGCACCTGTCCTGCAGCACTGGCACCTGTCCTGCAGCACTGGCACCTGTCCTGCAGGGCTGGCACCTCCCTGGCACAGCCCTGGCACAGCCAGCCAAGGCAGCTCCTGGAAATGCCCCCTGCCACAGGAGCAGGATGTTCCCCATGGGAATTGATTCTGTGCTCTGGACAGAACCCAGCAGGCAAAGCTCAGGGAAAGCCACCGCTTATTATTACTTTAAATTGTAAGATATATTTATATGTATTTATTATATAATTATATTTTATAGTATACTTATATTTTTATATTACATTGTATATAATTATATTTTATAT
>JAWWMS010000080.1:6822877-6839023 GCA_035048045.1 Chlorospingus semifuscus
ATTATCATTATTATATATACAAATATATTATACTATTAAATATAAGTATATAATATAAATACATTATTTCTTGTGTATTATTATTATGTATATGTATTATATTATGTATATGAATAGTATGTTTTATGTATTATATTATATTGTATATTGTGCATTATTATATATTATATTATTAAATATTTGTATTATACGTTATTATTATTATTATTATTGATATTTTTGTTATTATTGTTATTATTGTTACTATTATTATTACTATTATTATTGCTGCTATTGCTATTACTATATATGATATTTAATTTGTATAATATTTTTATTGCTTGGCCTTTTGTGTAGCTTTTAAGACTTCCCCCCTGGTACAAAGCCCTGTGTGTCACTGTGTCCTTGTCACACATGATCTGCCAGAACAATTCTCCAGCCTCCCCCTCTGCCTGCCAGGGCCCTGCACCCCTGAGCTTCACCCAGGGAGGGAAGGGGACATGAGGAGAGGAAAAGAGAGAGGATAAACAAAGTTTTCCCAACTGGAGGGAGCAGAGAGGCCTGAAAACCCCAACCCTCCCCATGGGCAGCACAGTCCTAAATCTCCCTGCAGCCTGAGCCTGGAAAAACAAATTAATCATCCTGCAATGTCCCCAGCAAAATGCCCATAAAATTTCATTAATGCTCATGACAGTTCATAAAAATGATCAGTAGGGCTGGCAACTCCAAAATAAGGTGGAAATAAGTATGAAGATGTTTTCACTGTAAGCCTGCTCTGTCATTCAGCTCCCTGCAAGCTCATAAATAAAAAGCAGCTGGAATTGCAGCACCCTGAGAGAGGGAGGAGAGGGATCCCTGAGTGTGGGACCTGTCAGGAGATTTCTGCTCAGCAGGGACAGGGACGTGGGGCTGGCACAGCTCATGGGGCTCAGGGCTCCTCCAACACCCCAAATTCCCCTCATTTTCTCCCCTCACCAAGGGCAGCTGGTGAAATATTAAAATAATATTAAAATAATATTAAAATAATGCAATGCGTGGAATAAAGTAATGAAAAAAAATGGAAAATAAAATAAGCAGCTTTGATTGGTGGTGGGCAGGAGGGGAGGGAGGATCCATAGGAATCCCTCACATCACCCAGGTTGTCCAGGACACTCCAAACCATCCCATCCCCAGAGGCTGTGAGCACAGAAAATCTCCAGTTCCAGCCCTGCAAGTCTGGACCCAAAAGCAGGTTTGTTCTTTTTTGTGGATTGGCTCTTTCTTTGAGGATTATGTGAGCTGAAAGGTATCAGGAATTCTTCCCAGGGCTGTCTGTGGCCTTCAGATGCTCAGTTTATCCCAAATCCCTTAGGATACCCTACAAAAAATCCATTACCCCCTCCCATGTACCAAAGATTTCAGCACACTGGGGACAAACATGGCCAGAATTACTCTTAATAAACTTTTCCCTTTGCTTGTAGGAATCTACAGCTTTTCTCACCCTTATCTGAAATGCAATTTTAGGTTTAAATGCAAGTTAGGACTGGTTTATCAGCTGCCATTCCCCTGTAGCACCTGAATCTCTGCTAGCCCATAAATGCTCTCCCTTCCCTACCCCATCCCTGAGCCAGATAAATCTTCCTGGGACTGAGTGCACGAGCACAAAGTGCTGCTAATGAAATGATGATGACATAATTAACTCAGATTAAGTCATACTTTTCAGCACTCCAAATCTCCCCTTGCTTGGCCTTATCCCTGTAGGAAAGGGAAAAGCCACTCAGGTACCTCTGCTGTGCCTGATTCCCAAAAACCCAGGATGGGGATTGAAGAATTCCTCTGAGCACACACTGCCCAAACCCAGGGCAGGAAGGAGCTGGAAGGGCTGAATTCAGCCTGATGTTAAATGTTAAATTCATGCCTGATGTTATTTAGGATATTTATTTAATAGGATATTTAAAGTCCTTTTCCTGCCATGGCTGACACATCTGTGGTGTCTCACTGGGGACTTCTGAAGTCTTCCATAGAGTCAAGAATGAAATTGTCCCCAGAGTTGTGGGGACAGCTCTGCAGAGCTGGGATCTTCTCTTCCCTGACCTCATCTGATGGGCAAAACTCAAACTGCTCAGCCTTCCCAGCTGGGAGCAGGCAGGGAGTGCCAGAGGGGACAGGCAGGTCCCTGTCTGGGGACACTGTGCCCTGCCTGGCCCAGGGCTCTCACCTGCCCAGGGCTCAGGGCTCAGGTTCAGCCCCAGCTGCTGAAAACCCCCCTGACCTTTCAGTCCCCCTCTCAGGTCTAGGAGATTAGAAAGGAAAAGCTTACTAAACAAAAATAACAAATGAAAGCAGGCAGCCCCATGGGGATGCTGTGTCAGTGCTGGGAGGGCAGGGCACAGCAGCAGTGCTGTGGCACTGATAATGTCACCTGTGTCACCTGTGTCACCCAGCAGAGCTCTGCTGAGTCAGGAGCAGCCTTGACACCTCCACCAGCAGCTGCTTTTCAATCCTGCCCTGCTCTCCTTTCCAAAGCACGGAGCTAAATCACTGCAGTTCCCATTTTCTCTGCTTCTCCCATCTCCTTTCCCAGGTGTTTTTCACCTCCTCCTTCCCCCCAGCCTGATTTATGTCCCTTTTCCCCTGTTCCATTCCCCTTCAGCAGCTGCACACCCAGCAGGGCAGGTCTGTGATGACACCTGAACCTCTCTGCCAGCCCTGCTGGAACTGAAATCTGCTTTACAGGGCTGGTACTGCCAGTCCGGGCTGCTCAAATACAGAAACCCCCAAATCCTTCCTCTGCCACACAGCACAGCCAGGTTTGTTCCCTTTCATATGGGCTGGATGGGCAGCTTTTGACAGCTGGGCTCCTCAGGAAAAGCAAAACTTCTGTTCCCAATAGGAATTACTGAGGTTTCTCCCAGGACAGAGCTAAACTGAAGGAACAGTCAAGCCGAGGAAGACCAGGAAATGCATTTGACATAAAACCAGACCATTATTTTATTCCACACACTGCAAGCTCAGAATTATTTTTTTAAGACAGGGATTCTAATTTCCAAAGGTGTTGGCACCCTCAGCTGCCATTGTGCAGAATCATTGCTCACAGGGCCATTAATTAAGGCACTGTCAGCACTTCCATCCCAAAGCTCTGCCTTTTAGGAGTTTATAACAGCCATAAAATTCTGCTCTGGGCTGAAATTTCACATGGAAGGAATCCATCCCTTTGTATTTGAGAGTCCCAGCATCTGGAGCAGCCAGGCAGGGTTTGCAGTCTAAGGGCTGCCTTTCCCAAACCTGGTTTTATGGTGCTGAGCTGCTGCACTGGCTCCTGGTGCTCACTGTGGGCTGGGTTTGTGCTCCTAACGCTGAAAATTTGGGAATTGTGGGGGTTTGTGGTTCAGAGGCACAGTCTGAAATACCAGTTAAACACCAGAGAATTGCTCTGCCCTCACTGCTCCCTGCTGGAGGATGAGCCCACGTGGATTTCCCACCTTCATTCCCATGGCCAAGGCTCAATCCCTCTCCAGCTAAAGACATGGACGTTGCTCCCTCAGTGGCAATAATTTCCCTTTTTTCCACCTCTAACTGAACAGGCTCACACAGAACATCAAAAATCCCCTTTTAGCAAAACTCCAATTTCTCCCTGGGAGCAGATCCTGATTTCCCCAGCACCCAGGAGTGGAGGGAGCCCCCCCAGACCCCATCCTGCCTCCTCCTGCTGTCTTCTCCTCCCTGAGAAGTTTCCCAGCTGCTCAGATTTATTGTTCTCATTCCACAAACCAAGCAGTTTTCTACAACTCAAGGGCTGCATCCTGATCTGGAAATCCAGAATTAAAAAAACCTTTCAAAATGCCAGGTTTTAGTGCAAATTTCTGGATTTTCAAAGGATGAGAAGAGTTTGTGGCTGCTGGCAGCACATGAAGATAATGCACCACACCCAGGATGTCAGGGGTCAAGAGGAATATTCAGTTTGCAACTCGAGAGCCTCAATTCATGAATTTCCACCTTCCTGGGACCAGAGTAAGCACAGCAAAATTGGGCTTTCTTTAGAAATCTCATCAATCCTCTCTTCCAATGTAAAAGGGACTGTTTGCCCCACAACTTCCCCCAAAATAACAACAAAAGAGAGGCTGTGTGTGAAGGGGAGGATAAGGAACAAAGGGAGGAAGAAATTAACCCCAGAACTGCCAGAAATGTTCATTTACATCCATCAGCACCCAGGAACAATCAGAAACTCTCAGCCCACCACACAGAGAGGGGCCCAAAAACGGTACCTGCAAGAGCTCTCTCGGAAGGAAATGTTCAGATCCCAGTGGGTGTGAATCCTGCAACAAACAAACAAACCAAAAACAGAGCTCAGAGACAGGGCTGAGCACTCATGTCCTGCCCCTGAACCCTGCTCCAGCCTGGGGGCCCCAGAGACCCCCAGCCCCAATTCCTGCCTTGTTCAACTCTAATTCCTGCCTTGTCCAGCCCCAATTCCAGCCCTGTCCAGCCACAACTCCAGCTCCAATTCCAGCTGCAATTCCAGCCCCAATTCCTGCCTTGTCCAGCCCCAATTCCAGCTCCAATTCCTGCCCTGTCCAGCCACAACTCCAGCTCCAATTCCTGCCCTGTCCAGCCACAACTCCAGCTCCAATTCCAGCCCCAATTCCTGCCTTGTCCAGCCACAACTCCAGCCCCAATTCCAGCTCCAATTCCTGCCTTGTCCTGCCCCAATCCCAGCTCCAATTCCTGCCTTGTTCAACTCTAATTCCTGCCTTGTCCTGCCTTGTTCAACCCCAATTCCAGCCCCAATTCCTGCCTTGTCCAGCCCCAATTCCAGCCCCAATTTCTGCCTTCTCCAGCCCCATCCCAGTTTAACCCAGGTTTGCTGAGGCCTGGCCCAGTTCCCCATCCCAGTTTAACCCAGGTTTGATGAGGCCTGGCCTGGCTCCCCCATCCCAGTTTAACCCAGCTTTGCTTAGGCCTGGCCCAGTTCCCCATCCCAGTTTAACCCAGGTTTGATGAGGCCTGGCCCAGCTCCCCATCCCAGTTTAACCCAGCTTTGCTTAGGCCTGGCCCAGTTCCCCATCCCAGTTTAACCCAGGCCTGGCCCAGCTCCCCATCCCAGTTTAACCCAGTTTAACCCAGGCCTGGCCCAGCTCCCCATCCCAGTTTAACCCAGTTCTGCTCTCAGTGGGGGCCAGCAAAGCCCCCCCAGCCCGGGGGGTGCACAGCAGGTGAATTAAGGCCGGAGCAGATGGGGCACAGCCCCTGCAGGGCCCAGCTGTCGTGTCTGGGCTCTGGGGCCTTTGTGCTGCTCCTGACGTCCCCAGAGCCACCCCAGGGCCATCACAAGGGGGTCAGGCTGCTTCTGATGTCCCCAGAGTCACCCAGGGCCATCAGGAGGGGTCACTGCTCCCCTCTGAAGCAGCTGAGGTGCCCATTCTCCCCCCACTGGGACAGGAGACCCCTGGGCTCCCCTCTCTGAGGGATGAATGCTCAGGGATGCAGGGGCTGGGGGCAGGAGATGTTCCCTGGGCACTGAATTCCTGGTTTTCCTCCTGTTTCTGCCCTCACAGGAATTCTACTTGCCCCACCTGCCCCCCACACCGCAGCACAGCCCCCAGGGAAGGGAAAGAACAAGGGTGCAAAATCAGGGAAAGGAAAAGAACAAGGGTACAAAATCAGGGAAAGGAAAAGAGCAAGGGCACACAATCACGGAGAGCTGAACCCAGCTGGGAGAACCCTGCTCCCCCCAAGGAAATTAAAATTAACCAAGAGGCACAAACTGCAGGAGAGCACAGCCCTGGCAGGCTGGGGATCACTGCCTGGGAGCTGCCACACATTCCTCCCTCATTTCCCAGCAAACCAGGCACAGCAATTACAGTAATTAAAGAGTTGAGATAAGGGCACTTTGTGTTTGGGGGGCCCAGCATTATCAATTGCAGTTATCACGTTGTTCTGCCCCCTAATGAGACAATCCAGCACTAATTCTGCTGCATTAAAAGCACAATTAAAGGGGCAGGAGGGGCAGGGCAGCTCACCAAAGCTCCCTGGGAGGGTTCCCTGTGCTCCTGAGCAGCCCAGGTGCACCCCAAAACCCCTTTCCATTTCCAGCAGCACCCCTGGACAGCTGCAATGATAAAATTAATTACAGGAGGCTTTATGGGCTGCTCCTGTGCCTCCCTGCTCCTTCCCTGAGCTGCTGAGGGTACCAGCATCTGTCTGAGCAGGGGGAACAGCTTCTGCACCGCCAGCCAAGGAGCACATAAACCACCAGGAAAGCAATTACAGCCCTCAGCTCCCTCTGCTCTGCTTTTACAGCCTTGTCTCAGGAGCTGAGCCCTGCTGTGCATCACGGGGAGGTGACAGCCCAGGGGGATGAGGCACAGGCCTTTGGGGCTGTGCTCTCTGGGGTCACAGATCCTCTGAGATTCCTGCTTTTCCAGAGGGCTGGCAGCACCTGGAATTTGGGAGCTGAATATTGAGGGCACTGAGGCCTCCCAGGAGAGGATCTGGAATTTTGGACCTGAATATTGAGGGAAGCCCAGATGGGGGTCACCACTCACTCAAGGCCATCCCTTCTCCTCCTCCTCTAGGGCTGCACAGTCCCAGCAGGAATGTCCATGGCTCTGAGAAGAACAGGACCAAAATCCAGCAGCTCCTGCTCCCTGCTGCAATTCCAGCATTGCTCCCCTGCTCCTGGAGGCTCTCAGGATGCTCTGAGACTTGGAACCAAACACAGAACCCCACAACACCTTGCAATCAAACACAGAACCCCACATCTAACAACCAAACACAGAACGCCACACCTTGCATTAAAACACAAAACCCCACACCTTGCTGCTCTGTAATCACATATACCCCATACCTTGATGCTCTGTAACCAAATAAAAAACCTTGCATTAAAACACAGAACCTCACACCTTGCTGCTCTGTAATCACATATACCCCATACCTTGATGCTCTGTAACCAAATAAAAAACCCCACATCTTACAATCAAACACAGAACCCCACACCTTGCTGCTCCCCAAACTCTGCTCCCCAGCACTGACTTCCCCTTCAGCATCAATTCCATCACAATTTGAGCACAACTGAGAGCAGGAGGCTCTCTCAGCACTGGGGCCCCCACAGCTCTGTGTTTCACACAGCTGGAGCCCACAGATGAGTTCCTGGCCATGCAATTCCCAAAGGCACAGAGTCCTGGCCAGAGAGTGAGAACCTGCAAACCCAGAGTGCAAACTCCAGACAGGAATAAGTGAAAATGCCCCAGCAGTGCCCTCTGTGAGCTGGAATGTGCCCTTGGCAGTGGCATTCCAGCCTGGAGGTCACTCCCCGGGGCAGGGCTGCCTGTGCCCAGGTTCCTGTGCCCGTGTCCGCCCAGCCCTGCCTGCAGGTACCTTCTTTTCATGATACTGATGTGCAGATCCTCCTCCTGCTTCACGTGGGGCTGCTGCTGCCCATGGCTCCTGTCGCCGTCCTGGCTGTCCTCGCTGGGGGACAGGAGGGGGCCCAGCTCCTTCTTGGGGACCCTGCTGGGGGGCAGGGGGATGCTCCTCTTCTCTGCCAGCCGGCCCCGGTTCTGCCACGGGAGAGACAAAACCACAGGATTTGGTGAGAAACCTCAGCATTTCCACAAGCTCCAAACACCACTGAGAAACCTCAGCATTTCCACAAACACCGAACACCACTGAGAAACCTCAGCATTTCCACAAACACCGAACACCACTGAGAAACCTCAGCATTTCCACAAACTCCAAACACCACTGAGAAACCTCAGCATTTCCACAAACTCCAAACAAAAACTTGCTCATCTCTGTCAGAAAGCTCCTCCTGACCAGCCACAGCAGTCACACATGGCTCACAAAGCACACGTGGCTCACGCTTTGTCACTTTTTAAAGGACTTAGCAGCTCAGGCACTTCTGTTTGTGATTTCTCCAGTCCTGACCAAGCCCTGCACCTCCAGCCTCTGCCAGCCCTTCATCCCCAGCCTGCCCCTCATCCTCACTGAGAGGAAAGGAGGGAGGCAGCACAGTCAGGCTCCAATCCCTGCCTCCAGAATATTTCCCACCAAACATTTCCATATCACCACTCACTGAAAGCTTTCCCAGGGAATTCCTGACCCTGCCAGCAGCAGGAACACCCTGCAAACCAGGCAGCTGCACTGCCACTGCCCCACAGAATCTGCAATTTCAGCCAATCAAATGGAACTGGATTTTATTTTTAATCCAAGTCCCAGTGGAACTGGGACAGGAACCCCAGCGAGGCCAAGAATTTGAAAATGTCAAAGCTGTTTGCAAGGTGATTCACGTGCCTCAGAAATAATTACTGCTGGATAAAAACCTGCAGGAGAAAGCAGCCCCTGCTCCCAGGTAAGGCTGGGAAACACAGGGAGCAGCCAGGGAATGCTGGGGCAGCGCTGGGAGCAGGAGCATTCTAAATCTCTTCCATATGTGAAGGAAATCCTCAAGCCCAGACAGCATTTTCCCCCTCTTTTTATTGATAATAAAGATAGGGGAGAGGAAAGGGGGAGGCTCAGAGAGCCTGGGATATTTTCCTTTGCTTTTCCCAATAACAGACCTGGGGGATGGCTTTAATTAGGGCATTACAGAGCAGTGGGGACACACATCACACATGCCCTGCAGGAGTGGCAGAGTGTGCACTCCCCCTCAGCTGGGATCAGTGCAAACACCTCCCAGAGGGCCGGGATAGTCCTGCCCTGTCCCTGTCCCCTGGGCCTTCATTAGCCCCGAGTGCTCCAGGGGCACATCCAGCAATTATTAAATAATAACATAAATAATAATATAAACAATAACAATAAACAATAATTAATAACTATATCTATATTTACAAATATAAAACTACATATAAATATTAATATTAATATAAATATTAATATAAATATAAATATAAATATAAATATAAATATAAATATAAATATCTGCAAATAATAATTATGGATAACAAATCTATATTTTAGATTTAAATATTGAAATAATACATATAAATAATAAATAGAAATAATAAATCTAAATAATAAATTGATTTTTTTCTCTGAAGACATTTCCCCAGCTCTCAAGGAGGGTGTGGATGCAGAACCACCCAAAGAGGCCAATTCCCCTCCCCTGTGCCCTTTCCTGCAGTTTTACTCCTTTCCCAGCCTCCTGTCCCTCCCACCCCACACAACCCTGAGCCTGCAGCCCTGCTCTGCCATTTCCCTGCCACACCTGGGGGATTTCCCAGCAAATTGTATTACTTTATTTGGTCAATTGGCCTACAAATTGATTTTCCTGTACAAATAATGAACATTTATGGTTATTTTCCCCATAGACTGCTTTATTTCACGTGTAACAAAGACTGATTTCCTGCAGGTTTCAGACCTGAGCTGCAGCTCCTGTGACCCCTGGCTGATGGATGGCAAAGGGCTCCAAGCACAACTGGAGGGTTTGGGGCTTTTATTTGTACCCTGAGGTGGCTGCTGGAAGCAAATGTTGGTACCAGAGCAAGGCGTTCTACAGAATAAATGGGAATAAATTGTTTTAGAAGAGATTCACTGCTGGGACCAGGCCAAGGAAATGCAGGGGAAGGACATGGGGATAGAGGGCAGAGCTGGACTGCCCATCGCAGATTTTGGAACTGGGCACATCAAAAATCACCAGAACACTCACCCAGCTGCCAAGGATAAATCCTGGTACCCCAAAAATCACCAGAACACTCACCCAGCTGCCAAGGATAAACCCTGAACCCCAAAAATCACCAGAACACTCACCCAGCTGCCAAAGATAAATCCCTATATCCCAAAAATCAACAGGAACACTCACCCAGCTGCAAAGAATAAATTCCTATACTCCAAAAATCACCAGAACACTCACCCAGGTGCAAATGATCAATCCCTGCACCCCAAAAATCACCAGGAACACTCACCCAGCTACAAATGATAAACCCCTGCACCCCAAAAATCACCAGCTCAGCCCGCTGGGAGCCCCACCAGGTGACACCACACGATTTTACAACATTTGTGTTTATAACTAACGCTGGGAAATGAGTGACCAATAAATGCAGTGGCTTCCCAAGGAGCACAAGGGAGGGTGCAGGGGGTGTTGGGAGTTGTGTGTTTTGAAGGTAAACACAAAGAGAATATAAAAAAAAAGGAATACTAGAGAGGTAAATAATTCATCAAAAGAGTGGAGAACAAGAAGCTGGGAGGGAAGAAAGGAAAAGGAGCAATGCCAGAGGGAAGAGGTTTCTGAGAAGGTGAAAAAACCCCAATCTCACATGGGAGTGGAAGCAGAACCAAAGTCAAGTGGAGTAAAACAGAGGGGAAGTTTGGGAGGTGGAACATTTAATGTGGAAATGGCCTCTCCCCTCTGGGCACTGAGGAATTCCAGGGTGGGAAGCAGAGCTGGGGTCTGACACCATGGACAGAGCCCTGCAGCAGTGACAACACAGCAGGGCTGGGGATGCCTGAGGGAATGCCAGCAGCAAAAACGACCCAGAGCACCAGCCCTCATCTGTGACAAACTCAACAGAGCTGCGAATTCCCTCAGGAATTCCAGAATTCCATCAGCTCCTTCCACCCAGAGCCCCGAGCCCTGACCTGCTGCACACAAACCCACATTAACACACTGTGCCCACAACCTGGAGATCTCCCTAATTTTTGAACCACCACCTGCTGCAGAGCTGGGCTTTGCTGCTGGCCACTCTGCAGCTGCTCTAAACCCCAGCAGATCTGCAGAAAGCCAAGTGAAACCACCCAGTTTCAGAGTGAACACACCCTGGGTCTGCCCTGCACCCCAGGCTGGAATGATGCCTGGAAAGCCCCAGGATGAGGTTCCACCTGCATGAGCTCAGGTAAAACACACCTGTGCTGGGCAGGGGAGCTGTGAGAGCACCTCCTGCACAGCAACCTCAGAACCCCAATTTAACCTTTACCTGCTGATTTCCCAGGCCTCTCAAAACAAAACAGCCCAGGCAAACAGGAGCTGCACCAGTGACACTCTGGCAATCCCAAATCCCCTGAGCTGCAGCAGCCTCGGGCTCCTCCTGATCCTCTTGGGCTCTGCTAAGCAGCTCTGGGTCACCCCTGAGCACTGCAGGAGGCTGGCACAGGGAAAGTGAAATCCCACCTGGGCCTGTTTTCCATCTCATCTTCCTCCTGCAGGAGCCACCACCTGCAAACCACAGCTTTGGATTCAGCCCTGCAGACAGCCAGAACCAGGGGGGCACCTGCTTCACAGGTCAGGGAGGAATTCTGCACCAGGAATTTGGGCCATGGACAAATCCTGCTCCAGGGATTCCTGTCATGGATAAATCCTGCTCCATGAATTCTTGCCATGGACAAATCCTGCTCCAGAGATTCCTGTCATGGACAAATCCTGCTCCAGGGATTCTTGTCATGGAGAGATCCTGCTCCAGGAATTCTTGTCATGGACAAATTCTGCTCCATGAATTCCTGTCATGGACAAATCCTGCTCCATGAATTCTTGTCATAGACAAATCCTGCTTCAGAGATTCCTGCCATGGACAAATCCTGCTCCAGGAATTCTTGTCATGGACAAATCCTGCTCCATGAATTCCTGCCATGGACAAATCCTGCTCCAGGAATTCTTGTCATGGACAAATCCTGCTCCAGGAATTCTTGTCATGGACAAATCCTGCTCCAGGAATTCTTGTCATGGAGAAATCCTGCTCCAGGGATTCTTGTCATGGACAGATCCTGCTCCAGGAATTCCTACCATGGAGAGATCCTGCTCCAAGAATTCCTGCCATGGACAAATCTTGCTCCAGCAATCTTTCTCAGGATTTCCCTCACTCCAGCTCAAAGCAAAAGTAAAACACCAATGTCAGAGCTCAGCACAACGCGCCCTGAACTCCACAGGGTATGGAGCACCACACCAATAAGAATTACTTTTACTTATTTAACAGGGTCATCTCTGCACAGGCAAAACCCAACTCAAACCCAGCACAAACCCAAATTCCCATGGAGAAATGGCCAAAATAAGGGTTAAATCAAACCAGGGTCAAACTCTCACACCCCTTGGTTCTGGAGGCACCAGCTCAGGTGTGAGGCAGCTCCTGAGCAGCGAGTGCCCCATTACAACAAACAGGATCAGGAGGACAAATCCCTGCAGAGCCTCCCCAGGCTCAGCTGGATCTGCTGTCCCCGAGCTGCTGAGGCAGGTGAGCCCTGCCCAAACGCTGCAGCAGCACCGGGCACACCACTGCCTCTGTTTGGACACCGGGTGCCAGCTGGAGCTGCAGGAAAATCCCCTCTGAAATCACATTTGGGGTCGGGAAGGCAAACAAAAGCCAAGAGCAGGATTGTAAAAACACAAATTAAAGGAATAATAACTGCGGGTTCTTCCACCCAGGCAGCCAAGGGGGCATTTGGGGAAAGGAAATGATTTAGGGGGAAGCAGTGATTTAGGAGGTGTCCAAGCAGAAATTTCCAAAATTATTCAGGTTTAAATCAGCAAACTTGGGTACCTTGCTCTCAAAGACTTGCAGAATTCCAACCCAGGGAAGTTCTTGTGACACTTCAGGTTTTTAATGAGCCTCAGAACAATGAGGAAATACAAGGTGAATGGGAAAACACAGCACTGTGACTGTATTTTAAAAAGCTTAAGCAGAATAATCCCAGTAATTTTACAACCCCCAGGAGAAATAATGAAATAGAGGAAACCGAAGAAGTAATAATAAATTAACAGGGGGTGATATAATTTATGCAAATTAAAGCTTGTTAATGGAAAATATGTTAAACCAATATATCTTTTTTTGCTGGGACAATAGTGCCAACACAACGTGCTCGGGTTTCTGCGAGGTGTTCGCTCTGACAGCACAGAACTCTCTGAATGTGGGACCAGAGCCCTGCAGGGAGAATTCTGCCCCCCTGAACCCCCAGACAGCCTGGGCTGGGGACCTGTCCCTGCCCAGGGCTGCAATGAGATTTCAGGGCTTTAAGGTCCCTTCCAACCCAACCCAAACCACTCCAGGATCCTAAAAATGAGCAGCTGGTGCTGTTCTCCTGCTGTTCAGGGTGGGGCTGTCCCCAGTGCAGATCAGTTTGCTCCGCACACCCATTTCTCAGCCTCCTCTGTCCCTCCCTCTCTCTCTTTGCTCCATGTCAGAATTTCCTTAGGATATGGGGAAAAATGAGTTTTCCCTCCTGTTCCCATGCCTGCCACGAGCAGCAGTGCAGGCGTGGGGGTCCCAGCACACCGGAATCACTCCCAGGATGGAGGTTGTGCAGCCCAAGGAAAAGCTCAGCAACTCGGAGCCCATCATTTCAAACATCCTTTAAACACACTTTGTGCAGGTCCTGCAGTGATTTAAAGACAACAGCAGACACATCAAAGGCAGAGCTAAATCCTCCCAAAGCAAGGATGATTTCTGCCCTCTGCACACACCAGGGGACAGAAATGCTCCCCAGCCTTTGGGATTACTCTCAACTGAACTTCTGCCTCAGAAATCCATCACAGCAAGGTGAGACTTCAAAAAAACACCAAACCCAGATCCACAGTGCTGATACAAACCAGCCCAGATCCAGAGCTGCACCAGCAGCTCATGAATTTCAAGCCAAAGATGCTTTAAGAAATCACACTGCTAATGCAGGAATTAGAGAATGAACTGGATTTTAATTCAGAATTAAAGGCATTCTGCAGAGGAGCTGTGAGAGCTGAACTGTTCCCTGTGCCTGCAACACCCTCAGCAACAAAAAAATCCCTGTGAATAAATCAACCCCTGCTCTGGGAGGGCCTGAGGGAAAGCAGGACAGCCCAGATTCCCCAGGCTCTGCTGGGTGGTGCACAGAGGGTCCTGGTGCCAGCCCTGCCAGTGTGAGGATGAGGAGGAGCCAGGATTGGGCTGATGGAAACGCTGCTCTCAGGTTTGACCCAGGTTTAACTGGAGATGTGAGCACGACGTTATCAGTCCCTGTGCAGCCAGGCAGGGCTCAGGTGCCAAGAGTTTGAACCCACAAGGAGCAAAAAACTGCCCAGGTTTTTTTTGTATTTTCATATATTTTTGTATTTTCGTATTTTCGTGTATTTTTCCATGAATTTTCCATGAATTTTGCCATTAATTTTCCATGAATTTTCCCATGAATTTTCCATGAATTTTCATGTATTTTCATTTTTTTCTTTAACTCTAAAACATTGTAATAGCTAGGAGTGGTGGCGGGCAGTGTTTAAGCAACCCCAGAGCTGTAAATTCCAGTGCACTGAATCATCCCTGGAGAACCCTGCAGTGCCTTCCTCTGCAAGGGCACCTTAGGGTTAAGTGGGTGAATCACAAGGGGGAAATAAAAGAGGAATTGATATTATTTGTCCCCTCTGGGAGAGGAAAAAAAGAATAAAATTTAAAAAGGCAGGTTTGTGTGGCTCACCCCCTGCCACAGAAAAAGAGATCTCAAGAACCACAGCTGCGACGAGCAGCAGGGAAAGTTATTGATCTGAAAGAATTCATTTTTATTATAAGGGCTGGTACTTTTACTTATTTAATAAAGGCCTGGCGTCAAATCAGCGAGAATTCCAGGATTATCTAATTCCATCTAATCTCATTCAATCACCGATGCTCCGCCGCCGCAGCAGAGAGGAATGTTTGCCCTTTCCTGTCTGCAGGGGCCATCTCTGGTTGTCCTGGCAACCCAGCAGCAGCAGCAGCTCCATCCCAGCCCTGGCACCCTCCCACCAGCTGGGATAAAGGGGGATAAAGGAGGGCTGGGGTCTCAGGGCAGGGATGGGCAGGGAGCAGGAGCTGTGGGGTGGGATCCAACCCAGCCCCAGAGCTCTGACACACACACAGACCCAGGCAGGGAACAGCCAAGAGCCCTACCCAGAAGCTGTGCTGGCTTACAGCTCCTTTAAAGTCCTTTAAAGGTCCTTTAGAAAAGTCATTTAGAGGTCCTGGAGTCCTTTAAAATCCCAGAGCTGCTGCTGAGACCAATCCCTGCACTGAACTGGGCACCAGCTCCAAGCAAACACAACTTTTCTGTCACCAGGATTTCCCCAGGTTCTGCATTTTCTGTATTATTTTCTGCATTTTCTGTGTTTTCTGCATTTCCTGCCCCGTGGCCCTGCCATCCCCAGAAGCTCCCGGGGTTTCCTGCACCCCATTTCTCTGGAATCCCCATTCCCAGCCCTGTGCTGTCACCCCAAGGTGACACTGCCTCCTGGGAGGTTCCTCCCAGCTGCAGATGCAGAAGATCAAAGCACCTGCTCTGCTCAGGGAGCTTCCCTGACACCTGAAAACGAGGGATTTGATGTGCAGCAGTGTTTCTGTGCAGCTCACCCAAAACCAGGGCAGATTCGGGCTCCATGTGGCTTTGTGTCCACGTGCTAAATGAAATAAAAGCCACAATTTCCCCATGGGCTGGAGGCAGAATAAATGAGCAAGAGCCTTCCAGCACTTGGGAATTCCCTCCTCACCCTCAGACACTGCCACAAGAAAAGCCCTTGCCAGGCTGAATTTTTCTGTATTCCTGCATTTCTGACCAGGGGAATGTGGAATTCCCTCCCTGTCCTCACTGCCTTGGCCAAACCAAGAGCCAAAAGCACCGGGAAGGGAATGCAGAGCCCTGGCAGAGCAGGGTGGGCACAGACACATCTCCAGTGCCCAGCAGAGCTGCTCTGGATCATTCACAGCCTCAGGAACCCCTCAGGGCTTTCCCTGCCTCTCTCCCTTTCCTTTTCAGCTGGAAAACACAACTTTGGGACACGGGGCTGCATGAGCTCCCCCGTGACATCAGCCAGGGGAGGTGTCCTAGCAGGAAAAGGCAGCACAGAAATGGGGAGAATTCAGAATTCTACAGCTGGGGAGGTGAAAATGGAGCATTTCAATAGAGGGAGAAGGGAGGGAAGGTGCCAAACGAGACCCCTGAGGAGCAAAGCGTTTTCCACATAAAGGAAATGGACTGGGCACAGGAGAAACGGGGCAGGGCAGTGCACAGTGGGGAAGGGGGAGGAAAACAAACAAACAAACAAACAAACAACAAACAAACAAACAAACCCCACTAAACCAAACAAATGAGGTAGAAAAATATAGAGAGCAAACAAAGTGATTGTTTAAGTGTAGTACTTTGGGTCAAGGAATAATTAAATAAGAACAGAGAGGATTTCTTTTCCAAACCCAGGACCAATCACAAAACCCCAGGCTTGGAAGGAGCCCTAAATCCCAGCCCATGGCAATGGCAAATGGCCAATTCCAGCCCTAA
>JAWWMS010000080.1:6849265-6862478 GCA_035048045.1 Chlorospingus semifuscus
GGATGGATGGATGGAGCTGGGATGGATGGATGGATGGATGGATCATGGATGGATGGATGGATGGATGGATGGATGGAGCTGGGATGGATGGATGGATGGATGGATCATGGATGGATGGATGGATGGATGGATGGATGGATGGATGGATGGATTAGTGGGTGAACAGATCCATGAATCCATGGATGGAGGGACGGATCCATGGATGGACTGATCCATGCATGAACGGAAGGACACACGAGGTGAATTTTTTTCTGTCACAAGCTGTGGCAGACACAGCACAAGGTCCATGTGGAACTGCCCCGAGAGGACAAGGTGGCCCAAAATGAAGCTGTGTGGTTGTCACAGGGATGTATCACCTCAGCAAGATGGAGTTCCCTGCCTTTGGATGCCAAAGTGGGATGCACTGGGCAGGAAGAATCCTACCCAGGATGGGAACAACAATAAATTATCCCCCTAACCATGGGATAAGAAATGTGGCCCACGAGTCTCTGGCAGGGGCAGAGCAGCGGGAGCTGTGTGTGAGCTCTGCCTCAGAGCTCCCAGAACCACACAGAGCTCCCAGTTTGTCCCAGGCCGTGTCCCCTGACTTACCTTCGTGCAGGGTGGGCCGGGGGCAGACTGACCTTGCCCTGCAGGCAGTGAGGAGTGGCTTTGCTGTGTGCCATCAGCCCCTGGCGGAGCGGGCAGGGCCATTGCCGAGCTACCTGACACCATCCTTGTTTTGTGCCATTTTATCCTCAAGGAGCTCCAGCTCTGGGATCCATCTTTGGCTCTAATGAAGGAGGCACATCCACAGACCCATCAAACCCTCTCATTGAGGCTTTCAGGCTTAGGCTCTTATTCTTAATGCTCCTGATTGCTCGAGATGACAGGGGGAAAATCACTTTCTATTATCACCTAATGATCCAAGGAGAATGCTTGGGAGAGGCTGTGGGAGACACAGACGTTTCTGTGGCAGCCAGAGCATCCTGGACGGAGGGCAGAGGGGCTGTGTGGTGAGAGGAGCTCACTCAGCTTCCAAAACCCTTCATTTCTATCACATCCAACTGCGCTGGGCTCTTGAGAGCCTTGGGTTCTTCCTCAGCCTTCCCTTGACTCCACTTCTTTGGAGCTTCCTGGGCCTGGCTTCCTTGCACTTTTTTAAGGGAGTGGGGATTTTTTCTCAAAGCTTCTTTCCTTTACAGCCATCACTCTTCCACGTCCATTCCAGAGGGCAGGGACAGCCTGGCCACAGCCTCTCCAAGGGAAGGCCCCGTGTTTGCTCCAGGAGAGGTGACAGGAGAGCAGGGCAGCAGTGGCCCCCATCCTGCAGGAGCCTCTCCCACACGGGGAAGATGCTCTGGCAGATCTCAGGGAAGTTTGGGGGTGCAAGAGGCACAGGCTGGGACTGATGCCATCCCTGTCCCAAGCACTGGGGTCACTGAAGGGTCCTGCCTGCAGAGAACAGAGCTCTGAGCTCCCAGCAGAGCCTGGAGTTGCTCAGCTCCAGTCTCTAATAGCAGAGCTTTTGGGATTAGCGTAAACAGATTCCCCACTGGAGAGCAGATCAGAGAGCAGCAGGCAAATCCATGCAGGTGTGGAGAGAGGGGAGCCAGGTTTGCTCTGCACACTCCCCAAACTGGAACAGGTTCCCAGTCTGGGGCAGGGATCTCTCTCCGAGGCTTTTTGTTGTTGTGTGTTTCCAGGGCAGCAGGCAAGGTGAAAGCATGAGTCTTAATTTGCTCACAGAGCACTGCAAACAGAGTAAATAGTGATCATTTCTCAGCATTCAGTTCCCCACCTCTGGGATACATCACCTGGGATTGAAACAAAACCTCTCTCTCAGGTCAATGTGTCAACAACTGCCAGGAGTTACCTGTGCCACAAAGTGCTTCCTAAGTGGAGATAATGCTCCAAGCACAGCTCTTACACTTAAGAAAGAAAGATTTCCTCCACATCCTATCACCAGTTTCAGGGACAAATTCCTTATCCTGGACATTCCTCCACTATTCAACCAATAAAAGAAGGGAAAACTTCCTAGATGTGACTTATTTACATGTGTTTCAGCAAACCCCCGAGTTTCTAACTCACATCAAAGGTCCTTTGAGCTGTTTTAGAACCTGATTGCAGAGGCAGGCCCTCATTGCAGATACAGGAAAGACAGGTTGAGGCTGGGAGGAGAGAAAAACCCAGCTACCTGTCAGAGGAGCAACCTGAGCCCAGAGAGGGATCCAGAGCTCCTGTTTGTGCAGGATCCGGCACAGATTCCATCCAGAATCCAGCACAGATTTCATCCAGAGCTCCTGTTTGTGCAGGATCCAGCACAGATTTCATCCAGAGCTCCTGTTTGTGCAGGATCCAGCACAGATTCCTTCCAGAATCCAGCACATATTCCATCCAGAGCTCCTGGATCCCTGTAGGATCCAGCACAGATTCCATCCAGAGCTCTGTTTGTGCAGGATCCAGCACAGATTCCATCTAGAGCTCCTGTCCCTTCAGGATCCAGCACAGATTCCTTCCAGAATCCAACACATATTCCATACAGAGCTCCTGGATCCCTGCAGGATCCATCCAAAACTCCTGGATCCCTGTAGGAATCCAGCACAGGTTCCATCCAGAGCTCCTGGATCCATCCACAAACCCATCCACAAACAGATCCCATCCATAACCCATCCACAAGCAGATCCCATCTATAAACAGATTCCATAAACAGATCCCATCCACAATCAGATCCCATCCACAAACAGATCCCATCCACACCCCAACCCTCTCCCTAGCAAAGGACAGGGAGGAGAGCAGGAGCCACCCCAGCAGCTCCTGAGGCAGCCAGAGCCATCCCTCGGGCTGTCCCCAGCCTCGGGGCCACCAGGGCTGTGCCACAGCCCGGGTTCCCTGGGTTTGTCCTCCCCTCCCAGCGGCTGCCAGGGATGGGGAGTGCAGCAGGAGCAGCCCCAGGCCAGACTGCTTCATTAGCAGAGATGTTCTGACAGCCCAGCTGGGGAGGGCACAGGTGGCTCTTCAGGGCAGGGAGGGCACAGGTGAAGGGCTTTGCCTATAAAAATGCTTTTCCAGGAATTCTGGGCTGTTCCCTTTAATCGTGCAGCTGCAGAACGCTGCCTTCTGTTGGGGTGGAAATGGGGCACCGTGGTCCCTTCTGCACGTTGGTTATATTGGAACAAACCCACCAAAACCATCCCCACAAACAGTCCCAGGCACGGGCAGTGAGCTCACAAACACAATCCCGGAGCTCTGTACTCAGCCCTCACTCACTGAGGAGCTCCTGGGGCAGGACCACACCAGGGCTCCTCTTGTTTGGTTCCGTTTTCTTTTAAATCCTACAATCCAATAAAAACAGTCTGCTGGATATAAACCATGGCTACGTTGCAACAGAGGGCTTTAATCAAACAGAAACTTAGATAAGAGATAAGGAAGGGATAACCAAAACAAAACAAAGGGAATTTCAAAAAACATGTAAATATTCATTTGCATATTTGGATCTTCTCGTGGTGATTTGAGTTTCTCAGAAGAGGAGCAACTTCTCTGCTCCTACACCAGAGCAGAGTGCAGAGGAAAGCTGCTGCTGCAGCTGCTCACCACTGAGCTTTATTTGTTGTCAGACTTCCAAAAGGGATCTTTTCTACGTGTGGAGTCGGGCATTCCAGCCTCTGCCTGCTCTGCTTCACTGTGGGACTGCAGCAGCACCTGGGGACTCCAGACTCAGGTGCTTCACTCACCAGCCTGGGAGAAAACATCCCTGTGAAACTCCTGAGGCGTTTCCAGCCCATCCTGGCGATTTGCAGAGCTCTGTTTCTCCCAAGTTCAATAACTCAAGCACTGAGCAAAACCAGGGAATTGTCAGCAGCAACACAGCACACGTGGCAAAGGCAGAAATGTCAGAGCAAGCTGCTTACAGATCATTTTAATGCCTGAAATTATTATCTGAGCTCTCTGGCAAACACAAATCACTGGGAAGGGTCTGTTTGCCACACATCCTCCTTCAGCCAAAACTGCTGCACCCAGCCATGGCACCCTGGGTTCCAGCACACATTTCCTCCCTGATTACCTGGGAAAGGCTGGCCAGGAAGGTGAGGCCCAGCCCTGAGGATGAGGAGCAGAGCAAGGAGATCTTTAGGAGTTCCTGTTGTCCTTTCTAAATCCAGCAAGCAGCAGCCACTTCTCTGCACCCATCAGCCGTAAAGCACTGCTCAGGGGTTAAAGCTGCACTGACCCCCAAATAAAAGAGCCTAATGCACTGTAAATATCCAGGAGACCCTCGAGTCTATTACAGCCCAGCTTTTCAGGAGTCTGTCTCTCTGCTATGGTCTGTGCTCACAATTACAGCAAAACACTGATTACGGTGCACATGGGAGCAGCACAGAAAGCAAATATAAAATTGTCCTAAGCAAGTAACTGCATTTGTAAGGATGGTATTGCTTTTAATTAGCCTTAATTTCCAAAGAATTATTGCTTGCTCAAAAAAAAATATAAAATCTTTATGCATCCATGAATTACTGAGCACAGGGTTCTCCCCCTGCCTCCTGCTGATAACTGGGGAGCAGCCCCAGCATAACTCACCAGGGAATTCTCTGTGTCCGACTGCAGGAATGCCTGGTGCTCCAGCCCATTCAGTATTTCTGTCAGAACCCCAAGGACTGGATCAGCTCTGGCTGAGTGAAAATGGAAATCAAGTCCCAGTCTGGATTAACCTCCAGAGCAGCACCAGTGTGCTGTGTTTGTCGGGAGAAATCTGTGTTTGCACACACAAAAAAAGGGAACTGTAAGGATGTATGTGACAAAGAGGAGGCCATTCAAGAGAAAACAGGAATAAATCTCAGCAGGGACTGGGAGGTGAGTGGTGTCCCAAGCATTCCTTCAGCAGAGCACTGGAAACACCTCTGGCATTGTCCCTTGATTCAGGATACCTCCTTCCCCCAGCAGCAGCCTCTGGAACCCCCTCCAATTATCAGATGAAATGCAGGAGGATCAAAGGGAGACTCCCTGCTCTGCCGAGGATAATCGGAGTGGGGGTAATTAGTAATTAGCAGCCCTGAGTGCTGCTGAGCACCTTTCCCTCGTTAGCAATGCCCAGGTCCCCTCCTGTGTCCCCCCTCACCCAGAGCTGCCCTGACCCGGCCCCAGAGGGACCCCCGAGTGTTTTGGGACTTGGTTTCACTGCCTGGGACTGGGGACAGGAGGGAGAGAGACAAGTTCAGGAGGAGCTCTGGGAAGCCTGGACGTGGCCACAACCAGGGGACACCACGACAGAAATAATAAATATACAGTTAAACAATAGCTAAATAATATTTCCGTTGCTGCCCGCTTTCCCTTGTGTCCCAGGAGCTCTGTCAGGGTGGGAGAGCTGTTCCCTCTCTTTCTCACCTGGGCAATGCCCTGCAAGCAGCACACAAGGTTCAAGTCTGAAAGGCCCCTTAATGATCACGGGATCAGCTGTCAGGATTGAGGCTGAATTATGAGTTCCTTGTCCTTGCAGGAGAAATGGGGTGGCCTCTCTGTCACATGTGGGGACCCTGGAGCTGTCTCAGAGGACCAGGGTTAGGTGCCTGTGCTCTCCAGGGAGAGCAGCAGCCAGGAACCCTCCTCATCCAAGGGACAGGCCAGGCCAGAAGGTGCAGAAGGGAAACCTCAGCCTGGAATCCCCATCACAAACAGAATTCCCCTCAAAAATGGGGGAATTTCCAGCCAACAAATCAGGCCTTGCCCTGATGCCCCGTCCCAACACCTGGAGCAGGCTCATGTCCCAGTCCCAGGGACAAAATCCATGGGAGGACACACAGCTACAGCCAGGGGAGCCAAACTGATGGGGTTGGGCTCACAAGGAATTTGCATGCAAGGAATCAGGCGGGCTGAAATGAGGCTGAAATGTTAATGAATGTCTGGAAAGCACTGGGAAATCCTTGGATTAGAGGTATCCTAGGAACACAACACAGCCTGTGACAGCAGATAAGGTCAGCCTGGGGACTGCGTCCAGCTTTATCTAAAAACCCAACTTTGCATACGGTGACTCAACAAAAATGCAATAAATGTAGATCGTGTAACAGTGCTGCCCTGTGGATTTTGAGTCGTTTTTCATCAGGCCTGGCTGGCAGGATGCCACAGCTCTGACCCCACTGCCCAGAGCCCGGGCTGGGCACTGCTGGAGCCCAAGCAGAGCCCCCAGGCTGTCCCAGGCAAGGCTGAAAACCCAGGGAGTGCAGGCTCTGCCAGCCCTGCCCAGCTGGCACGGCTGCCCTCCCTGCAAGCCTGCAAACCCACATTTCTCCTGATTAAGGAATGGCAGAGCGTGTTTGGGGAGCCAGGAGTCTCAGCCCAGCGAGACTGGGATGCTCTGCTGGATTCTGTCTCCATCAGCACCGACCCAAACCACGGGCACAGAGGCACCAAACTCCCTTTGCCATAACTTAGCTGGGGAGCTTTTCAATATAGGTCTGCAGAAAAGCCTTTCCCTGCTGCCTGTCCCGTTCCGAGCAGCGCCGGGAATGCTCCGGGAGTGCCCCGGGACAGCGGGGGCACCGGAGCCGGGGATGCTCCGGGACAGCGGGGGCACCGCGGGCCGGGGATGCTCCGGGAGTGCCCCGGGACAACGGGGGCACCGCGGGCCGGGGATGCTCCGGGACAACGGGGGCACCGGGGCCGGGGATGCTCCGGGAGTGCCCCGGGGATGCCCCGGCATAACGGGGGCACCGCGGGCCGGTGCCCAGCGGGGACAGGGACGGGGCACGGCCGGGCTCGGAACGGCACAGCCGGGCCAGGAGCAGCACGGCCGGCCCAGGAGCAGCTCGGAACAGCACAGCCCGGCTCGGACGGGCTCGGAGCGGCTCGGAACGGCACGGCCGGGCCAGCAGCAGCCCTGCGAGGCTCGGAGCGGCGCTGCCCGCCCGTCGCTGCTCGCGAACCCCCCGGCCGGTCCCCGGAGCCGCCGCGGGTTGCTGGCAGCGGCCCCGGAGCCGCAGCGCTGCCGCCGGGGAGAGAGGTAATAAATAACCCGGGGAGCGCGGCGCGGAGCCCGGCGGGCGGCGCAGACTCTGACCTGACAAATACCCACTGGAAAATCATCACCTCCCGCCCCCGGGAGCCTGGAGCCAGCCCCGGGCCGGCCCCAGGCGGGGGGCGGCGGAGCCAGCCGGGCCCGTCCGGCAGCGCCGCCGGGGGTGGCGGCAGCGGGGGCGGGCAGGGCCGGGCGGGGAGCCGGGGATGCGGGGAGGGGAGGGGGATGCAGCACACACACAGACACACATTACACACCACACACACACACACATAGAACGGGATCCTGCCTCGCCTCCGCCGCGGCTGCCCCCGGGCCGGGGCGCGGGGACCGAGCGGGACCGTCCCGCACAGCGGCGGGGACGGATGGGGATGCTCCTGATGGGAATGGGGATGTTCTTGTTTGGTATGGGGATATTCCTGGTAGAAATGGTTCTGTTCCTGCCAGGAATGGGGATGTTCCTGTTGGGAATGGGGGTATTCCTGCTGGGAATGGTGCTGTTCCTATTGGGAATGGGGATATTCCTGTTGGGAATGTTCCTGTTGGGAACGGTGCTGTTCCTGCTGGGAATGGGGACATTCCTGCTAGAAATGGTTCTGTTCCTCCCAGGACTGGGGATGCCCCTGCCGGGAATGGGGATATTCCTGCTGGGAATGGTGCTGTTCCTCTTGGGAATGGGGATATTCCTGCTGGGAACGGTGCTGTCCCTATTGGGAACGGGGCTGTCCCCACTGGGAATGGTGCTGTTCCCTGGGAATGATGCTGTCCCTATTGGGAACGGGGCTGTTCCCGCTGGGAATGCTCCTGCTGTCCCCCCATGGTCTGCCTGTGCCGTGGTGGGTGCTCAGCCCCAGAGCCTCCTCACCTGCCCCAGAAGGCAGCACCCAATTTCCCAGTGGTGGAGAGGAGGAAAAAGGGGGGGATGGAGAGGGAGATGCTTTATTTTCCGCCCCGTGCAATAAAGTGTGATTATAAAGAATATAACAGGGAGCACAGCTTGAATTCCAATCGGTGCAGGGCCCGTTGTTAACCATCAGGGAACTATTTATTCTCCAGCCTCACTGGTGCTCCTTGGTCAATAATGATAAAGGGGGGAAAGGAGAAGAAGTTGAAGCCATTATAAAGCAGCAATCCCATTACAGAGGAGCAGCAGCAAGAGCCCCCCCAGAATCTATGATTCCCTCAGGTCATGTCTCATGTGCTCAGACCACTGGCCACTGTCAGGATTTACCCTGCATCATTAACCCACCAAAGAGAGGTTTTTTCCTTGCCAGAAATGACTGATTTCTCCAGCCTGATGGCAGTCGTCGTTTGGGAGACAGAGCAGCACTCCCCTGCTGCTGAGCTATCTCCAGAGATATTTAATAAATAAATAAAATAGCTGGATGCCCGACCAGCTCCTCGGGAAGAGGGAAGACAATGTGGCTGTTTATTGTGATTAAATACCTCCTGCTCCCTAATTCTGACACTCATTCACACACACAGACAGGCAGCACCCGTGTGTGCTCGATCAGCTCCCCAAACATTATTTATCATTTGCATTTCTCTTCCAGCCAGGGCCAGGCTGTCCCAGGCTGTGCAAGGAGCAGGAGCAGCCCCTGTCCCACCCAGCTGCTCTTCCTTTGCCTCACTGGATTCCACATGAGCTGTGCCAAGGTTTCCAGCAGGATCAGATCCACTCTGGGCCAGCTTTAGAAACTTCTGGCATCCAGTCTGGATACCAGATCAAAAACCCCAAGCTCAGCACAGAAACCTAAGCCCAGAGCTTGTCTCCTCTGCTCTGCCCCAGGGGAAGGGGCTGCCTTGGGAGGTTTGGGCTCCCTGGGGGCTGCACAGCCAGCAAAGGGGCCTGGAGCCTCCTCACACTGCCCAGCCCATGGAAAACGGAGCTGTGCTGGCCTCAGCCACACCTCACCCCTCACTGCTGCATTCCCAGCCCCAGGAAGGGTCCCAGAGCCTTTCCCCAGTGCAGATTATCCTGGCCGTGTCCATCACCGTGCCACGAGGGAGTGGAGGCTGGGGTGGGGCTGTTTTTATGGTTGTCATGGCTTTGCCATAACTCACAAACCCTGAGCCTCCCTGCCACGAGCAGCTCTGGGAAATCCCTGGCTGCTGGCAGCTCTGCCTCTCCCCTGTGCATCCAGGAAAAGCCTCAGAGCACAGCAGTGGATGGGGAGAGAGAGGAGGAGGAGGCTGAGGGGAGCGTGGCTCTGGCAGAGGATGGAATCTGGGGGGGATGAGCTTCAGCCTCCTTTACATTTATTTAAATATTCTGCCTCCTTTACATTTCTTTAAATATTCTGCCCTTACCTCCAGAGCAAGCTCCTTCTTCCAGCTGAGTTATCCTGTTACCCAAACAGGACCTTTTGGCTCAAAAGCTGTCACTTACAGGCTGAGGCTCCTCCAGGCAAACACTGAAACGTTTCTGGCAACTCAGCCAGCATTTTGCACTGGATCACTGTTATTTACACACGAGGACCCAGGTGGGAAGCTCCCACTCTTGTTTTGAGCCTTGCAAATGTCCCTCAGCTGTGACTGATTTGTAGGGTAGCACTGGGTGAAGCTGCCCTAAAGCAGCCAAGGAAGTTCCTCCCCAAACACAACAAAAATTGCATCAAGGACAATCATTAAATTAATCTCTTTTAATAGGCAAGATGGAAATGAAGACCTACAAGAAGCAGGAGAAGGAAGGACAGCAGCAGAGGAACTGGAGACCATGAGTTTAGATAAAAGCTTGACTTGAAGCCTTGGTACAAGTACACCCAAATGCTTTTGTGGGAGCCCAGGAATGAGGTTCCTGATGGCTGAGGAGGAGAATTAGAGCTGCTGCTGGGGGAAAAAGCCATGTTTCTTCCCCTGAACAGGGCTGCTGTCTTCCTGCTGTGTGATGCCTTCCATAAGCTCTTCTGGGGATGGGGGCATAAATCATCATAAAGCCATGGCACGGCATATAAATCATAATAAAGAATAATGATACGTAATAAGGATGAATAATATTAGGGGGAGAATTGTGTGAGAGAGCCTGCACACACACAAAAACACACACAAAAACACACACAGAGCTGTGCAAACACGGGCAGCAGAGGTGCCTGTGCCCGTCCCTGCCAGCACACTGACCCCAGCACACTGCACCCCTTCCTGCCCGCCCTGTGCAGGAATTTCAGTGCTCACAGGGGCCCAGGAGCAATCACAGAGCACTTTAACCCCCCCAGCCCCGGGGCTGCCTGCACACAAAGCTTCCCCTGTGCCAAACTGCAAATTCACCCCACCTGCCCTGCCTGTCCCAGGTGGTGGGACAGGGACATGCTCCATCTGCAGCCCCCAAGGAGGCAGGGATGGAGGGGGAGTTCTGATTCCCAAATCTGCTGATTGCAGGCCTGGATTAGCACCCCAGGCTCCCCCTGTGCAGATGTGTTTGTCAGCGTGCAGCGAGGGAGGGAAAGAAATAAATCCTGGCTTGAGATCTTCAGGGCGGGACGCAAAGAGCAGCTGAAGTCAGTCCCCAGTGCTTGGGGAGCACAGGAATCCAAGTTCCACATCCTCCTCCTCCTGCTCCTCTGGCCTGCTCAGCTCCTACACAAATTGATTCATCCCTGCCTGCAGATCAGCCAAATTTGGGGGTTTTGTGTGTTTGGGTCGACAGATTCTCCACAAGAGCCTGACTGGAAAAGCTCGGGGATCACGAGATTCCAGGGCCTCTGATCAGCCAAACAACAGGGCTGGTGTCACTTACAGGATCCGGTTATAACTGAGTAAATTTGGGCTGCTGGTCAAGACCCATCCAAAATTATCTGCTGGCTGAGCAGGGCAGCTCCATTCTGGGCAGGAGGAAACAGCTCCCAGGCACTGAACATCAGCACCAGGGGAAGATTGTTAAACCTCTCTGGTTAAATGTGTATTTAAAATGCTGATAGCCCACACCGAGACCCCGGAAAAAAATGTATTTATCATTGTTATTAACAGTAATAGAAATAAAACCAGTTCTAATAGCATGCAGGGTTTGATGCATTTCCCAAATAAAAGGATTTATTAGTTTGGAGCCTGGGTATTTATTTGTTTCTCTCTCCCCAGTCCTGGCCCCCCCTCCCAACCCTGCTGAATTTTTAATGCCCCTTGTTTCTAATGTCAGCCGTTTTTCTTGTAAAGGTTTTTTGACATAACTTTATATTGCTGCATCCTTTTGTTGCTGCCATTCCCCATCCTTGTTAGAGACTCCACTTCCCTAATGAAGCTCAGCTCCTGCCAGGCTAATAAAAGGAAATAGATCCAGGGCTGAGGAGAGCCAGGGAGAGCTCAGAAATGGGGGTGACACAACACAAATGCAAGGAAAGTGTCCTCTGGGGACACCCACGGCTGTCCCTGGGACTGAGTGTGAAATGCACAGACACACAAATGCACAAAGTTTGTGTGGGTCTGTGTGCACACTGAATGTGCACTGATGTCATTTTATACACTCACACTGATGGGGTGGGAGGAGACGTTGGGAAAATGTGCCCTGCAGTGCCAGAAGTTGGGGACATTCTGCCAAATTAAAAAAAAAAAAGATTTAAAATATCCCCCTTGTGCTTTGGTGGGGCAGCTCACAATCTTACTGTAAATTATGAAAAAATTACCAAACTCTACAAAGCTCCTTTCTCCTCTGTCCATTCAGGATGAGAAACTCCTCCACTTTCTGTGACTCTCCTCCAGTGCCAGCCAGCAGTTCAGAGAGCACAGTGGCTCCAGCTGAAACTGCAGGGCCCGGGGATCTGTTCTGCCTTGTTTCCAGGGGGATCTCAGGCTTTTAAACCCATCAGACACATTAACATGAGGAGAACCTCCACATACTTGTGGCTTCCAGCCTCTGAAATATTTAGGGCCGTGCACGGCCCTGCTCAGCTGTGCCACAGGCCCGAGAGAAAACTCTCATTTCTCCCTAGCAGAGCAATTCTAAAATTCAAACCCCAGAGTCATCATGTCTAGGCTTGGCTTACACGCTAATTCTACCCTGAAAAGCTTAATTGAAATTTCAGGTGGAAATTAATCTGGCCACCTCTTGTTCCCTAATGGATTTTGATCTACTTCTCCACACTGTGACAATTCCTGGCATGGTAAGTGATGTCTGTTTTGAAGAAGGCTGTAATTATGAAGTCTGCAGGGAACTGTAGGTCAGGCCAGAAATGCAGTGACATAGCTCTTACTAGACCAGAAAAACAGGAATGACGAGGACTCCTGACACTGCAGGAGCAGTGACAGATCAGGAAGGAAAATCCTTGCAGCAGATCTGTCTCTATTTTGTTGTTTTTGAGCTATGGAAAAACATCTCGCTAATTTTTATAACTAGAACATCATTTACTGCTTCCCTTCCAAAATTCTGTGGCCTGTGCTGTCCCTGAGGACAGGACACACAACCATCTCCTGGTGACAGGAACCAGCCCCACGGTGCCTCAAGGTGTGTGTGTTCCTCAAAAGCCTTTTTTGACCTCAAAGAGCTACAGAGACTTTTCCAAACCAACCCCAGGGTTAGCTTAGTCCTGCTCCCTTCTGCTTTCTGGGACTGAAAATCTCCACCCTTATCTCATGGTCTCCTTTTATTCACCTGTTTTGGCATCCTGTCCTCAGCCGGCAGCTCCTGACTCGAGGATGTGCCCAGGTGGAATTACCTCCACCTTTCCTGGAGAGCTTTCCTGCTCCCGCAGGGTGGGGTCTGTTCCTGAGGGCTGTGCCCGTGTCCGAGCCCAGGATGGGCTCGGGGTGGATTCGGTTCTTGCCGGCTTTGCCCCGTTCTCCAGCCTGGAACACTTTCCCCGAGGCTGGGTTTGGTTCCTGCGGGCTCTGCCCGGTTCTCCAGCCCGGGATGGTCTCACTAAGAGCAGGTTCTCTTCGTTCTCCAGCCTGGAACACTTTCCCCGGGGCTGGGTTCGGTTCCCGCGGGCTCTGCCCGTGTCCCGTGTCCCGTTCCCAGGCCAGTCCCAGCCGGTTCTCGGCAGGGCTGTGTTCCCCCACAGGGCTGTGTCCGCCCGGTTCTCGGCAGGGCCGCGTTCCCCTCTCAGGGCTGTGTCCCCCCGGTTCTCGGCAGGGCCGCGTTCCCCTCTCAGGGCCGTGTTCCCCTCTCAGGGCTGTGTCCCCCCGGTTCTAGGCAGGGCCGTGTTCCCCTCTCAGGGCTGTGTTCCCCTCTCAGGGCTGTGTCCCCCCGGTTCTCGGCAGGGCCGCGTTCCCCTCTCAGGGCCGTGTTCCAGATCGGAAGAG
>JAWWMS010000080.1:6871021-6889978 GCA_035048045.1 Chlorospingus semifuscus
CGACGCTCTTCCGATCTAAATATATATTTAATCATATGTATTCTATTATCTGTTGTATATATTTATATATTATATATAAATATATAAAATATATAAATATATAAAAAATATATCTATATATATCTCTATATATTTATATATATCTATACATACATATATATTCCAAAATTCCAGCAGCCAAGGGAGCAGCCGCTGGGCAGTGCTGACAGGAGCAAAGCCCCCAGGGAGGGCTGGGGTGTCTCCTTCGCATCCTCATTTTCCTGCAATGGACAGAGTTGTGCAGATGGAAAAGAACAGTGTGAGTTCCACCTTCCCAGAGGGGAAGCACCCCTCAGCTGCTGGCTGCACTGGTGATTTACAACCACAGCTTTGGATATTCCGTGGGTTTCTCAAAGCCTGCACTCCTGCAGTCCGTGCTTGTGGCTGAGACCTGCGTCTTCCTCACTCTCCAGGAGAGCTCCTGGCCCTTGGTGTCACAGAAAGATTTGAAAGCAGAACTGTTGGAATGTCAGAGAGAAGGGGTAAAACAGCAGAACAACATAAACTGAGTGGAAGGAAACGCTCCTCCAAGTGTCTGTGTTTCATTTTGTGACTTTGCTGCCAGCCCCAGGTTTTGGGTGCCTGACTCCTGAATATTGGAGCCCTTCCAGCTGACAGCACCACAGCCTGGCTCAGACATCGGCACAGCCCAGCCCACAGCTGCCAGGAACGACAGGGAGCTTCACTTTCCTTCTCTTTGTGTTTCCTGAGGAGCAGGAGGAAAATACAACAGCCAAAACCCGAGCTCCAGGGGTGCAGGAAATGCAGGGGTTGGGCTGGGAACCTTCTCTGCAGGTGGAGCTGCAGCGTTTGGAGTGAACAGCCCCACTCTGGGGCGTTCTCAGAAGGAAATATTGGCAGTGCCTGTCAGCAGCTCCCACAGGGAGCAGTGTCACAGCACATCAGCCTGCTGGAAAGGAAGAGCAGAGGCAGGGCTGAGGGCTGGGAGCAGCAGAGCTGGAGCAGCCCAGGCTCTGTGCATGCTAATTCATTTCCAGGAGCATCCTGGGCTCCTTTAACTCTGGGGGTTTTGTTCCCCTTTTAGCTCTTTGGAAGAGTAGTTTAGAAATAAGTTAAGGAGTAAAATAGTTTAGAAATAAATTCTCCACACGGAGATATTTTTTGGGCCAGACTTCCCCGGTTCTTTAGGTTACAAAGGGCTGAGAAACATGCTGGGCAGCATTGAGAAGAGCACTGGAATGAAGGAAGTGCCTGACTGCCTTTGGCTTCAGGGGATTGTTCAGCATGCAGGAATATTCCACATTTCTGGCCTATTCTCTCATTTATCAGCCACACAGAGAAGTATCTGGATTTTCTCCAGAAGCAAAATCCTCACTCCAAACCCCATTGCTGTTCATTGCACGTGACAAAGGAGTGGGGAAAGCACAGCAGGACTGTGGAGACCTGGGAGTGACAGTGATTCCAGCAGGGACAACCCCACAGTGACAGTGATTCCACCAGGGACAGCCCCACGAGTGACAGTGATTCCAGCAGGGACAACCCCACAGTGACAGTGATTCCATCAGGGACAGTGATTTCACCAGGGACAGCCTCACAGTGATTTCATCAGGGACAGCCCCACGAGTGACAGTGATTCCAGCAGGGACAGTGATTTCACATGGGACAGCCCCACCAGTGACAGTGATTCCATCAGGGACAGCCCCACAGTGATTCCATCAGGGACAGCCCCACAGTGACCACAGTGGAGCCTCTCCTCAGTTCCAGCTGAGCCTCCCACACCCAGTTTGTGCCCTGAGCCACCTGTGCTGGGTTTAACCCACTCACAGGGGTCTCCTGGCCAGGAGGTGCCCAAATCCCTCCATCCTTACACATCATCCCAGCCACTCCCAATATCCCATCCCAGTGTGTACCTGCACAGTCCCATTTTCCCTGAGCCACCTGTGCTGTGTTTAACCCACTCAGAGATGCCCAAACCCCTCCATCTGGGCAGGAGGTGTTCAAGGTGCCCAAATCCCTCCATCCTCACAGCAATCCCACCCCCTCCCAGTATCCCACCCATTCCCAGTATCCCAGCCCAGTGTGTGCCTGCACAGTCCCATTCCCCAGCCCAGCAGTGACAGGGGGCAGGGAGGGGATGCTTTGCCAGGCTTGCTGCCCCGCCCCGTGCCTGTCCTGCTGTCTGTCCTGTCTGTCCTGTCTGTCCTGCAGTGATGGATGGCTGCTGGCTGTGCCTCCATCCCCGCACAGATCTGTCACCCCGTGCCAGCAGAGGTGACAGCAAATCCATCAGCACTCCCTGGCAGATTGCTCTCAAGGCCGCTGGGGGCTGGGCTCTGCTCGCCTCCCACCCCCTGGTCCCTCTGCTCCCCTGTTTCACACAGTAAATCTTCACCTGAACAAACCCACTTGGCCCCTGTGCTCAACGTGGGTCACGCAGCCAGGCTGGAACACCCTGAATTACTGTGGGACTGAAAGGAAAGGAAACAAGAAGGAAAAGAAGGAGTTTTGTAGAGTCTGGGTTCAGATTCTGAGTCCCCACGGGTTTACCAAGCCCAAAGCAATGTTTGAGAGTTGGGCCAGGGGCTGCTTCTCCTCAGGGCAGGCTCAGGGCTGGGAATGCAGAGAAGCAGGGAAGGGGGAGATGGCAAATGCAGGGATGCAGGGATGCAGGGATGCAGGGATGCAGGGATGCAGGGCTGGGGCTGCAGGCTGCCCATACAGGTGATTTATGGATCTCTGCAGGTTCCACCACAGGGCTCAGGACCAGAAGCCCAGGTCCTGCTGCTTCCCCTGCTGCAGCTCTGCAAACTTCCCCTAAAGTCAACTGCTTTGGCATTTTAATATTTTAAGTGCTGACCCCTCATCGATTCCGTTCAGTCCTTTAAATCTTTAATTTACTGACTTCTTTGGGTTTTAAACCTTGCCTGCAATTGCAGCTAATTAAAAAGCTCATTAGCTGGCATCCTGAGCTGGCTCCCTGGGTTTATGTGCTGCACATTCTCCCTCCTGAGGGTCTGAGCCATGGCTGGGGCTGCCCAGCCTGTTCCCCCTCCCCAGCTTTATGAGGTGTTCCATATATTGGAAGGCTGCTCCCCTTTCCCTGGTTTGGTTTGAAACCAGCCCTGGCTGCAGCCTGAGGAGGCTCAGAGCCAGTGTGGCCATCCACGGGAGCTGGGACACAAAGTTATTTACCCAGGAGAAAGCAGGATCTGAGCTGGGTATGGCTGAGGAACCCAGCATGGAGCAGGGTCAGCGCATTCCCAGCCATAAAACACAGGAGGGAAGAGAGGAACCCAGGAGAAAGCTTTCTTTCCCCAGCATGGAGCAGGGTCAGTGCATTCCCAGCCATGAAACTCAGGATGTGTCAGGAGGAAAGGGAGGAACCAGGGTGGGAGCAGCAGAAATCAGGAATCAGCGTGTTCCCAGCCATAAAGCACAGCAGAGAAGGGAGGAACCCAGCATGGAGCAGGATCAGGCTGAGCCGGGTCTGGCTGAGCCCAGCACAGGGCAGGGATCAGTGGATTTCCAGCCTTGAGACACGGGATGGTTAAGGAGAGGAGGGAGGAACCCAGCCTGGAGCAGGATCAGGGCTGAGCCGGGTCTGGCTGGAACCCAGCAGAAAGCAGGGATCAGTGCATTCCCAATCCTGACACACAGCAGAGGAGGGAGGAACCCACCAGAAATCTTTCTTTCCCCTGCAACAAAGCAGGGATCAGTGCTGAGCGGGGTCTGGCCGAGCAGCCGGGGCAGCAATGAGCAGCAATCACCACCATCCTGGGAGCCCACGATGTTTGCCCGAGCCCGGGGCCGCACAGAGGCGATGTCGCGGCTCAGGAGCGGGGTCTGTGCACACCCAGCAGCTGACGGGGTTTATCCGGGCTGTGTGTGTGCTGGGGATGCCGCACACAGGGACACAGGCTCGGGTTTATCCGGGCTGTGTGTGCTGGGGATGCCGCACACAGGGATCGCAGGCTCGGGTTTATCCGGGCTGTGTGTGCTGGGGATGCCGCACACAGGGATCGCAGGCTCGGGTTTCACGGCCTGGCCCCGCTGTGGCGCCTGCCGGGCTGCCCCCGGGATTCCGGGATTCCTGCGAGGACACACGGCCCGGGGTCACCGCAGGTGCCACCAACCAGCCCAGCCTGTCCCCGGCCTGGCCCGGCCTCCTGCACACCCCCAAACTCAGCCCTGCTGCTCCCAGCCTCACCCAAACACAGCCCTTCTCCTTCCAGCCCTCCCAAACTCAGCTCTCCTGCTCCCAAAGGGGCTGCACCGGGGTATTTCCAGATCTGTTTCACTGCCAAGCCTCCAGAGAGCTCAGGGAGGGGATGCTGCCAGTGCTGAGCTCCCTCCTGGCTCACTGGTGCCAGGGCTGTGCCAGCCTGTCCCTTCTGCTCCGCAAATTCCAGCTGTTGGCACGGAAATTCCAGCTGTGGCACAGCAATCCCAGCTGCTGGCACTGTAATTCCAGCTGCTATGGTAATTCCAGCTGTGGCACAGAAATCTGTTGTTCCCAATTTCCATTTCCCTGGTTTCAATCCCCACTGCTGTTCCCGGATTTCCATTTCCCTGCCTCCAGCCCCCTCTCTGCTGTTCCCCAGGCCGTGCCAGGGAAGCCCAGCTGCCTCAGCAGGTATGCTCTCATTAACGAGCAATTAGCTCCCAGCCTAATTGGGCAGCAGCATGGCTAATGAGCCCTGGCTGGCTGTGCCCTCATTATGCTGAGCTCAGCCAGAGGTGAGGCTGAGCCTCTGTCCCATTTCCTCAGAGCTGCTCCAGGGCTGGTGGATTCTGCTCTCTTTCCCTGGAAAAGCTTCCCTGAGCCCTTCCCTGCCCATCACACCCTCCCTGTCTGTCTGTCTGTCTGTCCCCTCTTGCTCGCTCAGGGAGTTTCTGGTCTCTTCTCTCTGTGTTCATGGCACACACAGACCTTTAACTGGCCGTGCCCACATCAATATTTCTGTTGTCATTTGTCACCTGCACACAGGGCTGAGACCTGTGCAAGGATCCAGGGCTGTGCCAAGGAGCAAACCAGGTTTGTGCAAATCTTACCCCACTCAGGTCAGTTCCAACCTCACACCACTCCCAGGTCTGCATGGAGGAGCTGGGGCTCTGAGAGGCTGGGCCAGCAGCGGCAGGTAAAGCTCCCATCCAACCCTGCAGTGCCCTGGGCCATCAGCAGCCCCAGCAGGGGCAGGTAAAGCTCCCATCCAACCCTGCAGTGCCCATCAGCAGCCCCAGCAGTGGCAGATAAAGCTCCCACACAGACCTGCAGTGCCCTGGGCCATCAGCAGCCACAGCAGGGGCACATGAAGCTCCCACACAAACCTGCAGTGCCCATCAGCAGCCCCAGCAGGGGCAGATAAAGCTCCCACACAAACCTGCAGTGCCCATCAGCAGCCCCAGCAGTGGCAGGTAAAGCTCCCACACAAACCTGCAGTGCCCTGGGCCATCAGCAGCCCCAGCAGGGGCAGATAAAGCTCCCACACAAACCTGCAGTGCCCATCAGCAGCCCCAGCAGGGGCAGATAAAGCTCCCATCCAACCCTTCAGTGCCCTGGGCCATCAGCAGCCCCAGCAGGACCTTTCAGGGCTCTGTAATGGATGCAGGGATGCTGGAGGCACTTAGGGAAGCTCCTCACGTCCCTCCCCGCCCTGTGCTGAGATCCTGCCCTGCCAAGGGAGAGGAGAGGCTCAGTGCTGTGCCTGGGATTGATTTCCCACCCGCCCAGCCCTGCACAGCCCCAGCATTCCAGCAGGCAGGCAGCAAATGCATTATTGTGTGCATGTCTGACAGCCTTGCCTTCACTGTGGCCTTCCTTTCTAAAATCCCTCCTGCACAGCCCTGTGTGCGTCTCTGGGCTCACCCACCTGCCCTGGCTGATATTTCATTTATTTATTTATTGCAGCCCCACCTGGCAGGGAGCTGGGTGTCATTGCATGGGTGCAATGGGTGCAAAGCAGGGGCCAGGAGGGGCAGGGATGGGCTCTGGCTGCCCCAGCAGCATTCCCAAATCCCATTCTCTGTCCCTATGGACTGCCCAGAGCCCACAGAATGGAGCAGATGATTTTACCCACAGTCCAGGTACCAGCAGAACAAACAAATTCCTGCATTTCACTGCAAGCACAGGGTGACAACAGCCTGGCCAAGCCTGGCTATTGACACAGAAAAAGCAATACAAAGGAACAGACCTGGGGGAATTGTTCCTCTGGTCCCTCTCCAAACACAGATTACCAGCTCTGGGCTGGACCTTGTTGATCCCAAAGTCATTTCCCTGCCTTTGAAACAGCCAAGAAGCTCACCCAGCTGGAATCCCAGATTTGGGTTTCTCAGGGAATTCATGGCTGGTTCTCTTTTCTGTGCCTTTGAGCCAAGGTGGAGATGAGGGGAAGCTGTGGGTGCAGAAGGGGAGCTGAGCAGGGCTGGGAAAAGTTAAATGGAAGGGCAGCTCTGGGAGCAAGAATGATGGGATGGAGTCCAAGGAAATGTCTCCAGAAAATCAGCAGTAAATCCTGCTCACTGCATGTAAGAAATCAATATTGCCATTGGAGCAGGGACATCAGGAGGAGCAGAAGGGAATTTCATCCTGAGGAAAGTATTTACAGCACAGAGAGCTCAGTGAGGGGAACAGAGATCTGCACCTCGCCCAGGGAGCTCAGCACCACAGGGCACTGACAGCAGCCATTCCTCTGCCATTAGAAAGGACAAGAACAGCTTGGCCATCCCTGTCAGTGCAGGCAACCCAAAGGAGGCATTCCTGGGTGGTTTTGTACATGGACACAGCAAGAAGGTGTTAAATAGGCTCATTTACAGGGCAATAAATGAAATTTAACCAGAAGAAGCTGATGGCAACTCAGGCAGGGGCTCTGGGAGAGCTTTGGCACCTGCCTGGGGGGACACATGGAAGCCACAGGAGATCCCAGAGGTGCCCACCCAGGAGGGGAAGAGCAGGAATCAGATGGGAAATGCCCCCCAAGATGGGGAAGAGCAGGAATCAGATGGGAAATGCCCCCCAAGATGGGGAAGAGCAGGAATGAGATGGGAAATGCCCCCCGGTCCCACCGGGCTCTCCCCGCCCTGGGGATGCCCGAATTTCTCTCTCTGAGGAGGTCTCTGCTTTCCCGAGCACGGCAGAGATGCTCCAGGCCGGAATTCCGAATTCCTGAATTCTCTATTCCCGAGGATCTGCTGCCGTCCCGTGGCCAATCCTGCCGTGGCACCCGGGGACACGAGCCCAGGTACAAACAGCTCCTGTCACAGCTCTCACCTGCAGGGGATGATGCTCTCCATTGCTCCAGGTAAATCCAGGTACAAACAGCTCCTCTCACCTGCGGGGGATGCTGTGAGCGCTGCTCTCCAGGTAAATCCAGGTACAAACAGCTCCTCTCACCTGCAGGGGATACTGCTCCCCTCACTCCCGGTAAATCCAGGTACAAACAGCTCCTCTCACCTGCGGGGGATGCTGTGATCGCTGCTCTCCAGGTAAATCCAGGTAAAAGCAGCTCCCCCCACTCCTCTCACCTGCGGGGGACGCTGTGATCGCTGCTCTCCCGGTAAATCCAGGTACAAACAGCTCCTCTCACCTGCAGGGGACGCTGTGATCGCTGCTCCCCTCACTCCCGGTAAATCCAGGTAAAAGCAGCTCCCCCCACTCCTCTCACCTGCAGGGCTTGCTGTGATCGCTGCTCTCCAGGTAAATCCAGGTACAAACAGCTCCTCTCACCTGCAGGGGATGCTGTGATCGCTGCTCTCCAGGTAAATCCAGGTACAAACAGCTCCTCTCACCTGCAGGGGACGCTGTGATCGCTGCTCCCCTCACTCCAGGTAAATCCAGGTACAAACAGCTCCTCTCACCTGCGGGGGATGCTGTGAGCGCTGCCCTCCTCACTCCCGGTAAATCCAGGTACAAACAGCTCCTCTCACCTGCAGGGGTTGCTGTGATCGCTGCTCTCCAGGTAAATCCAGGTACAAACAGCTCCTCCCACTCCTCTCACCTGCAGGGGACGCTGTGATCGCTGCCCTCCTCACTCCCGGTAAATCCAGCTGGACTCACGGAGCAGCTCCTGATGGGTCCCTCCAGGGCAGGGAGCAGGCAGCGGCAGTGAGAACAGCCCTGGGGGCTGCAGCATCCCCTCCTCCGGCTGCACAGCCCAGAACCACGGGACAGAGCAGGAGGTGGAAATAAATAACCCCAACCACACTGAAATTGTGGCACTGCATTACAAACCCTGGAGCCAAGAGGATTCCAGGCTCTCAAAGCCTTTACTGAGTTCTCTTCCATCTCTGCTGCATCAGTAGTGGGAATCCGTTTGTTTGCAGCTCTTTGGAAAGAACTGAAGTGTAATTTAGAGGCAGGAGGAAGCTTCACCCCTGCTCTGTGCCCAGGGGAGCCCAGGCAGGGCAGCAGCAGCCTGGGAGGGGTGGCAGGACCCGAGGGCACCTGCACAGGCTGGCACACCCACCCAGCCCTGGGGACAGATTTATCCTCAGCAATCTGTCACCAGTGCCAGGCTGCTGCTGCAGAGAAGGAAAAGCCTGGAGGTGCAGGCAGGGTTACACACCCAGCTCCCATTGCCATCCCCAGCCGCCAGAATTCACCCAGGGCACCCCAAACTGCAGCCCAGGGGCAAAAGGGAATCAAACACGGGCACACAATGCCCTGCTCATGGAGGGTGCTGGTGGGAGCTGCACAGACAGAATTCACACTTCAATGCAGAGCACAAAATACCTTTAAAGAGTTGTTTTTGCAGTTTGGTGTGGCCCCTCTTACCTGCTTTCCCTTTCCAGGGTGGGGCCAGAGAATGTCAAGCTGATTTTGTCCAGATGTGCAAGCAGAGGTTTCTGCACTGGGGTGACTCAGAAAATCTCTGTTTGTGTCAGGACTTCGTGTTTAACTCCTTTACTCCACCCAACCCAACCTGAGCCTGCCCCAGGCTCGGGGGGGAGCACTGGGAGTTCTGTCCTGTTTCCCTGTGTCCCATTATTGAGGCACCTTCCTTCTGTCCCCCTCAAAACCCCAAACTGTGACTGCTCCCAACCAGACGCACAAACTCCAAAATGTAATTCCTCCCAGCCAGACCCACAGATTCCTTCTCCTTCTCCTTCTCCTCCTTTATCTCTGCTCCATCTCTCACACCTGCTCAAAACCAAACACGGTCCCTGCAGCCCAGAATACATTTCAAAGGAACGTATAAAAGAGCTTTTATTGACACGAATAAATTGATTGGGACCATTACTCTGGAGCTGCTTGCCACAGAAAAAGCCTCTCACAGGCAGCCCGAGGCAGGGCAGCAACATTTACATTTAGATGAAGGCATTTCTGTCACAACACCTCCCAACCCTTTCTGGCCCAGAAACTCTCCAGAAGAAATCAGTGAAGCCAAGGAGCCTGGCTTTAAATAACACAAAAGGAAAAAGGAGAATTTGTTTCTGCAATCCACTGCATGTTGTAGTCTGGAATCACAATCTGCAGCAAAGGAATGTGAAAGCAGAGTGGGGACACCACAGAGTGTTCCTGTACTCCTGAGGGTGCCCTGGCACTGCTTCAAACACTGCTCTGATTCTATTTAATTCAAAACACTGCTGCTGATGCCCATTTTATTATTTAAAACACTGCTGCTGATGCCCATTGCATTTCAAACACTGCTGCTGATGCCCATTTTATTATTTAAAACACTGCTGCTGATGCCCATTTCACTTAAACACTGCTGCTGATGCCCATTTTGTTTCAAACACTGCTGCTGATGTCCCTTTCATTATTTGCCACTCCATAAAGAGCATGAAGCTGTGAAGGAGTGAACTGGAGAGAAGGATAAAGTGACAGCTGGATGATACTAAAACAAACCAACTCAGAGGAAGGGAAAGCCACCCAAGGGTATTTATCCAATCCCACCTGTGCTGTTGGAGGCTCTCAGGAGCTGTGCCAAGGTGCAGGTGACAAAGGCACGCACTGATGGTTCCAGCTCTCACCCTGCCACAGCACAACCCCATTAACACAGAACCACAAATTAATACCTGCATTGTTCCATTTATCCAGGGACAAAAGTCCTCCCCAGCCCCATGGAATTCATCATTTTACATCTGGAAGCTCAGGATCTGTTCAGCAGGACAGGGCAGCCTGAGCCCCCCAAGTTCTACACTGAGCACAAGGAACTAAAAAAAGAAATGTCAAAATAAATAGCACAGGCTGGGGAAAAGCTCTTTCAGAAGCCATTTGCAGCAGACAGGAGCTGACCTTCCCCTCACAAAATGCCAGGGGTATAAACAGAGCAGCCTCTGATGCCATTTGTCATGGAGCCCCCTCACTCTGTGTGCTCAGAGCAGCGATTCCCCTGCCTGGAGCCCAAATTCCAGAGTGTTCTGATATTCCTGATAAATCCCAGAGCAGGGAGGAACCTCCCCACGTCCCTCCTGACCAACCCTGCCCGGCACAGCTCCCGGTGCCATCCCAAGGCTGCCCTGGCGGTGCTGATCCTCACCTGTCACACGGACAGACCCTGGGGGAACCACAAATTCATGGAATTGGAGCCAAATTTCAGCTTTTCAGTGAGGGAACAGTGCTGATCCTCACCTGTCACACGGACAGACCCTGGGGGAACCACAAATTCATGGAATTGAAGCCAAATTTCAGCTTTTCAGTGAGGGAACTGTGCTGATCCTCACCTGTCACACATGCAGCCCATGGGGAACCACGAATTCATGGAACTGAAGCCAAATTTCAGCTTTTCAGTGAGGGAACACTGAGTTACTGAGCTGATCCTCACCTGTCACACATGCAGCCCCTGGGGAGCACCAATTGATGGAACTGAAGCCAAATTTCAGCTTTTCAGAGAGTTACTGTGCATGTCCCTCTCTGCAATTTCCCCTTTGGAGGGCAGCTCTGTCCAGCTTGGGGTCAGTTGTGTTCAACAGTGGCACAAATAAGGAAAAATCTGTTTCCAGTTTCTTCTCCCAGGAAAAGCAATTCCCAAAACGCAGCTGCTGGGGTATCCCCAGGGTATCCCCAGTAAACTGAGCAGCAGAGCAGCAACGGGACTCAAGGTTGCAGAACTGGCACTGGACGTGATGCTGTTTGTGTACTGTGCATTAAAAACAAAATTACCTCAAAGAGGGAATGAATAAAGCCAAAAAAGACAGGTTTGAACCCACAGCAGCACCCACACCACCCCAGGTGAGAGCAGCTCCTCTCCCACCACCAACAAGCACGAGACACATTTCACTTGCAGGCACAACCTGGCTGCTGTAGTGTAGCTTGGTTTTATTTATGTCCACAAATATTTCAAAAAAATTACAAAATACTCAAATGGAGAGAACACAGAAGTCACGATTTCTGGGTTTCTATTCTGTTTACACTGTGTTATCCCATGGCAAACTACTCATATATACATTAAGCTTCAAGATATATATAAATGTAGCAGTCAGAATGTACATTCTGCTCAACGGTGCAGTGAAACAAGCTCAACCATGACGACATAGAACAAGAGAGACGGTTCAAAAACACCAAAGCAAAATCTTCAAAGAAACTTTCGGAACAGAGGAAAAATAAAGAGATTTCTTGAAAGGAAACCAAAAGGTCTGGGTTGTTTTGTTTAACAGGAACACCGAGATGGCTTCAGAAGCCACTGCAGGTAAAGTTGTAGTTAATCACTGGCTAAAACTGAGCAATTTCAATGCTTAATTGTGAATCATGTGAACAAAAAAGCTCCCATAAAATTATCAGAATGCTCTTCTGGGAGAAAAAAAATAAAATCAATGAACAGCTTTAGAACAGACTGCAACTTCAGCTGAGAAATAAGGAGTACAGAGAGGACCACTGGAGGGAACGAGCTTTTCCTTTTTCTGAAGAACTATGGCTAAAAAACAGCACGAGAAGAGTCAGAAGAAATGGCTGAAGTGGCTGAACTCTCCCAAACTCCCCAATTCCACAGAATAAAACAAAAGGAGGGGAGGAACTGAACTGAAACGTGTCTGATGAGACCCTCAAAGCACTAAACTAAAACTGAGGCAGTCTCTGCTGACTGAGCAGGCCCATCCTCCGGGCTGCTCAGCCACAAGCAGAAATAATCCCAGCTCCTCAAGGAACCCTTCTCACCCAGCACTGCCCCAGCCATGGAGCAGGAGCTCACCTCCCTCCGTTCTGCCTGAGCCGGTGGCTCCCCACCCCAGAACACAACCTGTCCTCCCAACGCCCAGAGCTAACCCAGCAGCGCTGATCAAAGCCCTCAGCACCGGAGACTGGGCACGGCAAAAAGGGAATTTCAGCAGGAAACCCCCTGCTCTCCCCCTGCCTCAGTGGGCTGGAGCATTGTGGGCTGAGCAGCAGAGGTGGGTGAGCCCTGTGCCTGCAGCTGAGTAACCACAACTTTAGCAGAGGGGCTCGGGACAGTGCTAGGACACAACCATCACACTGGACAGGCTACAACAGCAGAGAGCACTCGTGAGTGGAGAGAGAGAACGGGGGAGTTGTGCACCAGCAGAAAAAATGAGCAGCAGGTTCAGATGTCCATCGGTCGCATCACCCTCTGCTCCAGCAAACAAAAACTGGGGAAATAAACGTTAAAAATCTGCCTGGTGAGCAGAGCTGTGTCCTTTAATGCTCTCTGTGTGCTCCTCTCCTCTGCCCAGCCTGGGGAAGCACCAAGAGCTGCCCTGCAGGGCTGTGCCACCGTCCCAGAGCACCCAGCTCCTCAGGACACTGCCCTGCTGCATTAAGCACTTTCTGCTTATAAAAACCCAAACTCAAACAGCCAAAGACAAAAACAGACTGCTCTGTGCAACACAACCGAATGAAAACCAAGTTGCCAACTCCACTTTCCTAAAGAGCTCGTGCAGCAGGAGGGCAGGAAAAGCAGCTCCTCCCCAGGTATGCACTGCATACACAACTGTGGCTGCACTGCTCTGAGCCATGAACAGCTAAAAAAGAGATTTTTACAACAGATTATTTCTCTGAACTTTCTGCCCAAAGTCAAACCCAATGGAGCTAGGTTAGGTTTCAAATCTCCCAGGAAAGAAGTGTTTATGGCCACACAAAATGAACCGTTGAAGGTGGCACCCAAAGGGCCAGCGGGGTCCAAGGGACATCTGAGCTGCTGAGAAACCCAACTCAACAAAATCAACTGCAGAACAGAGAGATGGAACACCAACAAAAACCCCCAAACAACCAAACCAACCGAAAAACCAAGAACAGAAACAGTCATTTGCAACATTATCCCTGCAAATCCCTTTAATGCTTATTGTTGATATCAAACCAAATGTCAAGCTTTTACCCATTTGAAATTATTGATAACCCATCATTCCCTTTAATTAAAGGGATAATTATATATATATATTTTATTAAAAAATCAACTCTGTATTCTGTCAATACCAGGTAGGAATTCACAATTTGTGATGTTACTGAAAATCAAGATAAACGTTTCTGGAGTTTGTTTTGTTTTGTTTCTCCCCTCTACCCAAAAAAAGTTATTTACAGACTTAAAAAGCCATGCTGCAGAACTGAGCTCTCTTTTAAAATTATGAAGATTTCCTACAATGTATTAAAATAAAAGTAGATTTTTTTTTATTATTATAGCACTTGGATTCAGAGCTTGTTATGTCACCTACTTGCAATCCTTGTTTTTTTTTTTAGTTACCTATAGATGCATTGAGTGTCCCTTCACGCACAGTGACTCGTGTTGTGAACCTGATTCTAGCACCTACTGAAAACAAACTAGTAAGAAAAGAAAAGAAAAAAAAAAACCAAGATTGCAGGAAGTTCTCTGAATGTTCCACACAGTCCTGTATTTCCAAGAGGCTTCTGAATACGTTTTCATGCAGGGAGACCCACACCAGTCTTGAGAAATCTTCTCTACAAATGAACACTATGCTGATAAGTCTCTACTCGTCGGGTGGTTGCTTCTGTTTTAAATATATAAAGAAATCTTTATAAGATATTCTTTTCCTTTTGTAGCTCTTCTTGTATGTAAAAATGTTCCACTCCTTCCCAAGGACTGGGGTTTCCATAGCCAGCGTTACAAATAAATAATTTATTACAACTGTTTGTCGCCTTCTTTTTTCAGTCGACTGCAAGAGAAAGAAAACTCATTTTAACACATTTTAACACAGGAGGTGTGAGACACAGGAGACTGCTCTGCCCTCCTGCCACCCTGCAGGGAGCAGGGGCTGCAGCTTTTGAACCCTGAGCACTGCCACAGACATATCTGATGAAAAATCCTTCTGTTAGGATCTTTTCTCCTGAGAAGCTTCAGCTTCTCCATGTTTTGCTGCTTTGGAACGTGATTGGGAGAATTGTTTACCCAGCACGTGAACTTGTTTTTACTTGATGACCAGCGACAGCCACCAGTGTCGAGGCCGTGAGCAGTCACAAGATTTTATTATCATTCCTTCCTTTCCTTGCTAGCCTTCTGATGAAACCCTTTTCTTCTATTCTTTTAGCATAGGTTTTGATATATCACTTTAATATAACATATATAATAAAATAAAAAATCAGCCTTCTGAAACATGGAGTCAAGATTCCCATCTCTTCCCTTGCTGGGGTTGCCTGCAAATTCCACAGAGCAGCACCCTGGGCACTGCCCTGGCACAGGGAGCCCCACAGGTGGGCATGGGCACCAGTGCCAGCTGTGCAGGTGGGACAAGACTGGGGATCCTGCAGTAGCAGACACACTCAGCTACTGTCATGCTGTGCCAGAATCTGGATTTCCCTTCCCACCTGCCCAGAGCAGCTCTGAGCACAGCTCTCACCTGTGCTTACATCAGGGCTCAGCACACAGGAGAGAGGAGGAAATTGCCAGGGAAAAGGAAGGAATGTGGAGAAACACCATGGAACCCCCAGGTGCCCAAAGCCCCCCTGCAGGCTCACCTGTAGTAATCTTCCTGACTGGGTAGGTGCCCGCCGTGCATGTGGGGGTGGCCGTGCAGCCACTGCTGCTCCATGGCCAGTCTCTGCAGCTCTGCCGACTGCGCGTGCATGGCCTGCAGCTGGTGGGCTGCTGACATGGGAGGGGGGATGGCCCCAGGCAGGTCCCGAGGGTAGGGGGTACCTGGGGGGACAGGCAGCACGTTCACACTCTGCTTTGCTCCTTGGTCACCCCAACGAGCCACCACAACCACCCAAAGCACAGCTCGCTCCCCGCACTGAGAAATGTTAAACCCCACAGTAAAAGACAACACTGCACATCAAAGCCCAGCCCTGCAAAGCACCACAAAACGCTCTCACCAAAGACTGGATGCCGGAGCATTTCATGCTCGTGAGGTGGCTGCCCTAGCAATGGGTTGGGGATGGTCCCAGGTGGGTAGGGAAAACGTGCCAGGTGGGGTCCAGCTGCTAAAGGATCCACCAGGGGATGGACAGGTCCTGCTGAGCCTGAGAGAGAAGGAGAGAAAGAGTTTCCACAGGAGAAAGGAACAGAGAGCCAGAACAATTCCCTCAGCTGGTGCCCAGCACCAATGTGGGGTCACTGTATCTCTGTTCATCCCCACTCTGAGGGGACACAGGGGCTGTAACAGCCTGGAGCACCAGGGGAGCCACCTGGAGCAAGAACCAAGAGCCCCTGACTGTGCTTGAACCTGGCAGAGCTCAAAGCCAAATTTGGCTCAAACACACACAGAGAGCCTTGGCAGGGAATTGCCTTGGCTGTGTCTGCAGCAGCCTCTCCCTGCACTGGGACAATGTACAAGCCGTGGTTTTGTCCAGAACAAGCACCTGGGGAGCATCCAGCCTCACCTGCACAGAGGTGCTCCGTGACTGCCTCACCTGGCAGCACAATCCGTGTACACACACGGCCTGGTCACATTTCCTGTGCTGCCAGGGGCTTTGCAAACCTGCTGCACCTGAGCCCATCTGTGATTTCTGCAGGGAGCCTCAGCAGCTTCAGGAATGCTGATATTCAGCATTCTGCCATCCCTTAGCTGCAACCCCCCAGCCCTCAGGAACCTCCCTGCTGCTTTCCTTGCTGTCCAACCTGGCTTCTGCAGCAGCACTCACATTGCCTCCAACTCCAAGAGTGGCCATCCCAGCACACCTAATGGACACTGCTCCAGGGCAAAGGATTCTACATCTGCTTGCACAAACACTGCACTGGTAGCCAGACACCAGAACCTGCATTTTACTCTGACTTCCCTCTCCCCTCCCTTGGCAGCTGCAGCACCTGGTGCCTGGTTCTCTCCAGTCTGTCACCAGAAAATGTGAAAATTCCTGCTGAGTGCCTCATCTCCAGGGCTCCAGACCTCTGGAGCAGTAACCACGTATCTTGCTACAGAAATGGGCAAGGCACAGATCCATTTCTGAGACTATTAATTATTCCAACTGTAAGGTGCTGCTCTAGGACAGCAGTACATAAAAAAACCAACCCACAACAAACCAGTAAACCTTTCACAGTGAGAGTCTGAAGGAAGATCACTGTGGTGTTACCATCACCCTACAAAAAGTAACTGCATTTTAGTTACCACAACCTTCCACAGCACAGAACCACAGCACGGACATGACGACAGGGATTTTGCTGTTTGAGCTCCAGGGTCAGACCCATTCTGAGCTGCTCCCCAGGGCAGTGCCCAGCTGCCAGGGCACAGGGATTTTGCTATTTGAGTTCCAGGATCAGACCCATTCTGAGCCCAAGTCCCCGGGCTCACCTTGGTGTAGGGGGTCCTGCTGGTGTAGGTGTAGATGCGAGTGTATGTGCGAGTGCTGGTGGTGGTGGGGGGTGACGTTGAACATCTGCAGCCGCGCCAGGGGGTCGTTGGTGAGCGAGGCCATGCGCTCGGCGTGGATGCGCTCGGCCGCCAGCCTGTCCGGGTAGCTCATCTCCGGCCGCAGCTGCGGCCCCGCCAGCGCCAGTCTCTCCCTCTCCAGCGGGTTGAGCCCCGGGTGGAAGGAGGCGAAGGGGTGCGGCCCCGCGGCGGGCGGGATGGTCAGCGCCCCGTGCCTGGCGAAGTGCTCCATGGGGTTGGTGGCCGGGTGCAGCGCGTCCAGCTCCGGGGGCTTCACCTCGAAGCCGGGCTTCATCCTCTCGCGCAGCTCCCGCTCGCGGATCTCGCGCTCGCGGATCTCGCGCTCGCGCAGCTCCCGCTCGCGGATGCCGGGGTCCACGTTGTACAGGCCGGGCATGTGGTAGGCCAGCAGCGGGTCCGTGGGGTTCAGGGGCACGAAGAAGGGGTGGTTGCGGTTGGTCGGGGACATGACGTGGGGCCGCGCGTACTCGCTGAGCGTCCGCAGCGCCGGCGTGTCCGGCCCGATGTACGGCGGCACGGCCGCGATGGTGGTGGGGGGCGGCTCGAAGGAGGGCCTCATGTGGGCCGGCCCGCTGAGCTGGGACTCGCCCAGGCGGCCCTCGTGGGAGGAGCTGGACACCTTCTGCTGCACACAGCGGGGAAAGAGCCGCAGGTCAGCACAGCTCAGCCGCACACACATAAACACACACCCCTGCCCTCCACCGCCAGCCCCTCTGCCAGGAGACAGCACTCGTGTGCCTGCACAGGGCACAAAGGCACTCCCTGTGTCTGCACCGCGCTCTCCTGCTGCAAGGTAAATGCCAACAGTTGGCCTCGTTCTGCCCAGCTGCTCTGGCTTCCCACAGACCCAAACCTGGGGCAGAAGCTCTCCATTTCCTTTAAGGAGAAGACAGTCCCAGGCAGGTCGGAGATGCTCAGAGCGGGCTGAATTTCAGTCCAGACACACAGCTCCATGCTCAGAGACCCCTGACAGGGTTAAAGTGCTCCTGGGGATCTGCATCCTGCAGCCATCACCCAGGTCAGACCCAGCCACCAATTCCCTCCCCCAGCTCTGAGCCAGATCTGCACCTACCGCAGCTCTTTCCGCTTCTCTCTCACGCTCCCGCTCCCGCTCTCTTTCCTTCTCTTTCTCTTTTTCTCTTTCCCTCTCTTCCCTGGCTTTCTGCTCCGCTTCCCTTTTGGCCTTTTCAATGGCCTCTTCTCTCTTCTTGGCCAGTTTGGATCCTGCCAGAGGCATGAAGTACAGGTCTGCCCTGGAGCATGAATTGTAGCCACGGTCCAGGTGCTTATAGAACCTGAAAGGAACACAAGAGAGAAGAGCTCAGCCCTGGGAAAGGTGCAAAGAGTCCAAACTAAAAAATATCATTCTACACTTAGACCAAACACTACCAGCTTCCCAGGAGAAAATTCACTGTACTGTACTGGTTTTACACACACAGACAGTGCAGTACAAAGCAGGAAAAGCAGAGCACTGATGAAAGCTCCTCACCTGGCTGACTGGCTGGCGTGACTGGGGATGTCTACCACCGTGGGCTCTGGGGATGGGCTCCGGGGTGGGGGTGGAGGGCTCTCGGGCTCCTCGGCCTCATCGGGGACCTCCTCCTTGATCTGGATGGGTGGCAGCGTGCAGGCTGTCACCACGGGCACTGTCCCACTAGAAGCTGCTGACGTGGAGATGGGGGTCTGCAGGGGGATGCCAGGCACGGTGGGCGGCGTGGAGGTGGAGGGGCACGACGGAGGCGTGATGGAAGGGGGGCCCCCGGGCACAAAGGGGTGCTGGGAGAAGGGGGGCTGCGAGGAGACCTGATGGAGTCCGGAGGGAGGGTGACTGGCAGGAGGAGGAAGGCTCTGGCTCTGGGTCAGAACGGGAGGCTGGGCCTGAGAGGACTGCAGAGGCTGGCTCTGAGGCATCAGCTGCAGGGGAGGAGGGTGTGCTGAGGGAGGGTGGTGAGTGGACAGCGAGCTCAGCGGCTTCAGAGCGGGCGGCGGGGGCAAGTTGGAGTTCATGGAGAACGGAGACGGCCCCGAGAGATGGGGAGGGTGCTTGTGGGCCGGGGCAGTGGGCAGCTGCGGGATGGGGGTGGTGGGGGGAGGTTTGATGTGAGGCATGGCCATGGGGGCGGGCGGCAGAGGCTGCTCACGGGGAGGCTGTGCCGGCTGCAGCGAGGCCGTGCCGGGCAGCACCGGCTGCGCCGCCGGCAGCCCCGAGTGCGAGTGCGACGGGGCCTGTGT
>JAWWMS010000080.1:6890106-6904743 GCA_035048045.1 Chlorospingus semifuscus
GGCGCGGGGGCGGCGGGGGGGCGGGCGCGGGCGGGCTCTGGGACACGCTCAGGGGCGGCAGGTGAGGGTGGGGTGACGGGAGTCTCTGCGGGTGCAGTGCAGGGGCCTGCTGGATGTGCGAGTGGGGAGCAGGGGGAGCAGAGGGCTGGGGCTGGCCCGAGGGCTGGGACACGGGCGGTGACGCCTGCGTGGGCGCCGGGGCGGCGCTGGACGCGGGTGGAGGCGCCGGCAGCGGGGCCGGCGCCGGCGGCGTGGGAGCTGCAGCCTGGGCAGAGCCGCTCGGGGCCTGCAGCACCTGGGGCTGCGCCTGCAGCACTTGCTGCTGAGCGGAGGAGTCCGAGTCGCTCTCGTTGTCCTGCGGGCTGGGGATGCTGGGGGACGTGCTGCGGTTGTCCTGGTCGATGTCCTTGGGGTCGCTGCTCCCCTCGTCGTTGACGCTGCGGCTGTCGGAGCTCTCGCCCTCGCCCTCTCCCTCCGACGGGGAGTTGGGCCTGCTGATCTCCTGTGGGGAGAGGTGACCACTGAGCCTGGGACAAGCACTCCAGGTGTGCCACAGGATGGGGTCTGTCACACTGTGCAGACACAGGTGCCCTTTGAACCTCACAGGGCCCAAACCAGCACAGGAACACAAACCCCCAAGGGAAGTGCAAAGACAGCAGAACCAGATCCCACAGGACCCAGGGGCAACAGGAACAAACTGAAATACAGGAGGGGTCCTGCTGAACATAGCAAAACACTCCTTCACTGTGAGGGTGACCAGCAATGGAAAAGATTTGTGACAACTCCAGTGGTGGTCTTCTAACTTGTCAGAGAAGACAAAAACCCAAAATTAAATTTACAAAAAACGGAGGAAAGGAGTGGAGAACAATCCAGTGTACTCCTATAGGGCTGATATTAAAAGAAAGAAAAAACCCAACCTCTGGACTCACCCCATATCACTCCACTGTTTTCAGCAGGAGGAACACATTATAACATTGGTCGCTTTCCAGCCACAAGATTAAGTTACAATTTGCTGTGGCTTAAATTGATTTAATGTTTTTGCTTTGTTACCAGATTTGCACCCCATCCCCACCTCAAACCATTCTCCTAAAAGGAAACACTCCTGTGTGGGACTCACTTGAGTTTTGGATTTTTTGGCATTGGACCTGTCAGGTTCTTCCGTGTCAGACGCTGCCTTGTCCCGCTGCCTCTTGGAGTTCTTGAGAGGAGAAGATACCTCTTCTTTTATCTTCTGCCACAAAGGGAACAGAACACAACACTCACCAGTGGTGTAAATGCGAAAGTAAGTTGAGTGTAGGCCAGTGCCACCCCATTAACACAAATTAAGGAGCAGCAGAACTCAGGCGTTGGCACAGTCAGTATTTAAGAGCACTCCAATGCACATCAAACTGGTAGGAAAAAGGCAAAGTGCACAAAGGATTCCTCATATGAAGGGATATTTTAAAGAGAGCTGGGCAGAACCAAGTCCATGAGGAACTCACAGCAGACCCAGGTTACCCTTCCAACACAGACCAACACCAGTTATTAACTGGTGCAAGACAGAGCCAGAATTTCTGCAGGAGACAGGATAAACCTCCTTCTGCTGCATGCAAGTCTTGCTCTACTCTTGATATTTTGAGAGGAATATTTTTAGATCCCCTCAAACACAGGGCCAAGAGTGAATAGCTATTCTGAGATTACTACCTTCTCCCATGGCCTGGAAAAGCTCTGTGCATCACATAATAACCTAACATTAAATTCTGCCGAGTTTTCAGTTTTATAATGTGAAAACTTACTCCATGCTCATTTTGACTTTTTTTAATCTGTGTAATATTTATTTTTAACTTGCTACTTCTCAATTCACACTGCTTAATGGTAAGCCTTCAGCTTCATGTGGCTTTGTTTCTTTAGAGCTCTCCTAGAAAGGCACTCAATTCATTTGAACAGACTCAACTGTCAGCCTGCTCTGAACAATCAAACAAATACACCTCCAGAAAACAGTAGCAGAAGCAGACTCAATTACTAAATGCTCATACTCCTTTGTAAACAAAGATTAAGCACTGCTTACAAAAAATCCCCAAAACTGTCTACTAGTCTTAAATTCAGCATTTCTGATCTGCATTACTCCCCTGAGCTTAATGCTTACATTTGCATCTGAAGTGGAGGGATTACTTTACTGTGAGAGCAGGGAGGTGATGTGGGGAGGTTGGATCACTCCCATCCCTCCCTGGCCAGCTCCAGGCTGCCCCACTCTCTGCCTTATCCACACTCGCAGGGTTTTTGGGTCATGGAGAGATTCCCCAGCCTCCTGTACCTGCCTGAGCGGCCTCAGGTGTGCTGCCCTGGCTGAGGGAGCCCAGGGGAAGGGTTACCTGCCCAAGAGACCTCAGGTGTGCAGCCCATGGGAAGGGTTACCTGCCCGAGAGGCCTCAGTGTTCAGCCCATGGGAAGGGTTACCTGCCCGAGGCAGCCCATGGGAAGGGTTACCTGCCCGAGAGACCTCAGGTGTGCAGCCCATGGGAAGAGTTACCTGCCCGAGAGACCTCAGGTGTGCTGCCCTGGCTGAGGGAGCCCAGGGGAAGGGTTACCTGCCCGAGAGACCTCAGGTGTGCAGCCCATGGGAAGGGTTACCTGCCCGAGAGACCTCAGTGTGCAGCCCATGGGAAGGGTTACCTGCCCGAGAGACCTCAGGTGTGCAGCCCTGGCTGAGGGAGCCCAGGGGAAGGGTTACCTGCCCGAGAGACCTCAGGTGTACAGCCCAGGGGCAGGGTTACCTGCCCGAGAGGCCTCTCCCGGCAGGCAGAGCCCAGGTGTGGGGTTACCTTGGTGGATTTCTTGACGGACTCGGCCTTGCTGTCGTTGCTGGAGGTGCTGGCGGCGCTGGGCGAGTTGCGGCCGCTGGAGCGCACGTCCTCGGCGATGGGCGAGGCGCGGCCATCGGGGCTGGCTGCCTGCTTCTTCCTGCCACTGCGTAGGGTCGACATCTGGGGACAACAGCCCGGTCAGCTCAGCACTGAGGGGCTCCTCAGAGCGCTCTGCCCCGGCAGGGCCATGGGGAGCACAGCCTGGCACCAAAAACCTGCAGCGTTTCTGCACTTCATCCTTCAAAGCCCAACCGGACTCAAATGTAAAAGGAGGCAAATCCTTATTCTGCCTACTCACAAGCATTAAGCGCTGATTATTTCATCAGCAGTGGCTGTTAGAAATGGCATTTAGGAAGATGTTCCCATACACAGCACACACACAAGGGGGCCTGAGGCAGGAGAGGACCTCATGTTCCATTAAGAATGCTCCATCTGCTGGCAGTCAAGGCCAAGGTCTAAACCTCCAGTTCCAGCATGCTCCTGCTAAGCTTTAGAAAGCACAAAGCTCTATCTCACTATCTACTCTATCAGTAAGGGAGCAGGAGAGTACATTTCAATAATTAATGCTGTTTCCCTGCCAGTTTGGCAGTTTTTTGGAGGACCGACTACGAAAGCCAACACTCCCCAGGAGTGAAGCCTCACGAGGTATTTAGAATCAATGGTCACATCATCCTCTTCAGAAAGACAGAGAGGGGAGGGCAAGGAAAGAAATCTATCTGCTGCTTTCCCTCAGGTAAACCCCACTCCAAGATAAATCACCCAGAGTTGCTCCTGGTGCCACACTCGAGTCACAACTCAGAGCACACCAACCACAGAGGCAAAGCAGAGCTCTCTGAGGGAAGAGGCTTTAACTCCAGTAACATGAGGAGACCACATGAACACCATCTGATTTTTTAACTCCTCCCAAGGGCACACCTCTGACAGGATGCAGCTGGAAGGAGGACATGTACTAGCACAGGATCTGCAATGCACTGCCAATGCCCCCTCATGGTGACAGCCCACTGCCAGTCATGACAGAGAAATAACACAGCTTGCAGGGACATTCCACCCCCTTTTCCAGAGACAGCTCAGCCTCAGCAGAGCTCCCCCTGGCACACACAGGCAGCAGGAGCAGCACAGCCCATGGCAAACCAGTTCAGGGCTCTGGCTCCCTTTACCCCTGCACCGAGGAGGGTGAAACGCACCGAGCCTCGACTGCGCCGTGTCCTCATGCTATGCTTCCCGCTGAGGCCATCATCTTCCTCCTTCACAGGCTTGAACATAAAGGGTGGGGGGTCCACGGGCTTCTCGATGGGCGGCAGCTCCCCGTACTTCTTGAAGTGGATGCGGCAGTCCGTGCACAGCAGGATGTTCTCCCGGCCCCCGTGGTGCCAGTCCTTGGAGGCTTGGGGCAGGGAAAGCAACAGCTCAGCACCCCACAGCGCACCCAGCCCAGCACAAACACAGGGAATTGTTAAATAGGTACAGCTACAAAAGCAGCTGCTGTTCTATGGGTAACAGAGTTGGACAAGTTTCTGGAAAAGTCTGTCCTGTCCCAGCGCACATCCTCAATATTCAATTTTTACCAACTATGGTTGCTTGTTTAAGAAACTCCAGCTTTGAGGCACAGAAAGAAACCTTATCTGCTCTACCTGGGAGCTAACAAGCAGCTGCTGTTCTTCAAAGCTGTGGTTTCTGCAAGAGAAGTGAGCTCTGAACCTCTCATTTCCTTCCCCATTCTGGGGCTTCCACTCTCAGCTGCAAATGCCCCAGCACCAGACTACCTCTGGGAGCAGCCACAGGAAGGGGGTGATGCACAGGAGATTTGGTGCAGCACCAGGAAGTTCTGTGTGTGACAGCCACAGCCCAAGAGTGACTCATTATGTCCCAAATTGATTACAGAGATTATGGATTATGCAGATTTACTCCTGTCTAAATGTCTACCTCGGGCTCCCCCTTTGTCACCGCAGTATTAATTTGCAATGGCAAAGCCTGATTAACTCTGCTAGGAACGCTGCATATTTTAGCTGAGAGCAGCTGTCCCAGCTCAGGAGCTGCTCCTGCTGGCTGCAGCCAGCCCCAGGGGAGCAGCGGGGAGCCCCAGCAGGGATGGGACTGCACTGGCACGTACTGGTGGTGAAGCAGTGGCGGCAGGCGTAGCCCTTCAGCTCCTGCTCGCTGTCCTCGCTGTCAAAGTCATCTTCACTGGCCGAGCTCAGGTCCACTGAGGGAGGGAGAGAGAGGAAAACGGAAAATCAACACTCAGCAGGATTTTCTATTTCCTCCTACTTGGCTAAAATAAGCACTAAGTGGAATGGATCGTGACTCCCCACGCCCACCCTGCCTTGCATGGCCATTACTGCTGATTTTTCACACTGAGCAAAGCCAGATCTCATCATGCTGCAGGTTAAAGAGGATCCTGGGAATGTGCCAAGGGATACAGCTCCTGGAACCTCTGATTCACCACGTGCTACATTTCCAGGTAAGTTGTCATTCAAATACCATCCCTGGGGAGATCAAGAGGCTGTGTTCCAAACCCACAATTTTCAAGAGAAAAGGCATTTATCTCTAGAATCTGGTCAAATTTGAAATAAAATATTCTGTATTTAAAACCTACAATATCCCATGAACAGGTCCTGTAGTAGCTTTTCTGGCTTTTATTTTGTTACCCAGCAGTAGAGGTGTTTGTGGGTGGAGGAATCCATGCTTACATACCACGGGCCTGTTTGAAAAACATGTTGAGATCCTTTTGCATGAGAGGCACTAAAGGATAACTAACACCAGCTCTCCTGTCCTTACTGCAGGACTCAAAGTTTTAACCTGTGGCACACTCACACTGCAAAAATGTCATGTTCTGAAGAAGAAGAGGATGTGCAAAGGGTCCCTTTCCGCTGTGGTAAATTAGCTGATTACGCATCTATGAGCTCAAAAGCAACATCTAAAGCACTGAAAATATGCAGACATCACAAAAGCTGTATCTTACCTTCTAAACACCTCAGGAGTAAATATTTCCCTTCTGAGAGCACTGCATTTTTCTAGTCCCACCACTATCAATTCACAACATAACAGGGCTATAATTTGGCACAATCAGGAAGCCCTGAGGCTTCTTCTGTTCTAATCTTTAATTAGAAGAGAGGTCCTTGATACAGGAACAGTGTTTCTCTAAAGGCTCCAAGAGGATGTTTTGTACATGCAGGTTACAGTTTATGGATTAAAGCTCACAGATTCTCCTGTACTTGCCATCAGCTTTTGTCAGCAACTCATTACCCTTCAAATTAACACAGGGTTACAGTTAATAGCTACCACTGCCCTGATTCCTACATTAATACTTGCAGGTGCTCAAACCCTGACTGCAGAGCTGACCCCAGGCTAGCACCTGCTTTCTTTTGCTAAATGAATTGTGATTCTCATCCTGCAGTCAGGTCCATAAGGATGGCTCCTCCCAGCCAAAACTCTCACATGCTGAGTATCTGGGATTGAGCTGTGGAGTCCAGACCCTCACTCCTTGTGCGCAGCAGTAAATCCCACCAGCTCAGCAGGGAAAGCTCCCAGCCCTTTCCTGCTCCCTCCCTACCCTGGGATAGAATTCTACAGGTCCAGCCTGCCCACCACATCCTCCACCTGCCCACGTTCATTTTTACATCTGCCCATCTGCCTCCCACAGCCCCTTTTCTCTATGTGGGTTTAGGAAGATTTAAACCTCCCAGGGTAACAAACCCTTCCCACATGGACAAAGGTTTCTGTCCCTGTAGGGACCCTGTGCAAGGCAGCAGGCACTGCTTTGGGGTTTGGGTTGGACGCTTCTGCTCCAGGCAAGGCCACTGCTCCCCCAAGACTGCCTGAGACAGTCTGAGCTCCAGCAGAGGGCAGGGGTCACCCAGGAGGATGGAAGGGACTTCATTCCACAGGCAGGGAGCCCTTCCTTCCTTCTGCGCTTCCCAATCCCCACTGCTGTAACAAGCCTGGAGAACATACAACAGCACCAAGAAAAAGAGTAGGCAAACCCAACCCCAGGGCAGCACTTCCATCCTCACAGGATGCTTTCATGGTGAAGGCCTGCACACATCCCTGGCTGACCAAAGCCACGTTCCAGCAGCACGGGGCAGGAGCAGGGAGGGCGGCTGCCCCAGCTCCATTTCCCCGCTGTCCCCGGGATGTGTGGCACCATTCCCTGGCTGCTCCCTGCCCAGCGGTGCCCAGCTGGGGCTGCACTCACGGAACTCGCTGGAGGGGGGCCTGGAGGGGGTGTTGACGGGCGTGGAGGCCGTGCGGGTTTTGATCCTGCGGAACACGGCCTGGCGCCGGTGCCGCCGGTGCGCGCGCGAGCTCGCCGCCTCGGGGGTCTTCTTCCAGTAGTAATAGAAGGTGATCAGCTCCCCCTGCAAGCACACAACAAACAGCACAGAGCACGGGGTTAGAGGGGCCTGCAAACCCGGCTGCCAGCCCCCTGCCTCCCCAGCTCACTGGGATTTTCTCAGGAAGAATCATGATGGATTTCAGCCAGGAAAAAAGAACTGTTCAGGTAAGACACACAAAGAACCACCCATTATTTTCTGCCTGCTTTTGCAGAGGAGGAAAGTAAGTAAATAAATGCTTTTTCACTCCTCCCCTAGGAGAGGAAAGAGGCTGGGAAGCACTAGGAGCCAGCCTCCACCTGGATGCCTCAGAAGAGGGTGCCCTTGTGTCACTGTCAGCATCCCCTGGAAATGAGCTCTGACAGCCACCCCAAAGCTGACAGACACCCCAGACCTGACAGCCACCCCAGACCTGACAACAGCCACCCCAAGCCTGACAACAGCCACCCCAGACCTGACAACAGCCACCCCAAACCCAACAGCCACCCCAAACCTGACAATGACCCCAAACCTGACAATGACCCCAAACCTGACAAAAGCCACCCCAGACCCAACAGCCACCCCAGACCCAACAGCCACCCCAGACCTGACAACAGCCACCCCAGACCTGACAACAGCCACCCCAGACCTGACAAAAGCCACCCCAGACCCGACAGCCACCCCAAATCTGACAGCCACCCCAGACCTGACAATGACCCCAAACCTGACAACGGCCCCAGACCTGACAACAGCCACCCCAAACCCAACAGCCACCCCAAACCCGCCCCAGCTCCTGCTGTTCACAGACAGAACAAGGCTCAGCCCAAGCACACTGTGCCACTTTGTCAGCCATTGTTCAATATTGTGTGTAAGGAGCTGGAAGTTTGAGTACAAACATGTTCAACAACAAGTCTATAACCGTAACACAACCCCACCACACTAAATCGTGTTTTAATTTGAATATATATACCCACATCTAAATTAATTAAGCAGTTAAAAGAGCACACCTAGAGAAATGAGTGATAATTTCACAGCATAATGAATCTGGCTTACATTCAGGAAGTGCAGCAGCTGCCATTCAAACCTGGGTTTGCAAGGCTGAACCAAAGAACAGCATGTGGTTTTAATCTCTTTTCTCTTACTTTGAAACCCCATCATTTCCTGGCGACTTGTCTGCCTCTAAGGTAAAAGGTGTTGTTGCTTTCAAGTTGCAAGGGGGAAACGGAGAAGTTCTAACCAGCCCCTTGAAAAAATCAACATCAGAACAAACATACCTGAACTGCCCACAAAAAGGGCTTCTTTGAACTGTGTTTTATGTGATCAAATAACCTCAGCCTGCTGCCTCCGTGGGGAAATGCTGCAGCCCCTGCTCCGGGCAGAGCAGGAGTTAACTCCAATAACGACCCTGCCTGAATCCAAACCCTCCCCAGGGCCCCAAACAGGCAATTACAGCCACAACCAATACCTGCACCACTGAAACACTGCAAAGACAAAGGGAGGATGTTGTTCTAGACATTAACTGCTGACATTTAAGACACTTAAGAATTTTACCAGTGCCTAATTTAAAAATAGAAACCCCAGAAGAAAGAACACGATCACATTCTGGCAACGGGCAGATCATTTTTAATCTGTGCTGCCACAGACTGGGATGATGCTGCTGATCCCCACCATGGAACTGTGTTTGTGTTCCATATATTAAAATAACAAATATTCACAGTGATGGCTGGGGAGGAGGAGCAAGGGGGAAAAACGTTACCTACAATTCTTGATTCTGAAGGACTAAACCCTACTAAGAATATTAAGACGTGTTTCCTGCAGAGGATCTGAAGCTGCCTGGTGATGAGCACACAATGCTCACGGCAAACTGGGCAGAAGAGCAGCTCTGAGCCCAGCACCCTGCTCTGCCCTGCCTGCTCCCTGCACGTGTTTGCTTTAGAAATGCCATTTCCCTGAGCCCATCCAGGGGGCTCAAAGTCCACCCAGGCCAGCTGTTTGTCCACTTGGGGCTGTGCCTGTGCCAGGAGCCAGCCTGGGCTCTGCAGGGAGGCTTTGGCAATGCTCTGCGCAGGCTCAAAGCCTCCTGCAAACGAAACCAGTCGTTTTTTACCTATAAATTCATTTGTACCAAATCTGAGGTGTCAGCACCAAGGAGCAAGTCAGTAAATCCCAAGTCTTTATGTCAGTGAATGAATGTGTCCTCTGACACATGGCAACAGCAGAGTGGGAGCCAATCTGTTCTCCCATCATAAAATAGGGAATGGGAACCTATTAGAGCTCCATTTACACATTGCAAAGCCATCAGGTCCCGAGGGAAGTTTAACAATTTATACATGCAGATCATAAAGCAAAGTTTAAAAAAGAAGCTGTGGATATTTATAGAAAATGCCAGCCTCATGACCATAATGCTTTTTCCCCCTGAGACTGGCTCAGAAGTGCAGTCACAACCGCACAGGGATAAAGATGAAGTCAAAGTCTATTTATCCAACAACCAGTTTTACCCCAGGTAAAAGGACCAAAGAATGCTCTGTTCTTGCAGTTCATGGTCAGAGCGCACAGTGCAGCACTCAGGAAAGGGCTCAGGGAGCAAGAGAGCACTCAGAGGGGCAGCACACACAGAATGCCAGGTTACACAGGTACCCACTGAAAGAATTCCCTGCAGGATCCCCTGGGCTGCCCAGGATGCCACTGTGTGCCCAGGGATAACTGCTGGGGTTCAGCCTGGCAGCATCACCCCTGTCCTGATGCCCAGGACACCACTGTGTGCCCAGGGATAACTGCTGGGGCTCAGCCTGGCAGCATCACCCCCCTCCTGATGCCCAGGACACCACTGTGTGCCACGGGATTACCTGCTCGGGGCTCAGCCTGGCAGCATCACCCCCCTCCTGATGCCTGCATGGGTGGCACAGGCTGGAGCACAAAGGGCTGAGTCAGGCAAGCTCTGGCTCCCCAAACAGGGAGCAAAACCAGCTTCCAGCCTCACTGCAAGAAGTCAAATGAGCTTTAATCAAACATGCACAGCGCGTGCTGCCGAAAGCCAGGGCACATAAATTCAGGAACAAAAGCCGCTGCAGAAATCAATAGCCTCCTGAAACATTAACACGGGCCAGCATTGATCAAAGGCCCTGGGACAAAAGGCTGCCTTGCAAATTAGCTGCTGCTTTTGCTTGCAAGCAAACACAGAGGCATGAACGCTGTGACATGAATGGCCTGTAATGATCGTTTTGTTCGGGTGATCTCACCTCGGCTCACCACAAGGTCTCAGTCAGCACATCCCACGTCCCTGAGCCGTGCCAGCCTGGCAGGGCTGGGCAGCTGCTCCAAAGCTCTTTCTGTGGCTCCCAGGCCATCAGCAGGGCCAGCCTGCCGTGCCAGCCTGCAAACACAGTGTCCTTGTCCTGGGGCTGCTCTGGGCAGGCTGGCCGTGGCTGCAGCACAGCAGAGCCAAGGCACAGCAACAGCCTGGCTATCCCATCCCTGAAGATGCTGTCCATGCCCTCCCAAACCATCTCCAGGCCCAGCTTTCTCTTTTCCAGCGCTGTGGGAGCAGATTCCTTTCCCTTCCAGGGTTCAGGGCTTCCCTCCCGGTCACTGCAGCCTCACCTTCCCTCCATACACCAGCACCTTCTTTCCTGCACACACAGCTCCGTGTTTCCATGTTAACATCTGATTAACTGTCCCCAGCACTCAGAAAGCAAAATGAGAAGCATTATTCAGGCTTTTAACAGCACATTTCCCTGACAACACCGACATTCCCAAGTTTCACAAGGCAGAGGGGATTATGTTCCTCACTAAAAACACCAGTTCAGCTTTCAGCAGCTCTGAAATGCACGCAGAGCTCACCACTCCAGTCTCCTGCCTGCTCCTGCCAAGGCCATCTCACCCCTCCTCGTAGGTGCATATAAAGAAGTCACACTTCATCTCCTTTCAGCTGTGTTCTGCGGGTTATTTCTGCACAGGGAGATGATTCTGCAGGTTATTTCTGCACAGGGAGATGAGGCTCAGACCCCTCTGCAGGACTCACAGCAGGGAGGTTTCTCTGCAGCTCTGCAGTGCTCCAGCCCTCACCTGCCCCAGCAGGGACTGTCCTGGCCAGGGGCCACCTCTGCCCTGCCTGTCCCACTCCTGTCACTCCCACCTGGGTGTTCTGCCAGCTCCATCCTTCCCCCAGCACATCACCCCCACCAGAGCAGCCCTCTAACTGCAAACCCTGCTTTTCTATTTCTGACCACCAATTTTCCAATGTAAAACCCACAGCCTGAGCTGTTTGTGTTCAGTCCTGCCTGGCACACAAAGGGTCAGGGCTGGGTGTGCATCCCTGGGCAGGAGGGCTCTGACAGCTCCAGTGCAAGCCAATCCCACACACACCAACCTCCCTGCAAGTATCTGTTAGGATATAACACAGTGAGCAAACATGATAATTGCTGTTTAATTTCCCCAGAGCCGAGCTCTGACAGGGAAAAAAAAATAAAATCATGGGGGAGGGGAATAGCTTTGCAGTAATGAAAGAGAAAAGGTAAATGACAGCACTCCTCACTGGCTGCAACAGCCAGGGCAGAGCAGAGGGAACACACCGTCCAGCTGTGGCCTTAATGAATTCACAATCTTTCTGGAATGCTGCAAGATTTTATTAAGTCAACTCAATTTAGCTAATACTTATAAAGTCCTGCAGTAAGAACAGTCTCCAGTGCTTCCCCTGATGCCCTGGCACAGGCTGCTCCCAGCATGTACCCAGGGCAGGAGCAGAACACTGGTTTGGATCATGGCAGAGTGGAACACACTGAGCCTGGGCAGGTCACAAATAACCCAGGACACTGCCCTGCACATCAGGAGACAGAACTGAGAACACCCATCCCTTCCATCTCACAGCCAGGGCAGGGGGGAACCAGCACCCCTGCAGGTGTATGTGACACCTGGGACAGGTGCAGTGTGACCATGGCAGGGCTGGGTTAAACCTGGACTCGATGATCCTGGAGGGCTTCTCCAGCCTCAGTGACTCTGGCTCTTCTCATGATCCACGCCCAGAGAGAGAAAAGGTGAACCCCTGCACAAGCTGGAGGTGAGAGGAGCAGCTGTGAGAGCCCAGGAGCTGCACTTGGCCCTTTCTGCAGTGACAGGCTCAGCTCCATCCTCTGCCAGCCATGACAAACAGCCCTGCACATGCTCTAATTAAGCAGCAAGTCTCAGCAGCTTGTTCAGTAGCACTGATTAATGTCCACCTTGGGTGCACAGGAATCCTGCATATTCCAACACATCACTGAGGTTTTAAGAGAGGCTTTTAAAAATCAAGCAATATTTCACTTAACACTACAAAAAGCCCCATTAAAATGGTGGGATGCTCTCTGAGGAATGCCCTGCAGGTCTGGGCTCCCTGGCAGATCTCAGAAGCACAAGTACAGCCATTTCACCCTGCAGCCCTCTGGCCATTTGTCATCTCCTGGATGGCAGCACAGCGCTGGCTCCCTGGCCCCTGCTGGGAACTGCACTCCAGTTTTGGGAGAGTGGCTGTGCCCCCTGCCTCCCTGCCCTGCACACAGCCACGTTAAACTCCCTGGGCTCATTATTTATGTGAAACTCCTGGCAAACAGGCTGAGCAAGTGGCAGTCCAGAGAGGAGACAGGTGTGTAACAAACCCAGGCTGACTCCTTGGGCTTTATGCTCTCAATTTACTCCCAGCACAGGAACAGCCACAGAATTTCCTGGGAACCCAGCCGAGGCTCCATCTGCATCTTCTGGATTTCATTTTGTTGTGGAAAAATCCTGCACTCAGACAGAGCTTTATGCTTTCTAACTGTTTCTGCTAAATGAGCATGGTACCCTGCTCAGCCCTCACTCACCAGGGGAACAGGGAGCTCCTCTCTCCCACAAATGAGGGTTCTGTCCTGTCTGAAGGGCTGCCACAGGTCCTGAGAGAACTGGGGCACTCCTGGGAGGGCCAAAATAAGCTTGGGACCTCAAGATTTCACTCCCAAGTTCCTCGAGCAGTGAAGGGACTAGAATAATGTCACTGTGCACCCTAAACACACAGGGGACATTTCTGTAACTGCCCCAGGAGAATGTGTCTGCCCTTCTGAGCTCCTACCAACTGTCCCACAAAATGGGTGAGTGATGGAATCTCTGTCAGAGGAGTGAAATCACTGCCAGAGGAGTGAAATCACTATTAGAGGAATTAAATCACCATTAGAGGAATCACTATCAGAGGAATGAAATCACTATCAGAGGAATGAAATCACTATCAGAGGAATGAAATCACTATTAGAGGAATCACTGTTAGAGGAATGAAATCACTGTTAGAGGAATCACTATTAGAGGAATGAAATCACTGTTAGAGGAATGAAATCACTATCAGAGGAATCACTGTCAGAGGAGTCAGTGCAGGGGCTGCAGAGTCAGGGGAAAAAGGAAAGGAGAACACGAGCTGGATGTAAATAATCCCTCCTTCAAAACAAACATCATCTGCAGCAGCACAGCAACACCCCAGCACTGCACAGCACCTTCACTTGATGACAAAGTCAATGAAGTTTCACAAATGAAGTCCCAGCACATCCTTTTGAAGCTTTATGGCGTGGGGAAACAAAGAGACAGAAGATTTATAAATGGGCCGAGATCAATCCTGAGTGGGAAGGACAATTGTGCTGATTAACCCCCAGCTCTGTGAGCAGCCCCTGAAACTCGCTCAGAATCCCAGCCCAGGCCTGCAGGACAGGGTCACCCACTCTTGGAGAGGTCTGACCCAGTGCTCAACATTCACCTTCCTTGTGCCCTACACGAGCTGCTCTTTTGACAGCAGGAATCCCTGCTTCACTCCTGCCTGCATGGCTTCAGCAAACCACAGAGAAATCGAAATTATCCCCAAAAACACCAGCAACTCCTCTGTGTGCCACATCCAACTCGCCCTTTCCATGCAGTTCATTTGTTCATCTCTTCCAGTGTTTGTAACTAGGGTTGCACAAACTGGCAGCAAATGAGATCATTAACATTTTATGGAACTTACCCTGGCTATGCAAACAACTCTTTTTCCCCGCCATTTTTAGGGATTTAAGCACCAGCTTTAGCAGTTGTGCCAAACAAATGCAGAGCACACTGGGGCATTGTTTTAAGGCTGAGCCCCAGTTAAAAGCTGCCACCCCTCTCTGCATCAGGCCAGAATGGGAAGAAAGCTTTTGTAATTAAGGCTTCTTCCTCCAGAGACTCCTCTTTGTTAATCAACAGAGTTCCCAATCCCCACAGGAGCTCACACTCTGTTGGCTGCATCCATTATTAATTATCAGAGCCTGTCTTTAGCAGTGGTGGCTCCAGGCCTGTGCAGCCCTGCCAGGGTCACCAGGAATGTCCCAGGGGCTGGAGCCACCACGGGGTTATCAAAACAGGCACAGCTCAGGACCTCAGCCTTATACACATTTGTTGGTTTTCTACTGTATTTACTGTTTATTATAAATATATTTATATATTTATTTATATAGTTATATATTTATTTATATATA
>JAWWMS010000080.1:6906643-6925156 GCA_035048045.1 Chlorospingus semifuscus
GATATATTTATATATAAATATATAGTTATATATTTTGTATTTATATATTTATTATTTTATTATTTTATTTATTTAAAATTTTGTATATATGTATACAAATTTTGTATATAAATTATATATATTTATACATATTTTTTTGTATTTATTTTCTACTCAGCTTTCCCTTTGCAACTTGCATTATCAATGTTCCTGGGGTTATAAATCCTGATTTTCTCCACCACTTTTATCTGCAATAATTTAACCCCTGCCCAGTCCTGCAGCCCTGCTGGGATGCTCTCAGCCCCGAGCACTCACACAGGGCCAAGGAATGAGGAGCAGAGCTGAAATGCCTCTGAAAGGTGGCACAAGGTGATTTTCCTGGGCCAGCAGCGCTCCTGCTCCATTCCCCAGCCCACATCCAGCCCTGGGGTGCACAGGCAGACAGATCTCCCTGCCAGCCCCTTGCTCAGGGCACACTCTCCAGATCTGAACTCACACTCCAGGACTAAAGGCAGTGGGATAAATACCCAGATAAAGTGATGCCAGTTACTGAGGAGAGCTCTCAGGGCATTGTCTGCACTGGGTTGTGTCTCTGCCACTGCACTTCCACCTCCCCATCAATACTGAGCACGACAATGAGAATTTAGCAGCACAGTGCCCAGAGCAGGGCCTGCTCAATGGAGGTGCCAATTATCCCTTGCACTGCACTCTCTCCTTGCACCAGCTCCATAATTAAGGTTCTTGATGGGGCATAGCTGGAGCTCAGGCTCAGGAACAAACCCCATCTCCCTGCTGCTGCCACCCTCCAGAGCCCAGGGCTGATCCCATTTCCACCCCACAGCCAAGGCAGCCTGGTTCCTGGGGGTGTGACAGTGACACGGAGCCATAAAGCACTTCCAACCACCTCACTCCATCCTGTAAACATTTCTCTATTTATCTGCCCTTCATTACATGCACAATCTTATCATCCCTGCACATCCTCAAAGCGCCAGCCGTCAGGGTCACCCATAAAATATACATGGGAATGCTGCAGCTAATGACTGGAGCAGGCAGGGAAATGAAGGATGGGAGGAGTGGGAACCGCAGGATGCTTGAAAGGGATCATCAGTTATATCTGTGCATTTCCTGAGGTGATAATTGAATGACAGTGGCTGCGAGGAAAATCCATTTCTGAGCCTCGCAAAGGGCTGGTTTTGTGTGGCAGCGTGGAATGGCTGCCAGGAAATGGGAACAACTCCTCTGCTCCCTGGGTTTCACAGAACCACATCCAGCACCACTGCTACTCAAGGCAATACACAAATATCGACACATTTTGGGCAGTTCAGCTGCACCCAGGCTGCCTGTTGTTGTGGTTTGCATGTCAGCTTTAATTAATGTAAGTGAAAGGCCAATTTGTGCATGTGCATGAGAAAGGGACACTGAACACAAGGACAGAGCATTGTCTACTCTCATAATTCCTGTTCAAACAAAGTATTAAAAATTTAATTCTGCTATTCAGCAGGGAACTTAATCCCCTGCATCTCAGGAAGGTATAGAGATGCTTATTTGTTTCCCAACACCTGAAATTAGGCTTGTAATGATTAAGAAAGTTTTACTACTTCAAAAATATTTTCATTACTTCCTCATGCCAGTTTTACAAATAGAATCAAACTATAATCACCAAAACTTTTTCTGAGTTGTAACTGGGAGCTGTTTTTGCTGCGAGGTGAGTACTTCACAGCAGTAATTCCAGCTGGTATTTGAACCACCCCATTGCCAGCAAGTGTCACCTGGGGTCAATTCTGTCACCAGAGCAGCCCTGCAGGGCTGAGGGCAAACACTGACTGCAGCTCAGTTACCCTGAGAGGAACAATAAAATAACCCCACATCCCCACCCCACAGCATCAGCATCATTCCCAGCTCAGGGAACCCCCATCCAGCTGGAAATCCCCCAGGTGAGGTGGATGACATCCTGCTGATGGGAGGAGAGGATTTCCAGGGGTGATTTCCCCTGGCAGAGCTCACTCCTGGCCCTGCCTCTCACCTGGGCAGCTCCCAGTTACCTGCCAAGCCCCAGTTTAAGTCACCCACTGGTCCCTGTGTGGGCAATGCTCCAGTCCCCAGGCTGCTGCAGCCTCTCTGAACAGCCACATTAAATCCTGCAGCATTTCTGGGCCACCAAGGACTGCCTGCCTCTTCACTGGAGCTGCTGCTGCTGTTTGCTGCCCTGCAGGAAGCTCCTGGGCTCCCCAGTGAAATCAGAACCCAGTATTGGCAGGTTTGTGTTACCAGGTGCTGGACACTGAGAAGATATAACATCCCACAACACCAAGGAAACAAACCCGCTGAAATAAACAAAAAATACAGAATGTGAAATTTCCATTTTCAACAGGGCAAGGAGAGCTGAGAGGTGAGGCAGAACCAGCCACTTGTTTCTCCAGTGTCCCATTCTGTAAGTGCTTTTATTTAACCACAGAACTCAGAACTGAAGGTGCCCCAGCAGCAGCAGCACTGCCTGAACCCCGATGTGCCTGAGCACTGACCTGCATTCCACACTTCCCACACCAGATGTTTCAGGTTTTCCAAGCACATCTGTGCTGAATCACACAAAGCCTGGCCTGTCAAACGCGCACACTCCCCTCCCTGACACAGCTCCCTCCGGTCCCAGCTCCTGACCCGGGGGAGCTGCTGGGCTTTGAGGGTTTATCACAAACACAAATCAGAAAATACTGATCATTACATACAGGAGACAAACTGTGAAATTATCCCCACTGCTAATGAGGAATGGCAAGATTTAATCTCCTGGAAACAACAATTTGAAAAGTCCTCACACCTGGTTATTTCACCATGTAAACTATCAGCCCCTCTGATTCCATGCTGAACACAGACACAGTGTGACCTCTTAATAAAAATCACTAGCACAGGATGTCCAACATCTGAGCAGGCCAGATGGAGGAAGAATCCTGTCCACTGACACCTGGAAAGTATCAAGTGAGCTCAGAGAAAGCAGCAGCTTATCAGTGCAAAGCCACCATGGCACAGGGGGAGAGGAGGATGGCTCCTGCCCTGAGTTATGGACACAGCAAACACAGCTCTCAGCACAGTCCCTGTCACTAAACCCTGATTTTAAACAGACTGCTCTCTCAGATCTGCTCCCTGAACAGCTGTTTTCCTTTTACTGCTCTCCAAGAACAGCTCCCTAAAGCAGTAGATTTTCTAGATTAAGTGTGGAAGGTTGAGGGGTATTTCAGTGTTTTCCTGTTTATCAGAGCCATGTAAGAAAAGAGGAATATTGAAGCAGGACATCAAGCAACCCCCACCCCCAAACCACAAAGAACTGCCACGTAAGCTGCTTATCCCTCACTTATTGTTGCTTCCCTCCAGTCTCAAATTCCTTCTGTCAGGAAAAATCCTTAGCAAGCAAAATGTAACCAGAAGACAAAGCTAAGAGTTGTAAAGCAGCATTAGGAAGAGCAATTCATTGTAGCTCACTATAATACCTATACAGTGAGCTCAGGAGTGAAAGAATTACCAATTCTTTCCAGGCCTGTTCCACCCTGGTGTCTCCAGCAAACATTAATCCGAGATCAGAATCCCTCAGAAGGTGAATTTGATCCCCACAACCAGGGTAAAGGAAAAGGGCAGCAGGAGTGTGGGGCATAGCTCAGGGCTCTGACTCCTGAGATTCTGCAAACAGAACTGCAGCTCAGCCCAGAGCCCCTGCCCTCCTCTCACCCAAACACTGCAGCTCTGCCCCGTGCAGGAATCCAGGAATCCTGCCCTGTGCCAGCAGCCCTGGGGACAGCGACAGTGACAGGACAGGTGACCCCCCCGTCCCCTGCCCAGCCTGGCAGGAGGGATCAGTGTAATCAGAGCTCGGATTCAGCACTGAGGTGTCAGAAAGCAGCAGAGAAGCCCCCAAAATGGGGAACTTCACCCCAGCATGTTACACCAACACCTGCTGGCCTCCTCCTCCTCTGGAGCCTGCTGATGTTCCACTTGTGTGGCTCTTGGAAGGACAAACTGTCATTAACTGATAAGCTGCAGCCCCAGAGCTTCTCCAAGTGCTGGAATCCTAATCTCCAACCCCTGCACTGTCTGCAAACAAAACTGCACACAGAAACATCCCTGATAGCCACAATTCCCCGATGCATTCTTCTCTTTACACTTTGTTTTTCTGGACCAGGTTTGCTTCCCCTGCAAACAAAGCAACCATCCTGTGGTTCCAGACAGAGCACAGCAGCTGTCATCTGTTAGAAAGTCTCATTTCATTCTGGATTTCACTGACTGCAGCAAAATACCACATCCCAAATAAATTCCTCAGAAAGATGCAGTGACCCAGAGGCACAGCTGAGTGCTGGAAAAAAGCCTGACATGGAAGTTCAGGGTGCTGATGTGTCTGCATGGAAAATGAGTGATAAAAGTAGATTTGGGGGGGGGGGGACACATTCTGATTTTCCCTTCTGGTTGAGGAAGATTTCCATTTGTGAAACAAGAGCAGTGCCTGACAGGAACACCTGAACCTCCTGCAGGGCTCTGTGTGTGCTGCCCCTCCATATCCAGCCTGCAGGAGCAGCCCAGGAGGGCTGGGGACACTGTCACAAACCCTCCTGGGAGCCCCCAGCTCATCCCACCCATCCTGCTCCTCCCAAAGCTTCCCCCAAGCTGGTTCTACCCTCCACAAACCCACATTTCACAGCCTTAGCAAGATGCCAGTTCCTGTTAATTACAAACACATCCAAGCACCAGCAGCCGCCACAAGCAAGGCACAGATCTGCAGTAACAGGGATGGGAGACATCACACAGCTCTGGGAAGGAAATCCTGTGCCATGTGAAAGACACACCACAAGAGCTATTTTCTCCTTAAAAAACCCACTTTGCTGTGCTTGATCTGCCCACATGTAAGCACAGGGGAAGTTGTGAATGTCTCATGTACCATCCCACAAGCAATTCCACCTCTCCTGCTTTCCCCCTCATTAAACTCAGCACACTAACACTGCTAAGACACACAATCTGGTTCTGGCCCATCCTTGCAGGTGTTCTTTGGAAGGTAAACAGGCAATTTCTCTAATTATTTCTATTGCTCAGGCCTGACATGTGGAATCAGTCTGGAATTCAGCCCATTCCCACAGGACGTGAGGGTAACCAGGATTCCCTGTGCTGACACTGCTGTCAGCAACTGCTGCCCAGCAAACAGGGCAAAAAGTGACATCTTTGGGGGGAAATGAAACAAAAGCTGCAAATTAAGACCCATGTTTACACGCCTATGATAAAACTAAAAAGGAAAACACTGAAAATGCACTGAACCCCTGGAATCTGAGTGGATTTTTTCCACAGTGTTATTTCTCACAGCAGCACTGCCACCTCTTTAAAACGTCCCACGTTTTCACACACAAACACTCAAGAGGCTGCACAAACACCTGCCAGGCAGCCCAGGCATGTGAGGGATCCTGGAGTGTTTAATTTGCAGCAATTCCCTGCCACAGTACCTGGCAATTCCAGGCCTCTCCCAGCCCGTGCAGGAATGGGACTTTGCAGGGAGGAGGAATTCTGCATCACTGGAGCAGCAGTGATGGCAGAGCTGGGCAGCACCCCAGGGAGCAAAGAGGAGTTTGGGGGAGCAGAATAACCCAGGAGCCTGATCCCATCCATGTACAGCGCTGGAGGGAAAATCAGGGAGCAGCTCCCGGGAGGTTTGTGTAAATCCTGATGGAGCTGAGGAGGGCAGCACTGCAAACCCTCACACTGCAGAGAAATGGGTATGTTAGAGCTAGGCAATTACTAAAACATTAAAAAAAAGAGTAGGGGATGTTTTGCAAATACAAATAAAAATCAAACAAAACCCCCAACAAACCTGCAACTAATACAAATGATTTCCTCACAGTCACTCACAGCAGTTCCCTTGAGCAGGCAAACACCCAATAACCAGAGCTCAAACAGGCAGACGTTCCCACAGCACCCACAAAAATTCAAGTTTTCAAAACCACATTAAAAGTGGACAAAGGTCTGTGAGTATCACACATAACTGAGTTAGAACAGCTAAGCTCTTGCAGTGGCTGGGGAGAGACTGAAGCAGAAATACCTGAAAAATCAGAACTTCTAATTCCTAAAATACGAAGTCCCTGTTAGTCTGAGTTTGGGCTGGGGTTTTGTGCTGTTGTTGCTGATTTGTTTTGGGGTTTTCCCCTCACTTTGACGTGACCTTCATGGAATGGCAAACCCAGACTGAGCAGTACCCCAGAAATGCTGTTTATCCACAGCCTGCAGGATTCCACCCAAAATTTCAGCTCAGGGATGACAACTACAGCAGCCAAACATAATGCCAAACTGACTTTTAAACGTCTCCCATACCTCTGCTATCTAAGTTCCCCTGAAAAGGTCAGAGCAGAACTTCAGCAGCTCCAAGAAATGTGAAACCTCAGTGCTGGCACAAAGAGCTAAGCCAGCAATTCCGAGGTGATTCACAGCATCTGTTCGTGCTCCCTAATTGCTGCAGCCACGAAAACTCGTGCAGTTGCAATCTGTAGGTGCCAGCAGGGCAGAGCTGTGACTCAGGGCTGTAAACAGGGGAGGAGGGTTATGGAGGAGTCGCAAGGATTGGCACTGACACAGGAGCAGCCCCTGGGTGTCTCTCAACAGCTCTGTTCATGTTTCCATGGAAAACCAGCCAGAGAGGGGCAGGGAATTGCACTGACACAGGAGCAGCCCCTGGATCCCTCTCAGCAGCTCTGTTCATGTGCTCTCTGTTCATGTTTCCATGGAAAACCAGCCAGAGAGGGGCAGGTGGGCTCATTCCAGCCACAACCAGCAGCTCACAATGTCCTGTTACTCTACAGCAGCCACATTCCTATTAAATAAAACCTCCTCAGAGTCCCATGCAGGATTTTCAAGTATCTCCTGGGCAGTGCTGGGTTACAACTCTCTGGTTACTCAAATCCAGACTTCCCTCCTCTTCATCCTTTAGCTGAAAATCATTTGCATCATTTTTGAACTCCAACAAGTTTAAGACACAGAAATTTGTCTGAACCAAAACCATTATGAACCTCAATATAGAATAAACAGGGGCAGATAGGAAGGGCAGTTTTATGCCCACAGTGAGCAGACAATTTCTTTTCAGAAGCCCTAAAAGCAATGTTTTTCTAAAGCCAGGCAACAAGAAGGAAAAAAATCTCTCCCATCAAATGGCACAGAGTAAGAACATGAGGTGGAATTGTTAAATCAATACAACTTCAGCACAGCACTGAGGGAGGAAGGGAGGCCTTTGTCCCTGTCACTTCTCCACAGCAAGGTGAAGGTCCAGTCACAGCCTGGAGCTCCTCCAGCACTGGGATCAGGAGAAAGGAGCTTTTCCATTTGCTCCTTCAGAGCCCAGGCTGTGCAAGGTTTATGGCACGTATTTGCCATCACATCTCGGTGGGCAAGGCTCTGCAGAGCAAAACCAGGGCCCAAACCAACCCCTCCTGTCTCTGTGTGTTGTTCCCCCAGTTCCTGAGCCATGTCCCAGCTGTATTTCTGCAGTGCATGAAGGAACCCATGGAGGAAGCGCTGTCTGTGGGACAGAGCTGCATGAAGGAACCCATGGAGGAAGTGCTGTCTGTGGGACAGAGCTGCATGAAGGAACCCATGGAGGAAGCGCTGTCTGTGGGACAGAGCTGCATGAAGGAACCCATGGAGGAAGCGCTGTCTGTGGGACAGAGCTGCTGGAAGGAACCCATGGAGGAAGCGCTGCCTGTGGGACAGAGCTGCTGGAAGGAACCCATGGAGGAAGCGCTGTCTGTGGGACAGAGCTGCATGAAGGAACCCACGGAGGAAGCGCTGCCTGTGGGACAGAGCTGCATGAAGGAACCCATGGAGGAAGCGCTGTCTGTGGGACAGAGCTGCTGCACAGGAGCCAGACAAGCTCCAGGGAGGCACAACCACCACAGGTGAGCAGCCCTGCCCAGGCTAAACACAACTTACTGCACAGAGTAAACTCACCCTCAACCCTAGAAGCAGCTTCAGAAAGGGAAAATAACAGATGGAGAGCAGCAGACTGCAGGAACAGGGCAAGGAGAGAGAAAAGGGCTGGGTTTATAGCTTGGTGGGGTTTCTTTTGGTTTTACTTTGCCTTGTTTGTTGGGGAGGTGGCATGATTTACTTCTCCAGTTCCCTCTCATTGCAGCTGAGGTAATGAAAGGCTTGGGCTTTGGCAAAGATCCCCTCCTTAGCCATAAAAATAAAATAGAACTGTAATTAAACTTACCAGAAACAAAGCTAATCAAACTCACCAGTAACAAAGGGCAGCAGAAACACGTTCCCTGTATCAGATCTTCCTTGCTGGCCCAAAGCCCAGAGGTTTCATTACATTTTTTTCCTTCCCCCCCAATTTCACAACAGCATTAAGTAGCCCTGGCCCAGGATGCCTCAGCTTTACAAACTATTTGTAGGAGATCAGCTTTTCGTGATCCAAAAACCCAGCATGTGGAAAGTGTTAAGTCTTTCATGTAGTAGAGGAGGTTCTTAAAACTTCTACTGTTCAGCTCAGAACTCTTGGAGCTTCACAGCCCATTGGAGGTTTGTGAACCACAGAGAAGGGCAGAGCCAGCAAAATAAATCAAGAGTTCCTGTGGGATGTCCTGGTGCTTTACACAAGAGGCACAAAGCAGGCCCTGGGTCGAACACCAGGGAGGAGCTCTCCGATTGCAGCAGCAAGGGCTGGTTTACAACCTGGAATGTGCTCTCCTCTCTTTGAAGGGTCTGGAGGCATCCTACAACATCACTGCTTGTCTCAGGGGCACTGCAGGGGAAAGGGAGCCCACAAAGTGTCTGGGGAGGATCAGCCAAGAACAAACCATCTCACCATGGCAATAAAGCACTGGCCAGCACCTTCTCCGTGCTGCACAGGAGTTTGGTAGTGAAAAACAAACACCTTCTCTGCGCTGGACAGGAGTTTGGTAGTGTAAAACACCTTCTCTGTGCTGGACAGGAGTTTGGTAGTGTAAAACACCTTCTCTGTGCTGCACAGGAGTTTGGTAGTGTAAAACAAACACCTTCTCTGTGCTGGACAGGAGTTTGGTGGTGTAAAACAAACACCTTCTCTGTGCTGGACAGGAATTTGGTGGTGTAAAACAAACAACACTCCCTGCCAATGTTGCTCATCCCAGGTGACCAGAGCCAGGGAGATTTCCCAACCACAGCACGTCAGCAGCTGGGGTTTTGTCATCATTCCTGTAACACTCTGTCTGTTTTTTAAAGGCCCAAGTTCTCAAGTACAGCAATTACTCTGAGAGCAGCTCCTTCACTTACAGCTGCCCAGCTCCAAAGTGTGCAAAGAAAAGGGCAATGGACAAACTTAACCTTGGAGGATCTGAATCAGAAGGAAACACCCCTGTCACCATTCTGGGATTTCAAAAAGAGATGCAAGAAGCAGGAGGTTCTCTGTGGAACCTGCTCTGATCACTCAGGGGTGCTGAGGCATCACCTGCAGCCCGAAGCAGGAAGGGAGGGAAGGCTGGAGTTCTGTCCTGCAGGATGCAGCCCCTCCTGGCCCCAGGGAAAAGGCACCAACACCACAAACGGGGGATCCCAGCCCTGCAGGATCCTTATTCCTTATGAACAGGAGTAGGAAACCCAAAGCCTGAGCATTTCACAGCTTTTCCACACACACCTCCTGGCAGGGAAAGGAGCCCCTCACATCCCATGCATCCATAAATCCACCCTGGTGCAGGTGTGCAGGGCTGTGGCTGACACTTACAGCCCTCCTGGCACCCTGCACAACAGAACAGCAACAGGAGAAGTTCACCCAAAACGACATCACCCTCACCTAGAGGTAATCACTAGCATCTTTATGTGCTGACAATCTGAATTCCATCACACTCCTCAGTGTTCTCCCCTCAGATACAGACTGGAAAGGAAAAACAAAGCAAAAGCAAATGCAGCAGATTTCAGTGTGTGATGTTAAATGTTTCTTCTGCTTACAGAGCCAGTTCTACCCACAAACTGCTTCACCTCCCCTATGGCACAGCCTCTATTGCAGCTCCCCATTCTCACTTTATTCCACCATCTCTGTAATTCCTGGAGCCTTCCTTGGCATGAAGAAAAAACCAAGCAGCAAAAAACCCCAGTAATCAAGCACGGCTTCTTTTTTACAGCTGGCTGGAAACAAAACTGACAAAATGAGTGCATCTGTCTCCTGGAGTTGTTATTGTCTTTTCTCCCAGCTCCAGCAGCACACTGCAGGGTATTTGGGAGTGACTGATGTGCTGGGGCTGCTCTGGGGCCAGGGGAAGGCAGTGGGTGCTGTTCTTACAGGGCATCAGGGGCAGGAGGTGATGCTGAGCCCAGGGATGTCCTGAGGAAGAATAAAGCTCATTCTGTGCTCTGTGGCAGTGAGCTCACTCTCAGCACACTTTATCCTCTGCCCACAGAGGGTTTTCCTGTGCACAACCCTCTGCCCCAGCTGTGAACCCCACACAGGCCAGGCACAGCTCCCTGAGTGTGTAAGGAACCAAACCCTGCTCTGGCTCACCACAGTCTGAGCTCTGGTGTTTATTTACTCCTTGAGCTCCAAAACTCAAAGCAAGCTAAGCTGCTGCACAGCTCCTGGAGCTGTAATCTGTGTCTCACACACTGCAAATACCCACGGAGAGCAGCACACACACCCAGGATTACCTGCACTGTTCCCCTCCTGAGCCATTCCCAGGCAGGATTACACACATGCATTTCCTCCAGGAGTCACCTGCATTTTAAACATTAGCACTGCTCTGGGACAGGATGTCCCACAATCAGCACTGCCTCATTTCTGCCTTCCTGAAAGCCACTTTCAGGCTTTAAAGCTCATCCTCAGTCAGTGGCTGGATGGGGAGCAAACACCACCAAGGCTTTGATGCATGGCAGCCGTGGAAAAGTCTTGCCAGGCTGGGACACTCAACCATGAAAATAAACTGCACAAATCCTTTACCAGACACCTATTTTATGTACCTGCAACTCACAGGACCTCGGGGTTCATGTCTGAGTATTTGATACTATCTGACAACTGCCAGGAAGAAAAAAAGCTGCTGGTTTTTCTCACAGGGAAAGAAAATACAGAATAAATATACAGCTGTTGATGAACAAAAGCATTTTAACCAGAGTCACACATACCCTTCAGCACAGATGCAAAAGAGAATTCACAATAGGAAAATAAACAAACTGAAATTCCTTAGGATGGTGAATTATAAACAGAAAGTGAGGAAAATGCAGTGGAACAGAACTCTGAGGAGCAGCATTGTGTTCTCTCAGTTGCTGAGGAAGGCTCAGACAATATTGTATCAATTACCCAAATAATCTTGGCTTGTATCTCTGGCTACAGACCTTTCCCTACAAAGCAGAAATTGTCCTTCCTGGCTCCCTGACAGAGCTCAATGCAATTGCCTAATGGCCCTCTTTTGCTTGCAACAATATTTTACTCCTACCTACCTCTAAACCTTCAGAGAAAAATAAACAATGAGATCCAATCTTGTAATGTAAAATAATAAAAAAAAGCCACTGGAGTGCAGAGCTGATTTATTGCCCGTGCTAAAGTCAATTCTAGAGTCCAGCTGGCACACTGAACACACCTTCTGCTTTAATGCTCTCCATCTAGGAGGGTTTCTTAGGAACAAAGTCAAATAAGCAGCTCATTTTTTGAGCTGATGACGCTCTAAATTACCTTTGGCATACAAAAGTAAAATGATACAATTGAAAATTAATCCTCTTATTGTCTTAGGAGAACGCTTAAGAGATTTAAAACAAAAACAATAAAAACAAAGCACATTTTAGGTACTTCCTTTCTTTGGTTTTGTCTGCTTCAGCTGCAATTGAGACAGGCAGGTTTGGGAAAGGTATTTTGGTCTTTGGAAGCTGGAGCCTTAATCAATCATTAATCAATGAGCACACACGTGGCACTGGCCAGGGGAAAGGGCTGCTGAGAGCCAGGCAAGATGCAGCTCCAGGAGATGGGAATTCACTCAGGGAACTGAAATAAAGGAACCCAGGTGTGTGAGCACCTCCAGGAGATGGGAATTCACTGGATTGGGAGTACAGGATACACTCAGGGAGCTGAACTAAAGGAACACAGGTGTATGGGAATTCTGCCTGCCAGGAGCTGTGCTCACCTGAACACCTGCAATCCCTCCAGAGATGAAGAAAGACACATGCTGTGTGTGAGTTAAACCTTTACATCTCTTTAAAGGCCTTTCCAAACCTCCTGGTTTATTATCCAATAAAGTTATGACATTTGCAATAGGTTTAACAGTTAAACTTCTGAAAACAAACCAGAGCACACGCACTGAACATCCCTCTGCAAACAGCCTCCAGCTCAGAGGCACTGAAATTCAGGAACATCTCCATCTGAGCCCAGCATGTCACTGCATTCCTCGGCTCCTGGTGAGCAGCGCCCAGGGCCTGGCTGCAGCTGCCTCACCTGGAGCCAAACACCGGCCCAGAGCTCCTCCTCCCTCAGCTGAGACTGCTCACAAAAACAGGAAAATGAAAAAACAAAAAGGCAGCAGGCTCCCTCCACAAGAGTTTGTTATGCAAATGGCTCGGTGGTTTCACTTACACAGGAAAAGCAGCTGCTGCCTCTGCCCCTTCTGCTACCTGGACCGAAGCCCAGGAGGATTTCTGCTGTGACACAGAGCAGCCTCAGGCTCTCATGTGAGATAATCTGGGGGAGGTGAAGCCCACGAGCCCCTGAGTGAACAGAGCAGAGCCCTGTGCTGCAGTGGCCACGCTCGGGAGGCAGCAGCAGAGAGCAGATGAAATGAAAAAGGAGCAGTGGCTGTTTATGTTGGCAGTCGCTTCAAACTCTAATGGAAAATTTCAGCTCCGACTGCATCCAGGCTAGAACAAGTTATTAAAGAAAAAGGTTCAGCTTTCAAACAGAAAAGGCTTCCACAGCTTGTCCCTCTCTGAACGGCAAAGACAAGCAGGAAATAATGTGCCTTGCCTGCAGTGTATTAATATTCCATCATTGGGGGAATATGGCCTCAAATAAAGCAGATTTCCTTGGGGAGAGCGGGCAGGGATAAAGCCCACGCCACAGCTCCTGCTACAAACACGGCTCACCACTAAATGCAAATATTAAAAAGCCAATGTAGGGCTAAGTAATCACTTTATACCAACAGACCACGAGATATTCATCTAATTATCCCCCTGCTTTGATCAAAGGCACTCTGCTATTTGAACAATCGTGTCGAGGGAGCAGCTCTACCTTTCAGATGCTCGGGAGAGCCTTGCACAAATATTCCTGGGGCTCTGGCTGCCATCAGGAGTGCCATGGGGAGGGGACAGACACCTTGCCAGCCTGCACATATGGTAACTGCACTGACCTTTCAGCTGCTCCACGTTTGCACTATATTTAAGTGCTACTCAGGAAGCCAATATTGTGTATTATGTAACACGAGATTAAGCATTAATGAGGCAAGAATAAAATTGTTTATCTAAACCCCAATCTAAAATTAAACAGAAGTTTATGCTGAAAGCTCACACTGCACTCGTTCTGCCTCCCACCACTAACAGAGCACAGCTTATTTAGTCTCCGAGGTAAGTCCCAGCAGCATTTAATTTGAAGAGGAAGATTTTACTATCAGAAGAGAGACCATTTTTCCTAAAGAAATGATGCATATTTAGCTCTTCTGTGCATAAATACAGCACACTGCAGGTATTTCAGTGTCAGGAAACAGCCAATATTCATAACTCCTGTTTACACTGTGCTTCAGAGCTAAATAAAGGAGCATCCACCCAGAGGCAAGATCTTTGGATTGCACTCTGTCATCTCTTGCTCAGCAGCCAAACCCAGAATCACACACACCACAGATACCTATGTGCTCAGCAGGGAAATTCAACCCAAAATTAGCCTGGAGTCTGTGTGCCTGCACAAAGAGCCACTGTCCTGCTGCTCCTGGGCTCCCTGCAGGGCCAGCGAGGAGCAGAGAGGGGCACGGGGACCTTGCCCACAGCCCTGGGCACACAGGAGCTGTCCTTGGGGACACAGGAGCCTCTGCAGAGCCCAAATTGTCCCCAGGGCTGTCACCCTGCAGAGCCCACAATGTCCCCAGGGCTGTCACCCTGCAGAGCCCACAATGTCCCAGAGCTGTCACCCTGCAGAGCCCACAATGTCCCAGAGCTGTCACCCCAGCTCCCAGCAGGGCCCAGAGTGCTCAGACCCATCCCCAGGACAGACAAGGTGGCTCCAGGACCTCAGTTCATCCGCAGCAAAGGCCATGGCAGCCTGGCAGGGCTGCACCTAGGAAAGGACAGTCACACACATCCCACTTCTGGGGGACACAGGAGCCTCTGGAGACCCCCAGAATGTCCCAGAGCTGTCACCCCAGCTCCCAGCAGGGCCCAGAGCGCTCAGGCCCATCCCCAGGAGGGACAAGGTGGCTCCAGGATCTCAACTGAGCTGCAGCAAAGGCCACGGCAGCGTGGCAGGGTGACAGGACACTCCTGCTCCTGCACCTAGGAAAGGGACGGTCACACACCCCCCACTTCTGGGGCACTGCTCAGACAGCTCCCCTGCCCAGAGCAGGCTGCAGGAGCCCCAGGAGAACAATCCTGATCCTGCTGGGACAGCTCACACAATCTGCAAGGGCAGCCTGTGCTAAGGGAGAGCAGCAGGAGCCAGCCCTGGGTCCCAGCAAGGTGACACCAGGACCTGGCTCCTGCTCCATCCCCTGTTTGCATTCACCTCCTGCACCAAGCCAGCACAGAGCTAAGCTGTTCCCAGGAACACAGGAAGGCAATCCCCAGCCTTGGAGGCATTTAAGTGCCTTTATCTCGGGCCTATCACAATGCTGGTGCTTCTGAAACTCTCCAATTCAAGTAGCTCAGCGTAATCATCTAAAGAATTCAGAGCAGAATGTTAAATACTCAGAAAATCCTGTATTATCACCAAGTTTTAGCAAATTATCCCAAAATGGGTGGATGGGAGGGGAATAAAACCACATTTAAAGCCAAAGCAGACAGTTAAGGAAACTGCTGCCAGCTGTGCACCTTTCATTCTCACAACATGGGAATTTAAATGAAAGTAATTATTGAAAACTGTTCATGCCACTGAAAAGCCTCCAAAATTCACTTCTTCCCATGAAGAGCAATCACAAGTGCTGCCAGGCAGGAACCAAAGGGGAGCAGGGCAGCTCATCCCTGCAGCCAAGGGAAACCACCCAAGATAAAAGGAAAAAAGCTGCATGGAAATAGAGGAGAAGGGGCATTTCAGACAGGTCAGAGGAAACCCAAGGCAGTTCCTGGAGTTTCATTTAAAATCTCCTGGTTGAGGTACACAGAGGCACTTTTCCTCCAGGTTAGCACTGATCCTACATTAAAGCAGCAGCTCCCTTGATCCATTGCAGTCATTCACTCCCACGTCCACTGGGAACCCCTCCTGGACATAAACATGGAAATAAACTGGAAATGTGAAATAAACCAGCGGAGTGCAGACCCAAACAAACACACCTTTGATATGGAATAAACATTCTCTTTCATAAAGCTTTTTTCCTTGAGGATTATCATTTACAAGAAATAATTAAAAATGGTTGAAAAACGATGTTAAACTAGTTAAAACACACATTGATAAACACGGGGCTTTCTCAAAAGGTATTGCACACCGATTGTGGAGGGGGAAAGCCAAGGCACAACTGAAACAGGACATTCCTCAGCACATTGTGAGAGCTCAGTACAGCATGGCCTGATTCTCATCTCACCAGGGCCACCTTCCCAGAGCCCACAAGAAATCCAATGTCATGTTCACATCCTGATCTCCTGCACAGCAGCCTCAGCTTGGTTTAACATGGAATAACATGAAACAGGCCTGGTCTCTACAAGAATTCCCTGTTTCTGTTGCATTCCTTTTCTCCCACTGTCTCCAGGTTCAGGGAGAACTTCCCCCAGTGAAGGGTCCAGGAAAGGACTCACTTTACAGAAACCATGGTAATAAGGAGATTTAACTTTAGTGAGGATTGCAGAGACAAACCCCCTGGGTCCCCTCCCCAAACCTCCAGCGATCAGGAAGGAAAACTCTGAATAAATCACATGTCCCAGAGCCATTGGGGCAAGTCACTGCAAGAGTGCCCCTGACACATCTTTAAGCACCTGGAAGTTGCTTTAGTATCCATATAACAACTTTTTACAGTTTTATTAGTTATCCATTATCCATTAGTATCCATTAAACAACTTTTTAGAGTTTCACTGATGTTAATATGGAAGTTGAACAGAGAATAAATAAAGCCTTTTTCTGGTGTTTCTGGAATTGCTACAGGGTTACTTCACACTGCAACAGAAAAATGGCAGGCAAAGTATCTGAAATTATTCTGGTGATGAAAAAATGCAGACAGACTAATCCCACAGCCTTGTCATTTACATTACTCATTATTCCACTTTAAGGAACAGAAGCAAAACTGTACAGCCAAATATTTACTGCTGCCTTTATGCTGCAATCTCTTCCTACAGCAGAAGGGCTGTAAATTTTGGCTGGAAAAGATTGGGAATTAAAGAAAGCAGAAGTGAGGCCTGTGGGCAAAAATAGGAAGCAGAGATTATAAACAACCCGTGGTGGGTCAAAGGTTACTTGTAGATCAGTTACCACAGGGGCTAAAAAAACCCCTGAGCCCAAACCCATCAACTGATACTTCCCACAGCTCAGACTTAATATTTAGTCTTCTCTGTAGTAAAAAATTACACCTAATGAAACAAAAATATAACACTTGAGAAATGAGAGCTTCTGTGAGCTTTAACACCACTTGCAAAACTTTTACAGAAACCCCAAGGCCGATATCCAAGCTCCAATGTAAGAAGTTAAGCAGCACAAACAGGGGCAGGCACCTGCCCCAAACTCTCCATTTTTAAGGGCTTTTTTTCCTCCCCCCCTGCAAAATGTTTTTCTCCATCACAAAAAAAAACCCACCAAAAAAAACCCCCCACATTTCATATTTAAAATATAAGTTTCAATTTATAAAGACACAATATACTTCAGAACTGCTGTAACTCAAACTCAGAAGAGCACTTGTGCCCCTGAGCAACTTTACCATCAGCAGAATTCATTTCTAAAAGCAAACACTGACTTGTTCTAGACCCATTCTGGGAGATATTCTGGAGGAAAGAGGAAAGGCACGATATGCGTAGGTTTGTAGGATGCTGATAAGACCCACACTATTCCAGCATTCCCTCCCAGCTGTCACCTTTCCAGGCCTCCACACCTCAAAATGCAACAGGATCCTCGAGTCCACCAAGACTGGAGCAGTAATCTGAGTTTCCTTTCTCAGCAGGATGAGCGAACTCGTAATTGTCTCATCCTCCCCTTCCTTTTTAACTCACACAGTGTTACTATTTACCACCCAGAGATTTGTGCTATCACAGCACTGTCTCACAGGAACCTCGGGGAGGAGAATGGAACCATCCCACAGAAACTGAGAGCTTTTTAAATATCATTACAGCCACGCTGTTCCCCAGCGCACATCCAGCCTGCACACCTACACAAGTCTGAGCGCTCCGTGACGCTCTAAATCCCTGACACGCCGCTAGAAAACAGCCCAGCTCCATTTGCACGGAGCTGCCTCCCTGCTAAACCCGGCACAAAAACGAAAGCACTTCCCAAAGGCTGGAGGACACCTGCAGGACAGAGCCCGAGGCTCTTCGGGGCAAATGGCAAAGGGAGCGGGGCTTCCCAGGGCTCCCAATCTCCGGGGCAGGGTTTGGGGTGCAGGGACAGGGTTACATAACCCTGACAACACCGGGACACGGCGGATCCAGGCAGGGGAAGGGTTAAGCAGAGCCTGCACGGTGCGGGTCACAGCAGACCCCGATCCCATCGATGCTGCTTTGGTTTAGCTTTTCTTTATTTACCCGATGCCACTCGAGCCCCACCGGGTGACACAAAATGTATTATCCCGTCGTAATGTCAGAATTTAAAATTAGATTCGCTCTCCATAAATACACTTCAGCCAGGCTCAGTGGCTCCGTCCAGCCATGACGATTATTTTATGTAACATCTTTCACAGCCCAAGACCTAAAAACTGCACTAAAAACCAGCAGCTGGCTGAGGATTTCTCTTCCGTTTATCTGAGGAGAATTCGGGCTAAAAAGGAAAGAGTTTCGCAAGATCAAACAGCGAAGCAGCGAGAGAAAAAGCCAATTACATAAAGTCCAAATGTACTTACGGTCTCCTTATTGGGAAGCAACTCCTTTCGGATTCTGAAGAAGTTCTTGCCGTACTGCCTCAACCCCTTAATAAACCGTTTCTGCGATAAAAGATAAGGAAAACAGCGTGTCAGCAGCAGCAAAGAAAAAATGTTTAAAAAAAAAAAAAGATTAAAAAAATCCCCCAAACGGCGGCGGTGAATCGGCGCCGGGAGCCCGGGGAAGCGAACGCACCTACAGGGCTGCGAACGGGGGAAAGGGTTCGGGAAAGACACCGAAAATGCCCAGCCGCATTCCCTCCTTCCGTCGGCAAGTTCGGCGCTCGGAGCTCCGCCGGAGCCGGAGCCGGGGCCGGGGCCGCTCTGAGCCGCTCGGGGCCGGGGCCGCTCGGAGCCGCTCGGGGCCGGGGCCGCTCGGAGCTCC
>JAWWMS010000080.1:6935790-6949730 GCA_035048045.1 Chlorospingus semifuscus
CCTGGGTGCAAACCCTGCTCTGGAAACACACCAGGAACTCCTGAGTGCAAACCCTGGGTGCAAACCCTGCTCTGGAACACACCAGGAACTCCTGAGTGCAAACCCTGGGTGCAAACCCTGCTCTGGAACACACCAGAGCAGCTCCTGGAGGCTCCCAGGATGGTTTGGGCTGTGCTGGAGCTGGAATTTGGAGTTTCTCTCCCATCCCAACCCAAAACAGCTCCTGGCCAGGCCAAGGGGCCGGGCTGGTGATTTTGGGATCTGCAGCATGGTAAATGCTCAACAGATAAAAATATTCCACATGAGGGCAGAGAGATGGCAGATCAAGGAGCACACACAGCTCAGCAAACCCCAAAATGACATTGTTGAGGAAACAGCAGCTCCTCTGGCAGCTGGGCAAAGATCAACATCAGGGAAAGCACTGTAATCACCCACTCTGCAGCCAAGGTCACTGACAGGATTTATGGATTTATCCCTCAAGAGCCTTTGCTGAACATGAAATGCTGAAATAATTTTTTTTTAATCTCTCCCCCCGCCCCTTTGGGCTCCCTCATTTGCTGGAGGCCTTTAAAATTCATTCCTTTTCACAGCTGGTTAAACAATGGAATCTTTTGGCAAACTAAAAGGACAGAATTGATTGCCCTACACAAACTTTTCTGCACGTATAATTGATTTTTAATTCACTGCCTTATTTCCAAAAGGACTCGACAATAAACTCGGTGCTGTCTGTGCAGTATTGATCCCTCTCAACAAGGGCTCGGATCAAAGACTGATGCAAGTTAATCACAAACAAAAGATTGTTATCTTTCATCTAGGAACCTGTGTTTAAACCAAATTCCCCTTTCTGGGCTGTACTACACCTTGTATTTCCCAGCTGTACTGCACCTCAGCGTTTTGTACACCTGCCAGCTACTCAGTAACTATAATTTTATGCAACCTTTAAATAACAGCTTTTCCACCCAAGCAGAATAATTTCATCCTTCACTGGTCACTTTTGACTGCGAGGGCTGACGGTTCTTTTCCACTCTGAGTTCTTAGAATAAGACACAGACCAGACCTTCCCACATGTGCTTAAACTAAAATCTGATTTATTCTTAAAACACAGCTCCTACAAGGCCACAGCAATCTGGGTCTGGTGGTTTGTTATCTCAGTGCTCAGCTAAGTTTCAGTTGTTCCTGATTATCACACTTGCAGACGTGGCTGCATCACTAAATCCCAGTAAATGTTCATTTAGTGGGATTTCACTGTTTATTTTCTGTGCCTAGAACAATGACACTGAGCAGTCACTGGTGTCAACCTTCCAAGCCCACTGCAGGAGTCAGCCCTGCAATGTGCTCAGCTTTTCCAATACCCCTTTTGTGATTTCTTTCCACTCCTCCATTCCAGAGGCCCTGTTTCAATCTGGCTCTGAATTTCTGTAGCTGCCACATAAACAGTAAATAAAATCTACGGTGTTTTTGCCCCAGTAAGCAGCTCTGAAGAGCCCTGCTTTCAAAGGAGAACATGAGAACAGTGTTTTCACCAGCACACACTCCAGAAAGGGTGGATGAGACCTTTGAGGATGATTCCAGGCAGAGAAGCCAAGCAAATAAGGCTGTGGGTTTTGCATAAGTAATTCCTTGACCTGCCACACTGGATTACAAACACTTGCAAACACATTAGGGAAGGAGTTTGCTGTCTCTTGTCCTTTCTGGCAGAAGCATCTCCACTTGTGCTTTCTGATAAACGAGTTTAAGCTGAAGCCAGGTGTGGATATTTGAAAATTTATGAACTTGTAAATGGATGTACACGGCCAATTAGGATTTAGCAGCAGCCAGGATTAACCAGCCCTGCACATAAACGGAGGAGTTTGTTTGAATGGAGGCTGTTTACCTCAACCACTCTACATCAAGAGCCATGTAAAACATTTAAAGGCAGAATATTTCAGGATAAAAGGCAGAAGTCAGGGATGTCAGGGGTGGCACTGCCAGCTCCGCACAGGGTGCTCACAGCCACAGAACCTTCCTAAGGAACACCTGGCAGCTTCCTCCAGAGAATTTAACGTGGATGGAGCAGAGCGTAGAGCAGAAGGAACTGCCCAGCAAAGAAAGTTCAAGCTCTGCTTCACCCAGGTCTCCTTCAGCTCGGGAAGACACAGCCCCGAGCTCCAAAGGTGCTGCAATTAAACCCCACCAGGTCCTCATAATGCTAATGAGGAGCACAGCTCCATGCAGGAGAGCATCCCTGTGCAATAACCTGCAGCAGAGCAGCAGCAAGCTCTGCCTGCAGCAAGCATGCATAAATAAACAGAATTAATAACTACCCAAGTGTGGATGGGTGACTTAATCTGTTTCCATTAGACGCAGCTCAGCCCCAGGCCTTTGTGGTATTTAAAATGTGTTCATCATGTTTAATTAAAAACCTAATAAACTGCAGGTTCCTGCAGTTCTGATTCGGATTTCTCTCTCCTGAAAGCCCTATTGATTTCATCAGAACTTCTGATAAAGAGAGAAAAAAGCACATTGTGAATGAAGAGACAGAAGTGTGATTTGGAACTGGGCTGAGGGGTGAGCAGAGCCAGAGCCAGCTCCTGTCCTTCACACCTCAGCACATGAAGCACTCCAGAACAGAAAATTAGGTTCCCATTAGGTTCCCCAAACCAGAGATGCTCACTGTACCCTGAATAAATCACACTCTTTGACAGGTTAGTGATCCCACACACCCTTTGATAGGTTATTGATCCCACACACCCTTTGATAGGTTACTGATCCCACACTTTGACAAGTTATTGATCCCACATGGGAGCTACTTTTGCACTGGAGCAGGCTCAGAGCTGCACTGACACCACTGAGGTATAAAAGCCATTCTGTGAGAGGATTTTCTCCCAGGATTTCTCATGGTAATTTTTTAAGGACAGTTTGTTGTGGGAGATGCTCCCAGTGGAACCAGAGCAGGGAATGGGGATGTTCATTTAACCTGATCCCAGCTCCAGGTTTGGGATCTCAGCTCCACCATCGGGGCAGCAGCAGAGGAACAGAGGCACTGCCAGACCCACCCCAGGCTCCAACCCCCTCCACAGCAGCACCAGGGATTGCCCAGTGGGGCAGAGCAGAGCAGCCCCATTCCATCCCCATTCCATCCCCACTCCATCCCCACTCCATCCCCACTCCACCCCAGGGGGAATTCTGGCTGCCTGCACCCCAACCCCACACACACCTGGCAAACACTGACAGGGGCATTTCCAGAGGAGACCACGAGGTGCAGGGCAGAGCTCAGTGCTCTGAGAGGAGATTCACACCTGCAGGAGGCACAAACCAGGACAGCTCTGCTCCCCTCCTGCATCCCGCAGCCTGTGGAACTGCAGGAGATGCTGCTGGGGCTGTGTGTGCTCAGAACATCCCAGCCAGGCATTAAATGTGACAACTGCTGCACCCTGCCCACAGGAGGGAATTCTTGAGCATTGCCAGGGACACCAAGCCCATCACAGCTCTGCTGGAAATGGATGCTGTCAGCCGGGGAAGGAGCCCTGAAAACGGGAAAGAGCTGCTGGGGCTGCCGAGCAGAGCAGAGCAGAGCAGAGCAGAGCAGAGCAGAGCAGAGCAGAGCAGGAGCTGCCCTGGCCACTCTCACACGCTGTGGGCAGGGCTGGCTCTCACCCTGCGCCTCTGCATTCACACACTGGGACTAAAAAAGCTTTAAAAACAGCCCCAGGTTCAGAGGCACGAGGGAAACAACAAAGCCCAGCCCTCATCTTTACACAGCCCCCATGTAACTCAATCAGTGGCCAATTTTATCCTCTGTTTAATTCCATCTAAACATCTGCAACCACATCAGCAGCAGGAAAAATACCACAACTCCCATCCTTTGTTCCAGTCAGGTCTGACACTGCCAAGCAGCTCCCAACCTCCCAGTTTGGAGCTGCTCTCATGGAAAACAAAGGCTTTGGCTTTGGGCAGCTGGGAGCCCACAAAAAGTTCTAAATGTGCTGGTATTATTATCATTATTATTATTATAATTATTATTATTATTCAGGTTAACTGACCAAAGCTCTGTATCAGGTGTGGGATCTGCTTATTCATCCAAGTGCAAACTTAAATCTCAGTATTTAAATTTAAATAGGCCACATTTGCTGGGCTGCCAGGAGAGATTTATTACAAGTCCAGCCCAAATAAGGACAGGGATTGGACCTGGGCCTCCATTTCCCCAGAACTCTCTGGGATTATCCCAGCACATCCCTGCCCTGAGATGAAGGCACACACAGAGTTAATGCTGCCACCACAGTTTCACTGTTTGGGCCAGATTGGGGTTTGACACCTTAGTATTTTATGACCAACATTTCAGTGCAGAATTCCTCTGCAGCTTTAGCACCCTGTGGGTCAGAGCTCTCTCAGTTTCCCAGGGCTGCAATAAGGAAACCTCCCCTGCAAGGCTCCCAAAATGCTCCAAAATACTCCCAAAATGCTCCAGAATGCTCCAAAATGCTCCAAAATACTCCAGAATGCTCCAAAATGCTCCCAAAATGCTCCAGAATGCTCCCAAATGCAGCAGAGCTGCTTGGGGCTGGAGCTGCAGGGAGCAGGAGGCTCTGAGGCTGTGCAGGTGGAGCTCTGCTGTCTATAAATAAGAGCACAGTTTGATCTTTGGCTCTGCCCAGCCTGGAGGGCTGCCAAATGTTTCTGGAAACTTGGATGGAGCAGAACAAGAACAAATATGATAAAATGAGCTGGGGCTGACAATGATTTATGGAGTCAGTGATCATTACTCTGTGCTCACAGAGCAACGCTTCACTTTTCAATAAACTTTGGTTTTTTCCATTGGTGAGGCTCAATTCTCTCTCATTTAACAGGGGTGGATCACCCAAAGCCCTGAGTGCAGCAGCTCCAGCACTCACAGCTCAGGGCAGCTGATGGAAAAAAAGGAGAAAAAGCTCCAGAGGGAGAAAAAGAGAGGGGCTGGCACAATTTAGCAAAGAGAGCACAGGCTGGAGCCATCTCAGCCAACCTCAGCAGCAGTGTCAGTCCCACACAGAGCTCCCTTTTGGGGTGGGCTAAGTGCAGAGCTGAGCAGGGAGCGAGCCCCAGGCCCCGCCATCCTCCCTCCATCCTCAGGCAGCACACAGGGTCTTTGTTGGGTGGAACCAGCCCCAAACTCCAGGAAGGTTTGAGTGAGGAGAGAGCAGAGCACACATCATGCACTGCAAGAACTCCCTGAAAGCCCTGCACAGAACCTGCAGCTCAAAAACCCTCTCAAACCACTGCCTGAATAATTGAAGCCACCAAGAGAACATGAGAGTTTCCTCCATTGATCAGTTCTATCTCCTAACACCAATGCCAGCTTTATTAGTAGCTTAACAAGATCACATTTTTACTTTTGTTTACTTCTTTAAACACTTCACCAATTAACCAGCTTAAAAATCGACCCACTCAAGGCAAAAAAAAACCAACAAAAAAAACCCAAAAAAAACCCAAACTTTTCTGCTGCCACTTTGCCATGACTAATTAATTCTGTCATGCACTGCATCAGGTTTTTTCATTTAGACCCATGCATGTCTATTTTTATTTACACACCCACCCTCTTCCTGCTCATAAAGAAAACCTCTTTAGGAAAAAAAACAAAAACCCAACATAAAAAAGCAAGAGCAGCAAGGTGAAGCATCAAGGCTGGAGGAGATAAATCATTTCCTACCACTTCATCCTCAGTCCAACACTTCTCAATCAGCTTTGGCACAGGTTTCTTCACCAGGCGCTGCAGGGCTTTCCCAGCATCGTAGTTGCTTTCATGGAGCTGAAAAAGAAAGAAGACAAATAGATCATCCAAAGGAATTAGCAGTGATCTGATATTGGAGGGGAAAAACCACTACAGGGAGCCACAAGAGATGTTCTGTGCCTAATTATTGCTCCTGTTGATGTATGAGGTGAGTGTAAACAACCTGAGGGGTAACTGAGGCTTCAGAGGGGAAGCAGCAGCACCAAACCAAGCAGGGATCCCCTCCCTCCTACACCTGCCCCAGGTAATGCTCAGCCCAAAGCCTCACTGCTCCCTCCCCCTCACAGGGCTCAGTGTGATGTCAGCCATGACAAAATAAAAATTAATACAAGATGGGTTACACTTCACACAGCTTGGTCCAGTCTCCTGTGGTCAGCAGGAGAAAAAAAATAAAAAAGAAATTTAAAAAACCAACTTAAAAGAAAATAGTTCTAAGGCTCCCATGGTATGCAATGCCTACTTACAGGCATGAAAATAAGATGTTGCCTTTTCTGCTGGGTACACATTAATTTTCCTCCCTGTTTGCACTCCAGCACTGGGAACAAATCCATCTCAAAGAAAAAAGCTCTGTTTGTTTTGCCAGCTCACCTTGCAAATGCCTCTTTGCTGTGCATGCCACTGCCCAGCGGATTTTTCACTCGGGAGATGTGACGGGGCTGAGGAGAATGGGGCTCCTGTTTCCCTCCCATCCCTGCTCCCTCCCAAGCAGCAGCAATGCCAGAGCTCTTTGTAACTTGGAGGGCATCTTTATTCTGCCCCAAGGACAACACGTGCTTTTCCCTGGCAGCCCCAGCGCCCAAGCAGCTCAGTCTGCAAGGAAAACAAACCAGACAAGCCCAGAAAGAACAGCCTGGGCTCACAGGCAGCTGCTCCAGAAAAAGAGGGGTTTACAGGCCAGCCACAGATTATATGGGGTGAACTTCTGAGCAAGTAATCCATTAATAATAACCCCAAACCCCATCAGCACAGACCTGACAGAGGAGCCATGGGGCAGAGAAGACCCCTGTGAAAACATGATACAAGCTCAGAGGCTCCTGAAAAATGTTAATTTTAGCAGGTGGGAGTGGAAAAAAAAATGTTTTATAAATGCCAGGAGTAGAATAATGCAGCAGAAAGGAAAAATATTTTCTCTAAGTGCTGGAGTTAAATTTACATGTTCCAGTCTGGCTCCTTCTCTGCTTTCCACTTTCAGCCATTTAGTATTGCTGAGCACCTTATTGGCAAGATCCAGAGTATAAATAACAGCTAATGATGACTGCCTCTGGTTTCATTAACTCCTGCCTGAACTTCTCCAGGTGTTTCTATAAACACTGCATCACTGTCCAGCCAGCCAGAGAATCTCCATTTTTAGCATTAACTCTGCATCCAAACTTGGCACCACTGTGAGATTTGCTCTGTGAACAACTGCAACAAAGGGAACCACCACAAATGTACCCTAAAACAGAAAATACAGCAACTTCTGCACCACAGGGCAGGATTAAAGCACAATTCTGGATGTGCACGTGCCCAAAAGGCTCCTTTACGTTGCTTTACAGCCAGCCAGGTCCCAGGGAAGGGATTTCACATCAAGGCTGCACAATCCCACAAGGTTCCAGCTCCCACTGCAGCCTCTGAGCAGAGCTGCCATTGCTGTCTGGGTGATGCTGCAAATAAATTCTCCTTTGGCATGGCTCAGCTGTCAGGCACCTCCAGTCTGTAATGAACCCATGAATTACATCTTGCAGCTCTGACATCTCTGGGCTTGCTCATCAAAATATTGTTCTTCAATTGTAATTTATAACTTAATTTAAATGTCCCTTTCCTGTGACCTTTTTAGAGCAGAGTGCCATTGCATCTGGCAGCTCCTGCTCCAGCAAGGCTTCCTCTGGCAATTACAGCCATTATGCCGTGCCTTGGAAAGCCCAGCTCAGGCAGGCTGCAGGCAGGGCTCAGCATTAAATAACTGCACTCCATCAGGAGCACTGAGACCCCAGAGCCTCCTTCTCCAAGGAAAAATTGCTGCAATCTCATGGGAGTGCTCCTGAACTGCTCCAGAAGCAGAGCCCAGCCTGGACTGGGCTGGGCCTTGGAGCAGAGGGGATTGTTCAGCCAAACCCACTCCAATGGGGCTGCAGCACGTCCAGCACTGATGGGACAGCCCTGAATCCCAGAGCTCCCCAGCTCCAGACTGGCTCTCCCATGGGAGAAGGAAAAAAGGAAAATGAGGAGCAGGATGGGGATCAGTGCCACGAGCAGCTCCATCTTTGGGTGTGACAACTCCAACCCAACACCTGATTTAACACAAAATGCAATTCAGGCCACTTCTTTCAGTAGCAGAGCTGACGAATTTCAGTGGGCTGTGGATGTTTTGTACAGCTATGGACATCTTGCTCTACAGTGAAAACAGAATATGCTCCTTTCAATTGTTATAATTTCTAAAGCCCAGCAAGACAGGAACCCCAAGTGCCCTTTAGGGTATAATTTGGGAATCAGACAAAATCAACCAAAAAACCCCAACTTCCATCTCTTTCCCCAGCTCTAATCTATTTCAGGCACCTAAAGAGCTGCTGCTGAAGATTAAAATCCTGATGTTTGTGATGCAGCCACTTTGTTGTGCCAGACAGCCCAAATGCAGCTGCAGAACAGCTGTGGGGCACTGCAGGCAGGGCCAGGGCAAGAAATGCCCATTACCTGCAAAACTCCCACAGCCAGGGCAAGAAATGCCCATTACCTGCAAAACTCAGCACAGCACTTTAAAAACACCTTCCAAAACCAGCAGGATTTTGCATATTCTCCCAGAATTTTATCAGCAGTCACAGCAGTGGGGTTTGGCCCCTTCTGACCTGCCTGTAAGAGTGAGGATGAGGATGAATGGAAGCTCCAGAGGCAGAAGTGTCTCCTGCAGTGGGACAGGCCTGGGCAGGGAGCCTGGCCCTGCCTGTGTGAACCAGGAGAGCAGCTGCTCATTAACATCACCCACCAGCAAAACCAGTCACAAGGAGAAATGCTAACATATATTTAAATAAATTTTTTTTATGCTTTCAACCTTGTCTGTAGTTAATGAACAAGAAAATCTGGTCTAAGGGCAAGTTAAAACAGGGAGTAATTTGTCTGGGTGACATCTGAGTTAGGAGTGAATTTCCTTGCACTGAGATTAGCCTGTCATGTTTGTCACTCATAATGACACGTTCCCATGCAGCAGAGCCATGAGAAGGCACAACAACACTATTAGTAAAGAGAGATTTACACAACATTAGCATATCATTGTTTGGGCTCTCCTCCATGTGGCACTACATGAGCTTATAATGGTGCTATTTTTTCATCTGCTGGGGATAAACAGGAGTGGCTGGCTGTGATTTCCCCAGCAGAAACACGAACCAAACCCCACAGACTGTGGGTCCCACTCTGAGTCTGCAGCCTGCCTGCCCCAGGGCCTGCTCCAGGCTTTGCTGTTCCACACAGCCCAGGCAAGGCTGACCTCTGGGAAAGGATTCTTCCTCTGGAGCTCTGTCAAACCCGAGCACAAGGCAGGGAATGAATCCCTGCCTGGCCTGGGAGCAGCGCTGCAGAGCCCCTGAGCAGCAGGCACGGGTCAGAAGGATGAAAGAGCTCATGAGCTCCTGCCTTTGCACTGGAGTGGACACAGAAAGGATCTGAAACCACATCTGGTGCTAAATCAGAGTCTGGAGGCAAAGAGGAGGGAAGGAACCACTCCCAAACCTCCCCCAGCTCTCCCTGCCCAGCACAGCACGGTCTGTGCTCAATATTCACCTCGTTCCATCTGCATTCCCAGACCTGGCACCACTCCCCCAGGGCAGGAGGAGCTTTCTGGGATCATTTCCTCACCATTATTATGGGAAAGGCTTGCAGGAGCTGCTGTGTGCTCCTCAGCCCTCCCAGTCCCACAGGGGCACCATCAGGAGGGCAGCAAACCCCAAATGAAAACTCCATTTCCCTCCTAGGGGTTACAGAGACAAACGTGGCAGCAACAAACACAGGAGCAGGAGCTGGAGTTCACCAGGAATGCTGAGTGAACAACCCTTGCAGTGAGCTGAGACATAAATACATGTGTGTGATGTCTGTGTTGCATTGTGCCTTCCATGATCTTCATTTCTATCTGGCACAATTAACAATAAATCATTCTGGGGGCTCACAGCACCTGTTATTACATAAATAAAACAGCAGCAAAGGAGCTTGTCAAGACTGATTTATGTGAAGTGCTGCCCTGAAGTTTATTGGATTTCCATAATAAGAAATCATAGCACACCATTTTCTTTTACATTCATCTTCTGGGTTGCATATGGTAATTTCTAAACAAAGACACAACTTAGTGCAGGTTAAGAGGCTCACAAATCATTTATCAGATAAATCTGATCTCTTTTAAATTGGTGGTGAACTGAGAGACAAAAGAGGCACCATTTTGTCAGGACAACAGGTGAGCTATCTGAACTGTTTAAAGCCAAAAAAGCAGGGTCTCAGAAATAAGTCAGAGTTTCTTAAAATATCCCTGACAGAACTATAATTTATAAGGAAACTCTTTTCTAGAAAAATCCACAGTGGACAAGGAAAGCATTTCCTAAAATAGACATGCACTAGAAACACAAAGAGAAAAGAACCAGAAGAACAAAACCAAAATATTTTGGGACTAATCTAGTTTCAGAAGCGAGAACTCCACAAGTGCAACTGCAGATCCTGGGGCTGCCAAGCCATTAAAGGGAGTAATTAAAGTAGATAGAGAAGCAGTGAAGTTAAATGAATTTTCTGCATTAGGCTATTATTCTAGATAAGGGCAAAGAAATTCCAATTCCAAAAGCTCTTTAATGATTATTGACCTTAGCAGAAGTTTGAGTCTCTGAGAAGGAAGTCAGGGAAGAGCTCAGCCCAGTGCAGAGGGGTGAGGCACTCAGGGGCCTCCATCCCAGGGAAAGGAACTCAGGAGCAGAATGCAGGAATTTCAACTGCAGCTAAACCCAGACCAGACCCAAGAGGCAGCTCAGGGGCAGCTGAGCCAGTCCCAGCTCCAGCTGGTGCCCTGAGCTGAGCAGTTTCCCAAAAACACTCCCTGGGGTCACCCTCGAGGCACCATCCACGAGTTCATCACCGAAATTCTGCAGCTCAGAGCTCTGAAAACCACCTGGTGTTTGTTCTTTCCCACCAAGAAATGTGACCCCAAAAGCTGGGTGCAGCCAGTCCCTGCTGTCCCAGGAGGGGCAGAGGGCTGTGTCCCCAGGTCACTCACCGTGTTCAGGGCGTTCAGGGTGGTGTCCCACCACGAAATGGGATCCCAAAGCCTGGCTGAAGGCTGGACACCCTCCCTCCCTGCTGTGGGAGCCCAGCAGGGGCAGAGGGCTGTGTCCCCAGGTCACTCACCGTGTTCAGGGCGTTCAGGGTGGTGTCGTCCCGCGAGGCAGCCACGCATCCGTCCTCTGTGGAGCCCCCATCACACATCCCTGCAAAGGCTGCCATGCTCCTGCAAAGCCATGGACAGGGGACACTGCTCAGCTGGGCTGGGGCACCACAGGGCCCCCCACACACAGGGGGTTCACACCCCAAACTGTGGATTTTGGGGTGCACAGTGCCCCACACACACACACTGGGCTTACACCTTTAATTGTGGATTTTGGGGTGCACAGTGCCCCACACACACACACTGGGCTCACACCCCAAATCCTGGATTTCAGGGCCTTGCCACACTGTGCATCAAATAAGGCAGCCCAGAGCTGCAAAGCTGAGTCACCCCAGCACACAGAGCAAATCCAGCATTACAATCCAATCTCATTTGCTTTCATCAGCCACAAGTCTGCACTGCCAAAGCAGCAGAGCCTGAGCAGGATTACAGAAGCTGAAACCTGCAGCCAGAACAGCCTCAGCAGACAGCAAACTTTGTGCTGTCATCTTGGTTTTAATGTCAGAAAACTGACTGAAACTGCACATTCCCCAGCCTCTGAATCCCTGCAAGCTACAAGTAATTTCCAGAGACTCTGAATTCCTGTGAAGCCCACCAGGGGTTTGCTGAGCCCACCAGGGAAGAGCTGAGGTGCAAACTGGAGCTCCCAGGGGATGGACTCCCTGCAGGGATGCTGTGCTGCACCCAGAGCAGCTCCTCCTTGTCACCCATCCCACCTCACCCTGCTGCCCTTGCACTGCATCCCCAGAGCCTCAGAGGATGGGGGGTGCTGTGCTGGCCCAAATCTGAGATTTCTCACCTCAAACCCAAGGTCCCAGCTGATAGCCCCAGTACCCACACATCCCCGGGGGAAGGAGGGGCTGCAGCCAGCCCTGCCCAGCCCAGCCCAGAGCAGGGAGGTGCACAACTCACCTGGCTGCCCTGAGGTACATCAGCAGGTCGCAGTCATTGACTCCTGGCATCCACACCAGCTCCTCGTGCTGGGTCACCGTGTCCCCGTCCGGGGATGGGAACGGCTGCAGCTCGGGGAGCTTGGCCTGCAAACAGGGCACACACATGGCACACACATGGCACACACGGCACTGGGCTGCAAACAGGGCACACACATGGCACACACATGGCACGCACGGCACTGGGCTGCAAACAGGGCACACACATGGCACACACATGGCACACACAGCACTGGGCTGCAAACAGGGCACACACATGGCACACACGGCACTGGGCTGCAAACAGGGCACACACATGGCACATATGGCACTGGGCTGCAAACAGGGCACACGCATGGCACACGCGTGGCACACGCGTGGCACACGCGTGGCACACGCGTGGCACACGCATGGCACTGGGCTGCAAACAGGGCACACACATAGCGGGCACACACACACACATAGCACACACACACACACGGCACACACACACGGCACACACACACACATAGCGGGCACACACACACGGCACACACACACACACGGCACACGCACACACACGGCACGCACACACACACACACACACACACACACAGAGCAGCTGCTCCTGGCTCAGGAGCACTCACAGCCCCTGGAATTCTCTGCATGCACTGGTGGCAGCTGGCAGGGGGAAGGTGCTCAAGCAGCTGCTGAAGGATTTGTTCCACGTTTCAGAACTCGGAGGATGCTGAGGCATCGAGCCCAAGCCATCCCCTCCATCCAGCACTCCTCACTCACAGGGGCAGTGGCTTTCCTGATGATAACTCTGGGCTAACCCCACCTCAGCCCCCTGCCAGTGGAGCCCTTCTGTGCACAGCAGCAGCAGCAGAGATGGAAGGGAAGCACTCTGCACTGCCCAGCCCCTGGTTTGGAGCTGCAGAGCTGCTGGACAACTCCCCTCAGCCACAGCAGCTGCATTGTCACAGGGATGCTGATCCAGCTGCTCCTGCCTGCCTGAAACCCTCCCAGAACACACACGGAGGGAGGCAGCCACCAGATGGGTCTATTTTAAACCAGCAAGAAACCCCAGAGATCTGACACCAAGTTCAAAATGAAATGCTCAGTAAATCACTGGGACTCTGAAGGGAAACAAAGACATTTCCTGAAAGGGAGATAGCTCAGCAAAATGAACACTGCCTCTAAATAAGTATTACACTCTATCCAGAGACCCAATTAGCATCTTTAGTCATCTCCTGCTCCGAGATGAGATAGCTGAGAGCCTCTTCAGAAACAGCTTTTAAGCCCTATAATTACCTCCTATGCTCACAACGCTAAACGTATTTGAGAGGCAACATTTATACATAACCAGTAATTACAAGTCACAGGTTCACATGTCTTTCATGTTCTGCTCTTTAATCTGTACTTTATTTTACTTCTTGCCTGGGAAAATGGGGACGTCATTGAAGTTCTCTCCTGGCTGGGGCTAAGGCAGCCCTGGGGTTTCTGTCAGAGGGCCTCCAGCAGGCAGGGGCTGCCCCAGCCCAGGCTCAGCCTCCTGCACCCCTGCAATGTGCTCAGTTATCCCCCAGAGCAGCCTCCTCCTCCTCACAGCCCCACTGAGGCTGCAGGAGATCCCCAAGATAACCAAGCTGTGACCTGTGGCCACCTTGTGCCCAGCCCAGAGCACCGAGTGCCACCTCCAGGGCTGGGCACCCCAAACCTCCCTGGCTGTCCCTGGGCACCCCAAACCTCCCTGGCTGTCCCAGGGCACCCCAAACCTCCCTGGCTGTCCCTGGGCACCCCAAACCTCCCTGGCTGTCCCAGGGCACCCCAAACCTCCCTGGCTGTCCCTGGGCACCCCAAACCTCCCTGGCTGTCCCAGGGCACCCCAAACCTCCCT
>JAWWMS010000080.1:6953397-6992854 GCA_035048045.1 Chlorospingus semifuscus
GGCTTTGGGCACTGCCCTGTCCCTGGTGCCAGTCCCTGTCGGTTTGGGCACTGCCCTGTCCCTGGTGCCAGTCCCTGGGGCTTTGGGCACTGCTCTGCCACTGCTGCCAGCCCAGGCAGGGCCCTGGGGCTTTGGGCACTGCCCTGTCCCTGGTGCCAGTCCCTGCGGGTTTGGGCACTGCTCTGCCACTGGTGCCAGCCCCGGGCAGGGCCCTGGGGCTTTGGGCACTGCCCTGTCCCTGGTGCCAGTCCCTGTCGGTTTGGGCACTGCCCTGTCCCTGGTGCCAGTCCCTGCGGGTTTGGGCACTGCCCTGTCCCTGGTGCCAGCCCAGGCAGGGCCCTGGGGGTTTGGGCACTGTCCTGCAATGCCAGGATCACGTCCAAGGTGGGATCTCAGCAGTGCTGCTGCTCCTTTCACCTCTCCCTTTCCCCTGCCAGGGCTCAGCAGCAGAGCTGCCTGCAGGAAATGCACATTTTTCACCCTCTGCAGCTGCCTGGGTTTATCTGTGCTGCTGTGGCCACCCTGCCCTCAGTGCCCTGGGCTCTCTGCCATCCTCTGGAACCATCCAGGAGCAGCCCCAGCCCCAGAGATAACTGAGTGCTGCCATTCAGTTAAAAACAACCCAACCAAACCCCAAAGCCAAACCAGAACCCCACATCACACACAGGACAGCACTCTGTGCCACCCACAGAACCACCCCGGGCATCCCTCCCTGACTCTGCACACTGAGGTGATCCCAAATTAAATTACAGGGATGCTCCAACAGAAGAAGGTTTTTAAACCAACCACAAACCTCCTCTCAAACAGCTGAGGAGGTGCCCAAAACCAGCTGAAAAGGTCATTATTCCTATACAGGCAAAGATTAAAAGAGGAAAGGCACATCTTAAGGCCAGGCTATCGAGGGATTTGGGCTGTATGTTTGTTTTGAATGGGCAATAACAAACTGCAGCACTGAACAATGAATCCCAGGAGATTTGGGGCTCTGTATGAGGCCTGGTACCAACACCAACACTGCACTGAATAAAGCAGGCCCACGTCAGATACATGTGTTATAAATAATTATAAACTGCAGTCCCACACTGGGCACTGACCAACCAGCCATAATTAATGGCCAGGCAATCAGTTACATCCACTGAGAGTGGGACACAGCAAAACAACCCCTAAATACTTGTGATTTCTGCAAAATTAATAGAAACTTCCAAGAAAAGGCTTTTTAAAAACAATCTTTTAATTCAAATAGTCTAATACCCAGGATGAAAGACCCCTGCTCTTCAGAGGCAGCTCTAAAAACATCTGGCAAGGATCATTTTGTTCCATCTCAGAGGGACAAAACAGGGAGAACAAAATGACTCCACTCCAAGTTCAGCAGATTAAAAACCAGTTTATCGGGGCTGAGAGGGACTGGCACTGCAGCCAAGAGCATCTGTTTATGGTCACTGTTGGGAGGCAGGAGACTGAGCCAAGGGGATCTGGAATTTTAACCCAAAATTATCTTATGTCATGTTCAAACCCTGCACACTCCGAATACAACAGGGACAAACACGTTCAGGCTGCACAACCTTTAACCAAAAACCCCCACAACTGCCTCAAACCTGAGGTAAATAAGAGAAACAAGAGAAACAAGTCTCTGAATTCACCTGTGTCCTAAACCTTCATCTTTAAAGCAAGATTTTAGATTTCTTTTTAAAGAAATAGTATCCTAATGCTCACAAAATATCCTTGCCCCGCGTAAGCTTGAGCTTCATTTCAAACCTGTCATGTTGCAATAATTAAAAACTAAAAAAAGAAAAAAAAAAGCAGAAGCAATTTTGTGTTCTGGGTGAAAAACCCAAGCTGTATTTGAGCAATGAGCTTCCAAGGGCAGGTTCTGGGTGCCTGCTGCCCCAGAGCAGCAACCAGCAGACGTGTCCCAGCCCCTGCCCTGCAGGGCGAGCCCCAGCCTGCAGCAGGGACTGAGGCTGCTCGGCACCCTGGGCTGCCTGCAGCAGCAAGCACTGCTCAGAGAGACACACAGGAAAGGCCTTTTCAACATCAGGCTGTTCTTTCATCATGTTTATAGAGCAGGAGGAAAAACAAAGCCCACAGAGAGCCCTCAGTGCTGTCCCCTACCCAGAGCTGGATGGAGGTGGCAGAAATTCAGCCAAGTTCAGCCAAAGGAAGGAAATGTTCTCCTCACACAGGAATTACCTGGAGGGGAATGTTTGCCTGGCAGGTGCCATGGGGCACCTCTGACACCTGCTTACCTCCAGATAAGGCAGACACCTTTCTGCATTCTGATCACAAGCTGAAATAAATGAATTACTGGGAACCACTGCGCAATGGTTTTTATCTGCTCACATTGATTTAACAGAACCAGGGTGTTGTTTAGCAGCAGCACTGGCACTGGGGAGTGATGTGTAAATAAGCTCAGCATGGATTGGTGCTGCTGAAGAGTTTGTCCTGTACAGTTCCTGAAATGGCCAGGCAGTGCCTTTGCACTCCCCACATTCCCAAATATTCACTGTTAGAGCAGCCTGAGCTCCCCAGCAGCAGCACAGCCGCTGTGCCAAAGGCCAGTGAGACCTTCTCCATGAAGCTCCATCACACCAGGGCAGTGATGAACCCCTGGGCTCTGAACCTGCCTGAGAACACAGACCTGCAGCTCCCTGAGCAGCACGCAGGCACAGGCAGAGCTCACAGGTGTCACAGGTGATAAGCATGACGAATGGGAGGCATGAGAGGAGCTGGGAGGTATCCCTAGCTCCACCATGCACCTGGAAACAAGCTCTAATTAAAACAAATTACATCCTAAAGAACTGGAAGGAAGGGGAAAGAGGCAATCCTGCTGATTTATGCCTGGAAAAAAAGCTGAAATGAAGGCAGAACAAAGGGAAGAGACTATTCTTCATCCAAAGGACAATATTCAAGCACTTCCCATGATATATCAGCAATTTCTAGCAGCTGTTTGGAGTGGCACTAACTCACCAGACCACCCAGCAGCAGTGCCTGAGCTGGGAGCACCTGCTGGGCTTGCAGCCAGGGCAGAGCTGTGCCTGGGGAAGGGGATGGCTGCAGAGCCCAGGGGCACTGCCCAGGGCAGCTCAGACCCTCTGCAGCTCCTGCACCCCAGCCTGGCCCCCCTGCCACCCAGGGCTGGGGCTCTGGGGCTCTCCCTGCCTGGGGGGAGCAGGGACCTTGGGTTCCTGTTGGGTTTTGCTGTTTGGTTTTCTTTTTTAAACCCAACTCACACAAACCTGAGCAGCTGCTTGCTGATGACCTGGCTGCCCAAGCCCTTCTCTTCTGTCCAGAAGGGAACATTTAAAACCAGTGCTAAGGACACAAGCTGCCACCTCCCTGTATTCCTGCAGAGCACTGGTGGATGCCTGCACACACTCAAGGAGCTCCTTTATTAGGAATAAGAACGTGTCCAAAGCTCAGGCCCATGGAGACTCCTCTCCGAACCATGAGGAGATCCTAACCCTAACCCTAAACCATGAGGAGATCCTGCCAGGCTGAGCTCTGTCATCATTAGCAGGACTTTGCTCAGCCAATGGCCCAAGTGATCCACATGAAATAGGTGTCCTTGATGTTTTTATGCTCTGCAGGTATGAAAGGAGATGGTTACAGGAATGACACTTGGGGCAGGACACAGACGTGGATGTGGCACTGACATGGGCAGGATTCTGCAGGTTTATTCATCAGCTTCTGACAAGAATCACAGACTGGGTTGGGTTGGAAGGGACCTCAAACCCCATCCAGTGCCACCCCTGCCATGGCAGGGACACCTTCCACTGTCCCAGCCTGGCCTTGGGCACTGTCAGGGATCCAGGGACAGCCACAGCTGCTCTGGGCACCAGTGCCAGGCCTGCCCACCCTGCCAGGGGAGAATTTCTTCTTCTCTTCTCATCCCAATCTGTGCTCTGTTAGTCTGAAGCTGCTCCCCTCGTGTCCCTCTGTGCCCAGGTGAGCAGCCCCTGCCAGCCCCAGCCCTGCCAGGCGAGTGACAATGTGTGCACATTGTCACTAAGGGCCACCCCCTGCTCCAAGTGTCACTGTGAGCAGCACTCACAGTCCTGTCCCCTTCCCACCCAAAGCTGCCCAGCTCCAGAACAAGGTCCTGAGTGAGCCCAGCTCTGCAGGGCAGGGCAGGACAGGCACAGGGACAGACCCTGGCAATGAGAGCACACACACACACAGGTGTGATCCAGGCACAGGCCCAGGTCCCTCACCCCCATTTCCATCCAGAGTGACACAGCTGCCTGTCCCATTTCCATCCATCAGTGACACTGCTGCCTGTCCCACAGGGACCAGAGCCCTGCCCTTCATCCCATCAGTCTGACCCTGTGCCTGCTGAGCCTTGTGATGCTGCACAGCTGCCCTGCACAGCTGCTGTCCTGCCCAGGGCAGTGATGCTGCCCTGCACAGCTGTCCTGAGCTGCTGTCCTGAGCTGCTGCTGTCCTGCACAGCTGTCCTGCACAGAGCAGTGATGCTGTCCTGCACAGCTGCTGTCCTGAGCTGCTGCTATCCTGCACAGCTGCCCTGCACAGCTGCCCTGCACAGAGCAGTGATGCTGTCCTGCACAGGTGGCCCCGCACAGCTGCCCTGCACAGAGCAGTGATGCTGTCCTGCACAGCTGGCCCTGCACAGCTGCCCTGCACAGCTGCCCTGAGCTGGGCAGTGATGCTGTCCTGTACAGCTGCTGCCATTCAGCTGCACCAGTGCCACCTGCACAGGCAGGACAGGCCAGCACAGGCACAGCAGCTCCTGCTCCTGTCTCTCACCTGCTCAGTGCCAGGCTCAGTGCCCTCCATCAGCAGGTACCACCCATCCAGGAGCCCCATCCTGCTGCATCCCCCTCCTGTCACAGCATCCCTGAGCTGCAGGGCGCTGCATGCCCACGGCTGCATGCACAGAGCTGCATGCCCACGGCTGCATGCCCATGGCTGCATGCACAGAGCTGCATGCCCACGGCTGCATGCACAGAGCTGCATGCCCACGGCTGCATGCCCACGGCTGCCCTGCAGCCCCCAGCCCCCGGTGCCCGCTGCCGCGCTGGCAGCGCTGTCAGGAGCCCCGGGCGATGCCCCAGCCCCGCGGCGATGCCCGGGCTGCCGCTGCCTACCTGCAGGGCCCGAGGGGATCGTCCATGGCCGTGCCAGGCGCCCGGGGCCGGGCAGGATCGCTGAGGCCGCCGCTCCCGGCCCGAGCTGCGCCTTTTGCCCTCTCGCAGCTCAAAATGGAGGCACATGCGGGCTGCCCGAGCTGCCGAGCCTGCACTGAGCTTGTGCTGTGACCTAAGCCCGCACGCAGAACGCACAAACTTCGCCCTCGGACCGGCGGCACTGAGCATGTGCCGTGACCCTCCCTCCCTCATCCTCCTCCCTCCTTCCTCCTCCTCCTCCTCCTCCTCCTCCCTCCGGAACGGCTCCGCACGCCGCCGCTGCTCCGGCAGCGAATACGGCGGCTCCGTAAATAAATACACCGGGGATCCGCGGATAAATACAGCAGGGATCTGGAAATACAGCCGGGGATCTGCTGATAAATACAGCGGGGATCCGCAAAAACAGCCGGGGATCTGCTGATAAATACAGCGGGGATCTGGAAATACAGCCAGGGATCTGCTGATAAATACAGCGGGGATCCGCAAAAAACAGCCGGGGATCCGCGAATAAATACAGCCGGGATCCGTAAATACAGCCGGTGATCTGCTGATAAACACAGCCCGGGATCCATGAATAAATACAGCAGGGATCCGCTGATAAATACAGCCGGGATCCGTAAATACAGCCAGGGATCTGCTGATAAATACAGCCCGGGATCCATGAATAAATACAGCGGGGATCCGTGAATAAATACAGAGGGGATCTGGAAATAAATATAGCTGGGGATCTGCTGACAAATACAGCCAGGGATCTGGAAATACAGCCAGGGATCTGCTGATAAATACAGCCCGGGATCCATGAATAAATACAGCAGGGATCTGTAAATAAATACAGCAGGGATCTGTAAATAAATACAGCCCGGGATTCCCTGGTACAGCTGGAGATCCTCTGATAAATACAGTGGGGATCCACTGATAAATACAGTGGGGATCTGCCAATAAATGCAGAGAGGATCTGTGAATAGAGCCAGGGATCCACTGGTAAATACAGCCGGGATCTGTGAGGCACACTGTATTCTCCCATTTAAGGAATATTCTCCCATTTAAGGAATATTATTCTGCCATTTAAGGAATATTCTTCTTTGGCACCCAAGGAGCCAGGCTTGATTCTCTCTGCCTGACCCTCCAGCACCAGCCTGCATCTCTAACCCTTCTATTTATTGGGTGATTCCAAACATGCTCTTAGGTCCCCATTTACATGAAGGCAATGTCCCCTCCAGCACACACGGCTTTAATTGGGACACATCCCTCTGTTCTCCAGTTTCTGAGATGCCTCCATCTACCATGAGGCTAAAGAAGGATAAAAAGTTCCCCAAATATTCTATTTTGAAATACAGAGTAAGCAAAACAGATCAGGCCCCAGAAAAATCCTTCATTTTCTTGTAACAATCCAGTGAGGAATGTGCATTGTAGCAGGGGTGGATACACAATTTCCTTGTGTATCACAAGTTTCAAACAGCACAGAAAGGACAAAACAACCTTTCCCGGAGCTCTGTGTCCTCCAACAACAAAAGGGTCTCATCCTCCCCAGTGCTGGGGATGTTTCTGCACTCTGGGGTTTTTTCAACTTATTTTGCAAATACAAACACACAAAAATAGCTTCTTTGCAAACATAAATACACTAAAATAGATCTCTACCACGCTGAGCTGCACCTGAGAATGCTGCAGAAGTTTCTGCGCCTCCCATGGTGAGCCCAGAATGCCCAAGGCAGAAATCTCTTGCACACACAGTGCCCAGTTTGGGATTGTTGGGGTCCCACCCCACATTGCCCCAGCAGGGCTCACTGCAGCCTTCAGAGCCTTTCCTACATCAATTTCACACAACCAGGGGTGTTTCTCACCCTCCATGGAACCAAAACGCCAAAACATTTTTCCTTAGGAAAGCACAGCAAGGGGAAGATGGAACTGACAAACCCCAACAGCTGCCCTGAAATGTGCCCCAAACACTTTCAGATCGAGGGGAAGATGGAACTGACAAACCCCAACAGCTGCCCTGAAATGTGCCCCAAACACTTTCAGAGCAAGGGGAAGATGGAACTGACAAACCCCCACAGCCTGCAATGAAATGTGCCCCAAACACTTTCAGAGCAAGGGGAAGATGGAACTCACAAACCCCCATAGCCTGCAATGAAATGTGCCCAAACACTTTCAGAGCAAGGGGAAGATGGAACTCACAAACCCCCATAGCCTGCAATGAAATGTACCCAAACACTTTCACTTCCTACAGCAGAGGAAATGCAGCAGCAGAAACTCACAGCCAGCCACGAGCACCAAAACACAGCTCAAAAAAAGAAACCTGGCTGCAACCAAATGGAGAAAAAGCGACCTTGCAGAGCTGGCTAATTGGACTAATTAGCTGATCACTAAGTGCTCTGCTCTGTCCTTTCATTGATCCTTTCAGGCTCAGTCATCCTCTAACAGCTGGAAGAATTAACAGCTACCTCTATCCAGAAAGTGGGTTTAAAACCACACAGACGGCACCAAAAATGCCATTTCACAGAGAAATCATGCCTTAGTCACCAACACCAACACTGCAACCCCAAACTGAAACACAGGGACAAGCACAGGGGTCAGAGAGGATGCTGAACACCAGAGAGGGGCACCAGGAAATCCTCATCCACAAAAACCTCACCAGGAAAACCCCACCAATGAAAACCTCATCAGGAAAACCTTATCAATTAAAACCTCATCCATGAAAACCCCATCCATAAAAACCTCATCCATGAAAACCTCTTCATGAAAACCTCATCCATGAAAACCTCCCCAATGCAAATCTCCCCAAGCCTTGCCTCGTGGACCACTCAGAAGAAGACACCAGTGGTGTTCCAGAAGCATTTTAGAGTATTTCAGGTGTTTGAATTTGGGATATCCCCAGGGCTCAGCACCATGAATTCCCAGAGACAGGGAAATGCCTGAGGGAGGGAGTTCCAGCAGTCCAGCCCACCAAGCCAGCCTGGGACACCTCAGAGTGAGGCAAGGGAGCCTCATTAACAGGCAATTCCATAATAAACACCACTCAGGGAGCTCCTCCTAACTGCAGGCACTCAGTGGCTGGCAGTGCCCTGGAGCACAAAGATCCAGATCTGCTTTAGGAACAGTAAATCCACCACAGAACAATTGAAATATTTATTATTTACATGCTTATCTAACCCCAGTTCAAATGAAACTTTTCTCCAGGATATCTCTGGAAATCAAGGTGCACAGCTGATTGTGTTCAAAGAACAATTCCCTTCAGTGGGCCCAGACCTGAGCCAAATTCTTCATCTCCCACTCATGGAAATACCCCCTGAATGGCAAACTGCTCAAGGCTGGCACTCGTGGGGCATTTTCTGTGCTAGAGAATCCCATAAATGCAGAAAATAACCAAGCCACAGCCTGGACTGAGCTTGCCACCAGAGCTGCCCACGCTGGCTGAACAAAGCCCAGGCAGACTGAAGAGCATGGACACACCTTCCTCAAGCATGAACTGATCCCAAAAAATCCTTCCTGGGCCTCTCTTTGTTCTGGGCAGCAAGGCATAAACCAGGAACTCCTGACAGGGACTCTGGACAGTTATTTACACATGAAAGCAGGAATTTCCACACTTAAAAACTTTCCATTTGATTTCTTAGAAGTGTCAAAATTTCAACTTTGCTGACTAGAATATGCAAATGATTTTTAGAGGTATTTTCAAGGGTGCACATTCAGCCAACAAGACAGCCAAGAATTCCTGCTGAAGTTTGCAAGTTTTACAAAACTTCCATATTTCCAAGAAGCTGTTGAGAAGCAGCACATTATTTACCCAGAGGTGCACCTGGATATCAGGACTCACTGCACAATTTTATTTTCTGCTCTTATTTTTCTCCTGTATAAACAGAAATCTGCAGCTTGTCCCTTGCATCCCTTCCAGCCCAGCCTCCTCCCAGCTGGGTTTGAACCTTTCTTCCCCTGAGTGATTTTCATAGAATTAAGGTTGGAAAAGACCTCCAGGATCATCAAGCCCAACCTTTGAGTGAACACCAGCTCAGGTCAGTGTGAAGTGGAGTTTAAAAGCCATTTTCACTTACCTTGTCTCTGGATTGTAGCCCAGGATGTAGAAAAATGAATCCACTCGTGCCTTGAACTCTCTAGCAGCAAATATGTCAGAGAAATGGGAGATGTTGCACTTCCCTCTGCGAGGAAGAAAGAGGAGAAAATGGCATTAGAATCCTAGCTTGAGTAACAGCTACTTTAATTAAGTGCAATCTGGGGAGAAGCCACAGGCACCCCTGCTCCCATAAATGTCCAAAGCACCATAAACACAAAAGTCCTTTAACAGAAGTGTGGGCTCTTCCCACGGTGCAAAGGGAAGGAGATGCAGTCACAGCGGCTCAGATGCTGCTCTGCAAACTCCCATTGATTCTCCTCCAGCCAGCACAGCCCAAACACCATCAGCCCAACCAACAACAGCCTGGATGCAATGCTGACAGTCTCCAATGTGCAAAGCTGTTACAGGTACAGTCACAGCCTCCAAAGTTCCCCAATCCAAGGTCTGAGGGGCCCCCACACACCCTGAGTGCCAGCCTTGCTCTCTCACACTCATTTCCTCCCTGCAGGCTGGCACTGCTTCCCAAGTGTAGTCACTTAGAGAGACTGAAAATGAGCAGGGGGGTTTCTTTTGATATTTCACATTTTAAAAGTATTCTAGGGAAAGAGGTGTGGCTTCCTTTCAATAATTCACCTGGCAGCTAATAAGCACTTTGCAGCTAAGCTGCATTGTCTGTGTGGATGGCAGCAGCACCTCCTGTTCCCAGCACTCCAGACCAGGAGTTCTGCATTCACCAGAGAGGTAAAAAGCACATCATGTTTATTACACACTTCCACAGAGATCTACAACTACCCTCTAGTTGAATTTTCCCACTGGTTAGAGCAGAATATTGCTGGTTACAATCACTGGTTTTTACTCCCCAGTTTGTCATCAATCCACTGAGTGTCCATTTGTTTGCAGAGGGCAGAGAGATAATCTGGCATTATAATAAATTAGAATCTCATGTGAACCTTTCATGCATCACGACACACTGTGCCTCCCCCATGTTCTCTGCAGGAACACCATGTGCAATTATCCTTCTGCTCATCCTCTGCACTCACAGGTTATTGCCCAAGTTTGTTTGGCACACACGGAAATTCCATTTTTATCTTTCCGTTCCTATCTTTTCTTTAAAGGGAAAAAGCACTGAGAGGATGTGGCAGGGGAGTTACAGCAGTCCCAGGGAATCTGCAGCCACAGAGCTGAGTTCGTGTGCTTGATTTCCAGGTTTGCAGCCTGGCTCCTGGTGTGACACTGGGACTCAGCAGAGGCTCCCAGCACACCCTGCAACGCTCTGAGTTTATAAGAAAGGTTTAATATGTAAATCAAAGGCTTTCCCCCACCAGAACAGAAGCCAGTTTGTCTTGAAGTAAGTGGCTTCAGCAAAGTGACTCTGAACAAAAAAATGTCTCCAGATGGCTGTGGTGAAACACCATCTGAGCACCATTATCAGGGAGATTATTCAATTTGCATCTCGACAATATCCATGCATGTTTGGCATGCTGAAAATCAGCTGACAAATAACGCCTGGCTGCTGGGCTCTGAGAACATCTCAAGTGAGGGTGTCCCCCTCAGCCTGGGCAGCTCCAAAGCCTGGAGGGTGCCAGGGCAGCAGGGCAGAGTGAGGGCACACAGCAGGGATCTCCCTCAGCCTGGGCTGGGCTGTGAGCAGGGACAGCACCCACAACAAGCCTTTAATGCAGCTCAGCAGAGAGCCAGGGCTGCACGAGGGGCTCTGAGGGAGGGACAGGCTGCTGCAGGAGCCAGCCATGCCCTGGGCTGGCAGGGAGGGCAAACAGCTCCTGACTGAGTGCCTGGCATGGAGAGGAACCTGCAGGGCTGCCAGTGCTGCTGCAGGAGCCAGCCATGCCCTGGGCTGGCAGGGAGGGCAAACAGCTCCTGACTGACTGCCTGGCACAGAGAGGAACCTGCAGGGCTGCAGCTCCCTGCTGCACCAGGGCACAGAACGCTGCAGGGAGAGGGCACAGCTGGGCTGGGGGGCAGTGACCCCAGGAACCTCTGTCCCCTCCTGGCTGTTCCCACAGAGCCCCTGACACCTCTGTCCCAGCCCCAGACTGTCCCCAGGCTGTGCCCAGCTCTGTGCTGACCCCAGGCTGTCCCCAGCCCATCCCCAGGTGTCCCCAGCCATCCCCAGGTGTCCCCAGCCCGTCCCCAGCCATCCCCAGCCCATCCCCAGGTGTCCCCAGCCCATCCCCAGGCTGCCTCCAGGCTGTCCCCAGCCCCTGGCTGTTCCCAGGCTGACCCCAGCCCGTCCCCAGGTGTCCCCAGCCCGTCCCCAGGTGTCCCCACCTGAGGGCAGCTGCGTGGTACGTGTCCACGTAGTCGGAGATGAAGAGCTCTCGGTTCTTGATCACGGGGTCAGTGATCACCAGCTCCCGTCCTGAGTCTGCAGAGACAAACAGCAGCACAGCCCTGACACACAGCTGGGCCACCAGGGCCACCAGGGCACAGCCCCAGGTGCTCCTCAGGTGCACTCTGAGGTGACAAACTCTGCTCATGTGGGGTGTGGGAATTAATGTGCAAGAACATCACTTCTGTTCTCATCCATCAATTCTCCCAGGAGTTCTGAAGGGAAAAACCTTCCAAGGGCACTGGGACTCCTCCTGACCACTGGGAGCATCACTCCCGGGTGGGAGGAACCAAGGAAATGAATCTGTTTGGTTTCCAGGATAAGGTATGGGCTCCTGTGCATATTTAATGTCAAATCTGCAACAAAATCCTGACATAGAGCTCTGGCTTTGAGGTAAATATTGACATTCATGTTCAAACACAGCAAATTCTGAGTGCTAACAAAAGAACTGGAAGACAACTTTTTCCATGACTTCTTTCTAATACCTTTGAGGAAGACACAAAAATACTTCTCCACACACAGGAGACTGCAATAAAAGCAGCCATGCTATCAAAAATACTTTTTGACACTGTGCCTGTAATCTCATTGTTAGAAGCTTCAAATAAATTAGTAGCAGAAATGTCAGATTTGTGGAGCTCTTGCTAAAAGCACACACAGAATGTCCTTTAAAAGGGGAGCGTGTGCTCAACTTTGTTCTGTCAGGCACCAGAAAGTTGCTGCATTCCACATTTCAATCACCAACTTTTATCAGCACGGTTCACCTTGGAGTATCTTCAGAATTTTTAACAGTTGCCTCAAGGAAATTTCCTGGTAAGAACAGAAGCAAATGTTATGTCTTCCCTGGAGGCAGGAGATAAATGACACTGGGATATGTACTAAAGTTCCTTCTGCTCCTATGAAAGCCAAGATCACACTTGTTTTTGCAAAGAGAAAAGGGGAAACTCAGCTCCAAGTGCTTCAGTTGCATCCCTCACTGCAATATTAATCACAGTGAATATTCACTGCAAGGGAGCACGACTGAGACACAGTTCTCATGGCACTGTTCATGGCAGAACCACAAAAACCAGAGGAGATCCCCAATTTCTGCAGATAATTTGGTGCTCAGTTCATTATCAGCACAGTGTCCAGGAGGCTCACCAAGGATCCAGGGTGATTCTGCTTTTCTATTCTCCTTCAAGGAGATAATAGTAATAATCATCATCATCATACATGATAATAATTTTGTTATGCTATTATTAATGTTGTTGCTGTTGTTGTTAATTATTATTAATAGTGCAGCCAAGCACTTCCAGCACACCTGGAATGGATTACAGGAACAGGACACACACAGCAGTGACACCAGGCAGGTAGAGAGCACCATGTCGTGGTTCCACACCCCTGTGCAGAAGTGTTCTGTTAAGCTGGGACTGGGGCAGAGCAGGGCAGGCTGGCTTTGTTAAACTGGGATTGGGGCAGGGCAGGGCAGGCTGGCTCTGTTAAACTGGGATTGGGGCAGGACAGGGCAGGTTGGCTTTGTTAAAGCTGGGATTGGGCCAGGCTGGCTCTGTTAAGGCTGGGATTGGGCCAGGCTGACTCTGTTAAAGCCAGGATCAGGTCAGGCTGGCTCTGTTAAGGCTGGAATTAGGCCAGGCTGCCCCTGTTAAAGCCAGGATCAGGGCAGGCTGCCCCCACTCACTGTTCTCGTTGTGCCTGTCCTGCACCAGGTGCTGGTACACCGAGTCGGGCACCTGGGACTGGGGCAGGCTGGCTCTGTTAAAGCCAGGATCAGGGCAGGCTGGCTCTGTTAAGGCTGGGATCAGGGCAGGCTGCCCCAGAGTCCCCACTCACCGTTCTCGTTGTGCCTGTCCTGCACCAGGTGCTGGTACACCGAGTCGGGCACCTCGGACTGGCGGTAGTACCACTTGACATTCATCAGCAGATGGTCCCTCTTGCTCTGAAAAACAACCCTGGGCTGTTACTGACAGGGAAATCAGCCCTCACTGGAAACCCCCAGGTCAGACCCAGAGGCAGGAATTTCTCCAGCCTGTGCTGGTGACAGATTGATTTCCAGCCCAGACAAAGGCAGGGAGACCCTCCTGCATCAGTTGTGTCTCTGCATCTGACCAGCAAACCCCAATCTACTCACTCATGTTAATTAACCCAGGGAAAGAGGCAGGGATCAGAAAAGGATTGCAATTTTTGGCCTCGTGCAGGCTGCCGATTTCCACAAATAAGAAGTATTTATGGCCAAACATGCAGAAAAGAATATCCACAGTAACACCATTCAGTGCAACCATTCTGAGCAGTGGGAACCAAGAGATAATAGATTTTTTTCCCCCAAGGACAGATGGATCCAGACATAATCATAGATGTTCTTTATTACACAAAAGAATAGGATACTGCACTTCAATCACAATAATTACAGGCTCTGACTGCTCATCAACCTCACAGCAAAATTTACACAAAACTGTCTTCCCCAAATGCTCTTTTCTCACTGAGGCTCCAGCCACCAATTTGTTCCTTCTTAGAAGGAAACTGAAGCATAAACACCACTTAGAGAGAACTTTTAGGTGGAGTCACTACAGACACTGCTCAGTTCACCTCTGAACCCCCTGGTCTGCAATCCTCCCTGCTGCTCCAAAACAGAGAACAACAAAGGCCTGAAGGGAAGGGAACATTCTTCTGGCATGAGGCAAGTGCAGCCTTGTTTTCCTCTGGGCTGCAATCCCCTAGAGCAGTCTGAGGCTGCTCCTGAGCTCCTAAACCCACTCTGGGCTTCCCTGCAGGTCACTGGGCTGCGGGCAGGTGCTGCTGGCTCCCTGCAGCAGCAGCCCGGTGTCAGAGCTTTCCTGCTGAATAAACAACAGGCAAACCTTCCCGGGAAAGGCATTTCCTGAGCAGAGCTGTGTAATACCGGCACACCACTGCCAGTGGCAGCATTGTGCCAGGAAAGCTGGGACCGAGCCACCTCTACATCCCAAAGCCTCTGAGCATCCCAGGCTGAGCATCCCCAGCTCAGCCACTTCCACATCACCATCCCCAGAGCCTCTGAGCATCCCTGGGCTGAGTCACATCCATATCACAAAATCTCTGAGCATCCCAGGCTGAGCATCCCCAGCTCAGCCACTTCCACATCACCATCCCCAGCGCCTCTGAGCATCCCTGGGCTGAGCCACATCCATATCACAAAATCTCTGAGCATCCCTGGGCTGAGTATCCCCAGCTCAGCCACCTCCACATCACCATCCCCATCCCCAAATCACTCTGAGCATCCCTGGGCTGAGCCACATCCATATCACAAAGTCTCTGAGCATCCCAGGCTGGGCATCCCCGGCTCAGCCACTTCCACATCCCCATTCCCATCCCCAAATCACTCTGAGCATCCTGGGCTGAGCCACATCCATATCACAAAGCCTCTGAGCATCCTGGGCTGGAGCCTTTCAAACACCACAGCTGCAATCGGAGCAAACAGGGAAAAAATCAAAGGGACAGCGAGTGAGAGGCTCTGATTTCTGCTGCCTGCTGCTCAGGAATTGGGGCTGCAGGCTCAGCTGTTCTGCTGGAATAATGCTCTGTGCACCACAGCTTTTATGGGCAGTCTCTCTGAATTCTGGAGACTAAAAAGTCCGAGTAAATAATCTGTTACCCTCTCACTAAGAGTTCATAAATTCTCTTAGTGAGCTCACAGCAATGATGGGAAACATCAACCCAGCATCCCTCTGCAAATTCTCTGGGTGTTCTTTGGGGGAAAGATGAGCTGATCTCCTTCCTAAACACCTTTTTGGTCATTTTTGTCCAATTAATTTAATAGCTGCACCCTGACAACCCCTCTTCTGTGCCCACTCTCCAGCACAGAGCACTTTGTGGGGTTTAACCTGAAGCTTCCATCTTGCTAAAAACACAAAACGTCTGTCAGAGTCTCCCTCTGCACATTTCCATCCCTCATGGCACAGAGATTCCTAGACATGCTATTTTGCCAGCCAACTTCCTAAATGCTCATGTCATTTACAAAGCAGGCTGCACTCAGAGGTGTCGAGGCACCCACTCCTGTGGCAGACTCTTTATTTCCAAACCATGTGCACACAAAGGAAGTGTCCCCTCCCTCCTAAAAGTGTGACTTCTTTTTTTCCCTTTTTTACACCTTTACATGTGAAAAGCTGCAGACAGTCACCTGCCAAAGCCAGGCTTGCAGAAAGCGCAGCCATGGCAAGAGCTTTAAATTTCAAGTGTCTTTGTGTCAGCTCAGAGCGATTCCCCGTGCTGCAAAACCACATTCTCCCCTTTAATGAAAATATTGTCTTTTGCTGCAGCGCTCACAAAGTGCTCATTTGGGGGTTTTATTCTCGCTGACATTTTGGGTTTTGTTCCTTTTAAACAGCATGAATCAGTTTTGGACATTGAACAAGAATTAGATGGGACCTGTAAATGGATTAAAGCATCTCAGTTCACAGGCATCTGGTCAACTTCTATTTAAAATGAGCCTCTGCCTTGAAGGGGAAAAATAATGCTGCAAATTCTCTTTAGAAAGCAGGAATGTCCCGATTTCACAGCATTGGTGACAGTTCCAAGGTGCCTGTTTTCCCTGGGGAAGCAGAGTTTCAGAACAGAGTTCCTGCACACCCACAGAGGCTCCAGAGGGGTGAGAACCCAGTGTGCACCAGCACAGACGTCCTGCAGCTCCTCCAGGGGAACAACCACCGAGGGAACAATCACACCCTGCCCTGCTTAGGGCCAGGTTCAGCCCCAGCCAGCTCTGGGAACAGCGTGCCAAGGGCTGGGATGGCAGATGGGCACAGACTAACAGCAATCCCAGAGACACAAACAGGACAAGGAACACATCATCTCCCTTCCCAACCTGTTTGCCACATGAAACCTCACTCTCGGTCCATTCTGACATTTACTAATAGTCAAAGAGAGAAAAGGAACAATAAAATCACTCAAATTCACTGGTTTGGGGTTTTTTTCCCCACAGAGGGGACACAAATGAACCTATCTGGAAATGAGGAGCTAAGGAGACACAGCAAGGATTATTTCCCTTCCCTCTCCACAGCAGCACGTGTAATCCAACGTTCTCAGGGTATCTTTTTGTAGGCTGTTTGCTAATTAATTAAGAAAACTGATCAGCTGTTTGTAAGCCAAGCAAACCCAGCCTGGAAATGCAGAGGTTATTACTACAAATGAATGTTATTTTTGCAGCTTGATTATTTAATTCAGATGCCTGCATAGCAACACATAATTACTCCTTGCAAACAGAGCAGCATTGTCAGTGTTCAGCAAGAAACACAAATGTGAAATAAAAGCAGTGATGTGGGCACAGCAGATTAACCCTCTGTGCCCCTGCCCAGGCAGGGCTGTGCCCTCACCCTGAGCCAAGGCAGAGCCTAAACCTGCTGCTGTTATCTAATGCTCCATCTGCAGGGGTTTCCTGATGGAAACAAGCCTGGGTGGCTGCTCTGGGCACACAGGCTGCGGTTTGTGTGATTGGGGCTGATGGAGGGCACTGATGGAGCAGGAAATGAGCAGCCCTGGGAAAGCTGTGATGATCGATCAGAGGATGCACTGAGTGTGAGCTGAGCTGGGAATGAGCTGCTGGGGCAGCAAATATTGCTGTCTGCAGGGTAAAGGCCCATTCCTGTGATCTGTGCAGGGCACAGTGTCACTTATTGACAAAACAATATCGCATTTTTTCACAACTGACTTCTGCTGACTGATTACAGCAAGAAATTTTCACATGTTCTTTTTATCCACAAACAAAACTCCTTTTGGCATTCACCGAGTCACCTCAGCATGCTGGGAATGGATTCAGCCTGGTGTAGGAGGAGCTCTGAGGTGTAAAACACTGCTCACACTCACCTTGCCCTGAATTCCTCACACTGAGGTGTAAAACACTGCTCACACTCACCGTGCCCTGAATTCCAGGCTCTCAGAGCCCTGCACAGCTGCAGGGGCCCAGCTGGCCCAGGCACACTCAGGGATGCTCAGGGACACTGCTCACAAGTGTTTGTTCTGGATCCACAGAAGGTGAAGCAGCACTGGTTGCACACATCACACACAGCTCATTTGTGCTCCTCACAGGAGGACGGGGGGTGCATCAGAGCCCCAGAACACCCCTGAGCCTACTGAGCCACCCCAGTATCAACCAGCAGCCTGTGCACACCTTCGAAAGCTGCCCAAAGCCCCTGTTCCAGCAGGGCACATCACCTCAGGGCTGTTTGTGCCCCTGAGGCAGCCCCAGTCCCCAGGGCTGGAGCTCTGCAGAGCACTGGTGCCCGCCCTCCCTGCAGTCAGCGCCCAGGAGATGCCATCTGCCGTCTCCCAGCGTGGGAGTTTGGCACTGGAGCTGCCAGACTTGCTGAAAAACACAGCTCAGCACAGCCCTGAGAGCACAGCTCAGAACAGCCCTGAGCTCCAGCACAGCTCTGAGAACACAGCTCAGCACAGCTCAGAACAGCCCTGAGAGCACAGCTCAGAACAGCCCTGAGCTCCAGCACAGCTCTGAGAGCACAGCTCAGCACAGCTCAGAACAGCCCTGAGCTCCAGCACAGCTCTGAGAGCACAGCTCAGCACAGCCCTGAGAGCACAGCCCTGAGAGCACAGCTCAGCACAGCCCTGAGAGCACAGCCCTGAGAGCATGGCATGTTCTGCTGGAACACACCAAGGATGAGAACTGTGGCACCTCTGCAGCAGGACAGACCCATCAGGAAATGCAACAAAAGGCACCAAACTGATTCTGGTGAGCCCAGCAGTGAGTCCCACCTCACCAGGAAATGCAATGAGCAGCACTGGACTGACCTCACCAGGAAATGCAATAAAAGGAAATGCAATGAAAGGAAATGCAATGAACTGATTCTGTTGAATCCAGCAGGGAGATCCTGAGACCCAGCTCACCAGGAAATGCAATAAAAGGCACTAAAATGAGCCTGGTGAATGCAGCAGAGACCCACCCCACCAGGAAATGCAATAAAAGGCACCAAACTGAGCCTGGTGAATGTGGCAGTGGGATCCACCCCACCAGGAGCCAGCACTGGATCTCCCTGTGCTCCAAGCACACTGCAGCCCCAAGGAATTTCAGCAAACCCAGCAGTTTTACAAAGCTGACTGATGTGGAACAAGTGTCAGCCCTTTATTTTATCGAGTGTCACTCTCACGTCTCACCTTGAGCACAGCCTCATCCAGGGTTTCAGAGGAGACAAAGAACATGATTCATTTCAAGTGATGACTGAGAGATGTCTGTATTTAAAATAAACTCCACTGTTTATCCCATCAGCTTTCCAGCTTTACCAAAACAAAGCTGCTCACTGCGCTGAGAACAGCAAGTCACCTGCTCCCATTTAAGTGAAATACACTTGGGTACAAAATACCCTTAAAATTTCACTGTGATCCCAAACGACACAAGATAATCTCATCTTGTTAAAAAAAAAGCAGTTATGTTTAAAAACTGACTGGCTTAAAATAAAACTATGATAAGATGTTCCATGAAGGTTATGGGTCATTGCTTACTGCCTCATTTAATCCCTTTGTGGTCTCTTTCTGCTCCGTTTCCTTTCTCCCATCCAGGTTTCCTGGGTTTATTTCCCCCCTACACCTCCACATTCAGTGGAATTGCAGGTGATTGTGCAGTGAAGGTGCTGCCAGCCCCCAGAGCTGCTGCCCCTCCATCAGTGGGTACCACCCTGCACCCAGCTGGGTGTAAATCCCATTTACAACAAACTCACCAACGTGCATTTCACATAAACCCACAAATCCAGGTGAGGCCTGGAGGTGCCACAGCTCTGCACAAACACCCCAGAGTCATTAATGGGCTGTAATTAACACCCCTGAGAGAGAAATCAGCTCTGGTTCTGGCCACAGCATCCCTGCCCCTGCTGTCTGCCCCACTCTGGTCACAGAATTCCAGATTTTGCCTTTCCCAGGAGCAGATTTGGGGGAGCTGCTGGCCCAGAAGTGCCAGGGACCCCCTGAGCATCCCCTGCTCAGCTCAGCAGCACCTAATGGGATCACAAATGCATTCACCGAGCACTGAATGGATGCTCTGGTAATTAAATTCCATTAAGGCTTTTTTAGCGTTGTGCCAAAGAAGTGCACCACTGAAATGAAGACACCACTCGGGCCCCGCCTGACATTTGCCATTAAATGTCATTTATAGCACATAGCTCAGATCTAATTGCAGAGCAGCACCAGCCACAGTATTTATCACTTCTATTAAAACAAGCAGCACTCAGCAGTGGGGCTATTCAAAGCCATCATCCACAGTTTAAATAGATTTCTCACCTTTTAAATATCAAGAGGCCACATTTTCTTTACCATCTAACCGAGGGGTTTACCTTTGAACAAAGACACACCTAGAGCTGGAGGATAAAACAAGTAGGAGTTTGCTCTGCAAACCCAGCCCCGAGTTTGAACAGTCACTGCCTGCTGAAATATCACCTCATGGGCAGGGAATTTGTAACAGGAAAAATTAAAGCACTTTGCCAACAGGCTGGGGCTGGGAATTGCAAAAAGAAAAGGAAAGAAAACGCACTGCGCAGCCAGAGTGAGACTGGGCTGTTCCACCACAAAAGCAAATGCTGCTCCTGAGAGGATACAAAGTGTGCTGGGAAATGAATGCCTGGGAAGTGAATGTTTCCTTGTGCAGCCCCCCAGAGGATGCCATTCACTGGTAAATGGTCACTCACTGAAATGTTTACCTCTGATATGTGTGCCACTGACCAGCTGATGCTGGAACCACAGCAAAACCAGCTCTGCACACTGAATTCAGCAGGGCTGGCAATGCCATTCACTGGTAAATGGTCACTCACTGAAATGTTTAACACGTGTGTCACTGCCCAGCTGATGCTGGAACCACAGCACAACCAGCTCTGCACACTGAATTCAGCAGGGCCAGGCACAGCCCCACCAAAACCCTGCCTGTGATTAATGGGCAACACCAGAGAGCTCATCAAGGAAACAAAGCAGCAATTTAACAGTGTCACTGTGCAGGACACACGGCTGTAACTCAGCACACAGGGAATTTCTGACACAGACTGGTGCTGCCTGCCCTGGTGTCAATAGCTGAATTAGCAACACCTTTAGAGTATGTCTTTGTGTTTGTATGTAAATCAGGACTAAATAAACACCCCAAAGCAGCTCCACAGGCTGCAATCTAATCTGAACAGAAAGATTGCAAAGGTGCTCTCCATTCATGTGGAAATAGCCAGATATTGAAAACACTAAAATCAGAAATAACTACACTGAGAATAAACAGGATGCATTTACCTGCTGGAAGGGAAAAAATCTCAAAGGAAAAGTTGGGAGAGAGATACAATGAAAAAATCAACTTTTATTGGGTGCTGGAAGTGTGAACATACAGACAACTGGGATGAGGCACAAGAAAAGCAGTTCTGAAATAGAAAAAAGTGGGTTTTAAACCTCTAGCACATCCCATGGCCACCATGTGCACTCTGCTCTGAATTGCAGTGAACACAGCCAGCCAAGCTAATGCACAATTCCAAAGTTAATCGTTTGTCTTGGGCCATATAATCAGCACAGCATTACAACTCCAACAAATGAAGCCACTAATAACTTCTATTAAAGAAGTCAAGGTGTTAATTCACTGCCAGGTCCAGCAGCAGAAAGCTCAGAGCCCAAGCAGCACAAAGCACTCAGCCCTCGTGCAGAACTCAAATTAATTTCCTCTATTACTGCAGGCACTGGATGGAACCCAGCAGCGCCAGCCTCAAAGGCTCTGGCTCCAGAAGCCTCCTGAGGATGAGGATGATGATGATGAGGGCTGATGCCTCTCCCCTGGCCTGGGCACAAGGATTCACCCCAAGGGAACCAGCACAGCCAGTTCTCTCCAGACCCACTGCAAACAGGAGGATTCTCTGAGCTACCAGAAATGCAGAAACTGGCAGGGAACCTTACAAAAGAGAAAAATGACCAGAAGTCATTCAGAGAATTTGTAAAAAACATGGTTTGATGGGTTAGAGAGCTCATGATTTACATCAGCTTCCTTTCACCAAAGAGAACCTTCCCAGAAAGGTTTTAACCCTTCCATGAACTTGGTTCTGCAAACTGCCCGTCTTTGGGGAAATGGGAGTGCTAGAGATTGTGCAATCAAGTGAGGAGCTCTGCCTCTCTGTGCCACACAAGTCAGGGGGAGAAGCCCTTGGATCAATACTGAAGCCCGCATTCCAGCTGCCTGTGCAGTTGTCTGCAGCTCTGGCTGTGCCATCTCCCTGGGAGCCTGCCCCAAAAAGCCCCAGAGCTCCCTGAGCGCTCAGGACCTCGGAAAAGTGCAATGAAATATTCATGCACCGGCACCAGCAGCACCGACAAATCCAAAGGCATTTCCCAGCACTTGAACTGGTGCAAACTGCAGCACTCGTCCCACAAGTGCCTCCCGAGGAGCACATGAGAAATCCATCTGCAGTGGGAGGCAGCATCAGCTCCCATTTCAATATTTACTGTGCCTGCTGCAAACGCAGCCCTGCTCCAGATGTGCTCCCAGCTGTTTGTTTTCCTGGCCCAATGTCTTTGGTAACAAACAGCCCCTTGGTTTAATCACCTCCAGATCAGAGACTGAGGGTGGTATTTCACCACAGTTCATGGAATTTTGCAGCTGAAAGGCCCAAAGCAGCTCAAACCTCCCAGAGTTCGTGTTCTGAGGGTGCAGCAGAGCCCCACCTGAAATCAGGAGGCACTTTTCAGGTATTTCCTCCCAAATTTGCCCCAGCTGAGGGAGGGGAGCCCTAAATCCCAGCCCAGGCTGGTGCTCACCACCCTGGATCAAGAGCCCAGCACAGGCAGAGGCAATTCCTGGGTTTGGGAATATCAACATGGGAAGCACCAGAACCCCTCAGAACAGGAAAACTGGCACCAAAAGGCAGCTCCCCCCCGGCAAACACCCTTGTGCATCCTCTCAGCCACAAATCTCCCCAGGACAGCTCCTGCAGCCCTGCTGCCATCCCCCAGCTGCCGCTGCTGCTGCAGCCTCTGGGGTCACACGTATCAAAGCACCCAATTGCCTTTGCTTTTCTTGCCTCCCTTTTTTTTTTTAAACACGAGGAATATGAAAGCACCCGCTGAAGCTGGTCCTTGTTAGCAGAGCCATTTTCATCTCTTTAAACTCAAAGAGAGCAATTCCCTTGAAAACTGTCACAGCATTTTCCCAATCCATAAAGAGGAAGTTCAACAGCCTCGGGTCACTAATCGCAGATACAGAGCATAAATTATCTCTTTCTATTGCACAGCACTGAAACATACACATTCTTTTATCTTACTTATGTGACTCTCCCCATAAACTGAACCTTTTAGACGTGTTTGTAGTCTGAAAAGGATGTTTTACAAATAAAAGGGAAGCACTTTGCTGTTTACACAGCATTCCTTCCGTGGGGTATATTAATATCACACCCAGGTGGGTGGACAGGAATTGCTTTACACAACAACACAACCTGGGTGTTTTCCCAAAGGAAAAACTTCATTTGAAGTTTAAGAGTTGCTCAGCACAGGTTTGTTGGTCTTAATAATTTTGCATCATTTTTAACCTTAAAATGTGCCAACAACCAACTGAAGGGAATATGATTTAAAAACCCCCAGAAGTTCTGCTTAGAAAGCAGAGCAGGATGCTTACACACTACTAATTTAATTAAAGAGTTATTTTCCTTTCAAATACCCTCTAATGGCCCAAAACGAACTGAGGCTGCTTTAAAAATCAATCACTTTAATCAAAACTACAAGTCCAAATTCTCCATGGATTGGTGTTCAGCGATTGCAGTGTCAAAAATGCAGATCCATCACAGCCCTGGCTGCGAGTGCCAGGCAGGGACCCGTCCCCAGAGGTGACACCAGGGGACAAACCCAGCCTGAGAGCCTCTGAAGCTCTGCCAGGCACAAGGTGGAGCTGCCTTGAAGCGTCTCCCTAAGCGGCTCCATCAGTCCCTGCTGAGTAAAAGGGAGATTTTACCTTTCCTGCCACTGAGGTACAGAACAGGTACTCAAAAAAGTGAGGTTTCACCTTTCCTGCCACTCAGATACTCAAAAAAGGGAGATTCTGCCTTTCCTGCCACTGAGATACAGAACAGGTACTCAAAAAGGGAGATTTTAGTTTTCCTGCCCCTCAGGCACAGAACAGCTACTCAAAAAAGGGACATTTTGCTTTTCCTGCCATTGAGGTACAGAACAGGTACTCAAAAAGGGAGATTTTAGTTTTCCTGCCCCTCAGGTACAGAACAGCTACTCAAAAAAGGGACATTTTGCTTTTCCTGCCATTGAGGTACAGAACAGGTACTCAAAAAAGGGAGATTTTACCTTTTCTGCCACTCAGGTGTTCAAAAAAGCAGATTTTGCTTTTCCTGCCACTGAGATACAGAACAAGTACTCAAAAAGGGAGATTTTGCCTTTCCTGCCCTGCAGGCACAGACCAGGTGCTCAGAGAGCACCCACACCTTTCCCCTCCGTGCTCCTCTGTCCCTCTCAGGCTGTGCCTTTATCCCACAGCAGCAATAACAGCATCACCTCCACCCCACAGAGCCATCCCAAGCACGTCCCTGGGGGTGGGACCCCTCTGGAATCCAGTGACATTTCACATCCCTCAAGGAAACCCTTCGGAAAGCAGGAAAACAAATTCCTTTAATGAATTATCCTCAGCAGCTCAGCAAGCATAACAGTGTGCCTTTGGAGGCTGAGCAGAGCCACAAGAAATCTGACAGTGCTCAAGGAGCCCCAAATGACCAGAGAGGAAATTTCGACTTCAATAATCCTAAAGGTCAGAAGCATTATTAAACATGACAGATGCTCTCACTATTCAACACCAGAGGACATGGCTACATTTATCCTAACTCCATTTTCTCTTGCTACATAAAACCCAGCTAATGTACAATTTGATACTTTTTTTCCCCCCTAAAAGCCAGAGATAACATTTTTTTTCTGGGTATTTTCCAGCTGGCACACAATGATTTATTTAGCACTCAATTATCTCAGCACAGGTGTAGGAAACAGGTTTACCTTGGGTAAGGAGGAGGAAACAAGGCAGGAGAAAGGCAAAATAGAAAGCTAAAGGTGGTGAAGACACGCTGCCATGACAAAAGGCTTACTGAAATTATAAATATCAGCCCAGGGAAACAGCCCAGGAGCCTTTCCTGGGGGAATAATCCTCCAGTGCTCCTGTGCCAACAAGCCAGCCATGAGAATTCCAACTGCTGGATGCCAACTGGGGCAAAAACTAACAGGGCAATCACATTAAAAAGGCAAAAAAAATCAAAACAACCCCCTGTGGATTATTCTGTGGGGGTTTTTGTCTGTTTTGCTGTTTTGTATATTTGTTTGGGGTTTTTTTTATGTAGCCCCTAAATTGTAAGGGCTGGATTGCAGAGATCCAGGCCATATGGACGAATGGAGGCAGAGCTGGATTTGAGCCCTCAAAAACACACATATAGCCTTAACTTCCAGCTGTTAATCTTCCCTGTGAACAAAGCTGCCATCTGCTTTACACCCCCAAACACGAGCACTGCCCCTCCAAAGGACCATGGTGGAATTGTGACATAACTCTGCAGCTCTGGAGGAATTCATTCACTTGCACTGGTGCATTACCCTGCCAAGGCTATCAGAAAAACAACCCCAAAATCCCACAGAAATGTTAAACATTCATTAATTGACAAAATAACGGCACTGATGAAATGACACATCTGAGCCAGGTCTGAACACAGCATCTCCACACAGCCCTGAGCACCCTGGGAATGCAAAATCTGCTGGGTTAGCAGCTTAGCACGGATGGTTCCTGCTCTGCCTTCCTTCCCAAGATGTACAACAGAATAAAAGGATGTTGCTCTATATTTCAGCCGAGTCCAGTGAAACTCCAGTGCCCATAAATCCACAGAGCAGCCCCGTGCCTCCGTTCTGAGGCTCACCTGAGAGACACTGCAAATCCCCTGCTAATTTAACAGCCTGAAAGCAGCACTTAGGCAACAGCCTGCCATACAAAAAGGATTTATTTTTACACAGATGTGACAAGCCCAAACCTCACTGTGCAGCACAGCTTAGGATCTGTGTGAGAATTCAAAGTGGCATCTGGGTAATAGCAACTGAAAAAAAAATACACAGAGAAGCATTGTAAAAAGGAGGGGAATTATCAAAATGGATTCATATACATCTGGAATGATTTTAATACAAAACACCCAGCAAATCTCCCTGTGCTGCTGACAAATCACCAGCTGAGGTAAATCCCAGATAATGAAACATTGTAAGGAAGGCTCTATTTAATAATTTAGCCCCTGTCAAGGAGTTTGTATTGATTCTTGTTTCCAGCACAGGCAGAGAATGTTATCTGCAGCCTCACGGCTCAGTGACAGCATCAGAGGATTTAATCACTGAGCAGCCCCTGCCCTGCAATCCTAAAGTGTCACCTCTGCCTCTCCATCAGCCCCTGCCCTGCAATCCTAAAGTGTCACCTCTGCCTCTCCATCCCTGCCTGCACCCACATTCCCATCCTCACCTCCCACACCCTGCCCCACTGCAGCCACAGCAGCACCTCCATCTGCTGCACATTACACATAAAAGCCAATCTCATTTGCAGGCTAAATTTTTGATTTTAAATAATTCAGTGTCCCTTCAAAGGCCTCATTTGTCTGGCTCCCATCAGCAAGGCTGCTCTGGCCCTTCGTGGCACTGTGAGCTGCTCCAAGCTCGGTCCAACCTCGCCTTGGAAAGGTTTAGCAGTGATCTGGAGGAAGCAGAAAAATCTTTCTTTGCCTTTTTCTGGCCTTAGAAAGAGCGATGGATGTGGAGAAGCAGGGGAAAAAAAAAATCTGTATTAATCAGCATTTTTTCCACACCAAAAAGGAAAGGTCACGCTGCCTCGGAACTGGCCAGGAAAAATTTGCCACAAATTAATTCAGCTGCAGTTCAGGAACAGAACATCAATTCATCTGCAAACAGAATGAGGCTTTTAAATACATAAATGCTTGTGGCTACAGAAACCTCACCCAGATATTTGCATGCAAAAACCCCAGCTCCTGTAACAGTGCAGAGAATAACAGATGTAAATTTAACATGTTTGCTAAAATGCAAGGCCATATGCAGGAGGAATGCAAAGGAGAGGAAGCATGAACTGTATAATTTGGAAAAAACAAATTTCTTGTGATTTCCCCCCTCCTTTATTCCAGGTGAGGCGCAATCCTTTCCATTTTCTAATCCTTGGGATGGGAGCAAAGCGGTCCCAGGGGCCCAGGCAGCCAAGGTCATCACAGCCAGATTTTCTATTACAGGGCACTAGCAGCATTTCACAACTGTCTTTTTATGCACTTCTGCCTTTCCATGCAGACTATAAATTGTTACAAGGCCCTGGGGCAATCCAGCTGTACACTCCATTCAAATCAGGCTTCAAGGAGAAAGCTCCACAGTCAAGATGCTTCAATCAAGTAAACACACAGGCACAAAGGGCAACTGCATCACAATTAATAACGTTTCCTTTTGTGTGGCAAATTCAGCGTTTTCCCGGTGTAAAGTTTCCCTCGGATGCTCCCATTCAGAGTGTGGCCATTAGCATTTTAAATGTGACATCAAATTAAGGCAGGATGCAGAAAGCACAAACAGGCTGCTGAAATCCATCTGCTGGTGGTGTTCTGGGTCCCTCTGGAACACAGGAAAACCTTAAAAAGGCAATTTGGGCTCATTTATCCAAGCTGGAAACTCGCACCAGGAAAGGTCTGAACGGCAGGATGGGAGGGCAGGTCTGCAGCTCCGCTGTGTTTGTAGGAACGCAGAAATAAATGAGTGTAATTGCAGCAATGAGCTGCCCTCAGCTCCCACAGAGCCTCCAGCAGCTGCCTCTGCTCTGGCACCGCTCCCTCCCTCACCCCGTGCCTCTGCTGCTTCCTGCTCCACCTCTGCCTCCACCTGCACCTGCTGTCCCAGGGAAAATGCACATCAGCTGCTTGGGTGAGAGAGCCAGCGCTCCTGCGCCTGTGTCCCATTCACCTCCTGGCTGAGCTGGGGCTGCTGGTGCCAGCAGGGCCACCAGAGCTCACCTGAGCTCACCCAAACCAGCACAGAGCTCACCTGAGCTCCAGGACCATTCCCAAACCATTCCTAAACCAGCAGAGTTCACCTGAGCTGCTCCAGGACCATTCCCAAACCAGCAGAGCTCACCTGGGCTGCTCCAGGATGCTTCCCAAAACATTTCCAAACCAGCAGAGCTCACCCAAACCAGCACAGAGCTCACCTGAGCTCCAGGACCATTCCCAAACCAGCACAGAGCTCACCTGAGCTGCTCTGGGACCATTCCCAAACCAGCACAGAGCTCACCTGAGCTCCAGGACCATTCCCAAACCAGCACAGAGCTCACCTGAGCTCCAGGACCATTCCCAAACCATTCCCAAACCAGCACAAAGCTCACCTGAGCTGCTCTGGGACCATTCCCAAACCAGCAGAGCCTCCCTGGCCCAGCTCAGCTCCCAGGCAATCCCACCTTGCGCTCGTGCCGCTCTCCCAAACACCAGAACTCAGTGAACTTCTCCCACTCTGATCTCTGCAGCAGATAAAGCCCTTTATTTCCCACAGACATGGCTCTGCACTACTTTTGATATTTAAATTGAGCCTTAATCAAAGCTGGATCCGCATGGGTTTACAGGCACTACATAATTAATATATTCATATCTGAAATGTAATTACTGCTGTTGCATCATATATTTAAAGCCAACAGCTGGCTATTCAGGTGAGGAAGACACTTTGATTGGGGTAAAACAATCCTGTAACCAACACTGCAGGGTTTTATTGCTCACAACCACTCTGAGGCAGCTTCACAGGGACAGGAGAGCTTGGGACACTTCCCCTGTGCACAGAGAGCTTGGCTGAGATCCTGAAGGATTCACAGGGATATTCCTGCTGGATTTCCCATCACAGCATGCTCCCTTAATCAGGTTTAATTTCTATATCTGGGTGTGGGGTTATAAAATGTTCCTTAACCCACTGGGTGCACACAGGAACTGAATTTCTGCACATTTATTGGATTTTCTCACACAAGTCACTCAGCTGAGTTTTAATTGTGTGTTTTCATCAGCCAGAAGTAATCACAATCAACATTTTAATTAAGATAAAGAGAATGGACAGAATTTTAGGACTTGCTAACCACAAACAAAGAGATAAAAGGAAATTTCACTGTTTATAATTCTTTGTATTACAATCACTGTAAACTACAAAAGAAACACATTAAATACTACTATTTGATTAAAAAACCCTTTAGCTCTGAAGCCATACCCTCAGCCTGAAGAAAACACAAATCTGTTTCTTCAAATGGCCTGATCTGAAAGGAAATTCAGCGAGAATTTCCACTTTCAAAACACAGCACTGTTCAATTAAAAGAGAATTTTTGACAGGAGAACTTGTTTCCTTTTGGGGTGGAAGGAAGCAGCAGAAGGTGCTGGGTGTGAATGACACACAGGGCTGGCTGAGCAGACCCTTGGCCATTTCCCCCAGAAATTCCAGGTGCTATTCTTGTGCCAGCCCTGCTCTGCTGCCTGGGCTCTGAGCAGGCATTTGTAGCCCCACAGAGCATTTAAGGAACACTTTGTCAAGCCTGTGGGTTTTTAACATGTTTGACTCGTGCCAAATGAGAATGAAGGAAAGCATGCTTCCCTAAGCTCCTGATGAATAGGCAATGGGCATTTCTGACAGCAGCAGGCTGCTGTGGGAACAACTGCACTGCTCAAAATGCACTGGTGCTGCTGCAGAGTGAAGGGGAAAGAGCAGATTGACATCCAGGAGACAATTCCTGATGTAAACAACCTGAACGTTTTCCACAGGAAAAATATAATCAGAGAAACTTATGTTTTTTTAATGCAGCAGAGCATTTACTGCTTCCATTTTATTGATTTGCCTGTGTAATTTAAAGCCCAAGCTGTAAGATTGTTCTGGAACAAAAACACCCAGGGCAAGCAAAGCCTGAATCCCAAGTTAAGGATCCCACTCTCACCATCCTCAAAACAACATTTTCCTCCTTAAAGCTGCTCAGCAGGCAGTGCCAGGAAAGGATTAAAGCCACATTTCTCTGCCCCTTCACAGGCTTTCTCCACCTTCCAGCTTCCCAATTACATTTTGCTGTTTCCTTTTTTAAAAAACAACGTTTTTAAAGTAACTGACATTGTAAGCTGGATAGGACAGGCTTGAACTGGGGAAAGAAGTGCTCCCCAAGGGAAAAACAAGGTAGAAAAGTTGCTTTAAAGCCAATCTTGACCTTGCATAATCCAGATTTCCAGGGGACCACTTGAGCCCAAGCACTGGCTCAGCTGGCCCAAGAGGAGGGAGAGCAAATATTGAATATCAGCAATGAAGGGGAGCTGATAACCAATAAAAACATGTAAGGCAATAGAGCAAACTCAGATTGAATTCTGCCTCACCACAGCTTGCTCCTAATCAAAGTCCTCAAGAATAATCTGGTCTTGAATCCTGAAAGAGGATAGCATTAATCCAAAGAAAATGAACTAGCACCAAAAAGAGATTAATAAAATGTTCTGGGACACAGACAGCACAGAATAACCCAATCAGCAGAGAAAAAAAATCATCCACTGCCTTTTTTTAAAATCCAGACAACTATCACATACTATTCTGAGAGACAACAGCAATTTCACTCTTAAAATGTTTTAAGCTCAATAATTCATACTGGTGAAGTGAAGCAAACAAAGAAAAGCATTTATGGATATGACACCTCCTCACCTGCCCTGCCACCCCATCCTTCTGTGAGCAGAGTAGAAGGAAGCTGCACTGGTACCAGCCAACACTCACACATTTCAGTGCTGGAGGGCAGAAATAAACCAGAGGATTCCCAGAGAGCTGCACAAAGTTCTGCAAAATTCCAAACAAAACCTGAACCACCACAGTGATCCTGGTGCAGCAAGGACATCCTGCTTTTCACTGGGTCATCTGTAACTCCCTCTGATTTTATTAAATATAACTTTATGCTCCTGTTTTTATCAGTAAAACACCCCCATAATTCCTGTCCTCACACTGCACCTAGAACAGAGGAAGCATAAGGTAAGGCTCACACACTCAGCCAAAAACTTTTATTTTGTGACAACCAACACATAATGTATTTAATTAGTGGGCGACATTTCAAAGCTGTTGACTTTAACTTTCCTGCTTCACTTGACATATTTAGCTGAAGGCAAAACAAGGCTGTTTTCCTGTTGGTATCTCACACCAGAAGAGAAACCAAGTGTCCTTTCCACTGCTCATCCTCCCTCTCCCCAACAGGAAAATCAGCAGCCACACACACACTGGGGATTTCGTTTTGCTGGTATAATCAGCATCAAGAGGGTTTTGGTTTTGTCATTTATACAAGTTCCTTTTATGCATTATGTCAGTAAGAAAAATTAAATTAACAGAGAAATTCAAGACTCTGAGCAGGCAAAAGTAAACATAGAACAGAGACACTGTTTCCATGTCAAAAATTATGCACAATTGCCAGCAGCCCTGGTGCCAAGTCCTTTGTGTGCTGAAAACACAAGCGAAGAGAAACCACTTCCAAACCATCCAAAGGTACTACAGCTGCAATTCCTGAGCTGAAATGAGTGGCCCGGCCCCAGAGGCTGCAGCTTTTGTTCACCTCCTGAGCAATTCCTGCAGCTCAGCAGCACCCACAGGACTGGAACCAGGCAGACCCAAAGCTGATGGGCAGGAGGGGCCCAGGGCACTGCAAACCCAGGGACTCCCCAAAAACAGGGGGAGCAAAGAGGGAACAAACCCACAGGTGCCAAGCACCAGCAGGGACAGCAGCACTGAGGAACATCTCAGATTCTCACAGAATAACTGGAAAAGCTTGGAAGGAATGAAGGAAGGTTTATTCTGATAGCAGCAGCCTGGGTGATCTATGGCTGTGGACAATACATTGATAAGGAGAGTTTATTATCTGCTCAGGACTCAATACAGCAATGAGGAGCAGCAGAAACAAACTCCCAGAGGTGCCCAAATGTCCTGCTCACAGAACTGTGCCAGGTGCCAAGCCTGTGCCCTGGCTGTGAGCAGGAGATGTGGGCACCTCTGGGAGGGTGCCAGGGGGACAGGGGGACAGGCTGAACCTCCAGAGGGGACAGAGGGCAGAAAGGGGCAAATCCTTCTCTGATTAGTTCCTGCTCAGCTCCCTGACTCTCACTGCTAGGGAATGAAGTGCTAACAGTCCTTCCATGTTATTTTCTGTTTCTCCCCACTGAACTGGCCACCCTGGTGGGGTGTCCCCCAGCCCATGGCCAGCCGAGATGCACAGGCTGCCAGGGCTCTGCCTCACCCCAGAGCTGGGCTGGACAAGGCACAGCCAAATGAACTTCCTGAGCCCCAGTTTGCCCACAACACAACTCAAAGCTCAGGTTTGTGTTCAGCTGAACACGCCAGGGATCTCAGCCTGAGCTGCTGGGGCTGCCCCAAAGACTGAGCTGCGGTTTAACAAAAACCAGCTCCGGGTTCAGAGGGTAAAGCCCCACTCAGAGGAGCTGCAGGAAGGGATCCAGGCCAAGGAATATCCCCCCTGGAGCCTGGGGCAGGGGAAAGGAGGAGAGGTGAAAATGTTCCTTACCAGTTTGAAGTCTTGAATGCTGCAGATGAAATAGGGCGTGTTCGGCCGGCGGCTTTCGATATAAACGCAATCTTTGAAAACACAAGATTTTACAATAATGGGCATTAACTTCTGTGCCTCCAAGAAACAGCATAACAACAGGATACATTCAAATACAGCTTAAACTCTGAAAGAACCACCACTGCATTTGCATATTGTGTAATTTATTCTGAGCGTGATCTAAAAATAGAAACTATTTATGATGATAAATAAGGGAATTAACTGCATCAAAATTAACTTTGATTTGAATAGACATTTTGCTAGGAAAACAAAAAGAAAGGAATTTAAAGACCACTCTGGATTGAGTTAATAACAATGACCAGGTCACAGCCTGTGAACCAGACCAAGACAAGAGAGGAAAGCAAATCAGATTTTTCGTGGTCAGCTCGCTATTAAGAACCGAGCACCAACATATTTTCTCTTCTAATTGTGAAGAAAACCAAGGCAACCAATCACAGATGAAACCCAGCAAACTTAAATTAGATTTACCTCAGGGAAGGCCTGCGCTTTCTCGAATTGCATTTGACAAGACAGAAACACAGTAATTATTTCTGTTTGCTTTTGACAACTGCGCTCTCCAAGGCTGCTGTAACATAAGGTCTGTTGTGTTCAAAACAGTCTTGGCAATAACTACAACAAAAGCAGTGCCCTCGGAATGAAAACACAGCACGGATGGGAGAGAAGTGCCTGATTAATGATCCTGACCTTGGAGCTCAGCAAGCTCTCACACAGCTTGCTAAACAGAGAGACGCCAACCCCAAAGCCAAGCAAACATTGAAGGGAATGTCCTGGTGACCCCTGTGACACACAGATAAGGAGCTGCTGCTCAAAACACAGCAGGGACAACAAACACCGCTGTCCTGGGAGGGATTTTCCATGGGCTTTTCTGGATTTCTACAGAAAACCTCCAAAATCTCTGAGTTTTATAAGACACGTTTCAAATCCAGCTCATCTGGGAGCTCCAGCAATTCCTTCACACCCCAGCATTCTCGCAGCCCTGGTTATCCCAGATTTCCTGGCTGATCAGGAATGCTGCACAATTCCAGCACATCCCAGCACTCCTGCAGCCCTGGTTATCCCAGATTTCCTGGTTATCAGGAATTAATCCAGCAATTCCAGCACATCCCAGCACTCCTGCAGCCCTGGTTATCCCAGATTTCCTGGTTATCAGGGATTAATCCAGCAATTCCTTCACATCCCAGCATCCCCACAGCCCTGGTTATCCCAGATTTCCTGGATATCAGGAATTAATCCAGCAATTCCTCCACATCCCAGCATCCCCACAGCCCTGGTTATCCCAGATTTCCCGGTCATCAGGAATTGCTGCACAAATCCAGCACATCCCAGCATCCCCACAGCCCTGGTTATCCCAGATTTCCTGGTTATCAGGAATTAATCCAGCAATTCCTCCACATCCCAGCATCCCCACAGCCCTGGTTATCCCAGATTTCCCGGTTATCAGGAATTGCTGCACAGTTCCAGCACATCCCAGCATCCCCACAGCCCTGGTTCTCCCAGATTTCCTGGTTATCAGGAATTAATCCAGCAATTCCTCCACATCCCAGCATCCCCACAGCCCTGGTTCTCCCAGCTTCATCCCACATTTCCTGGCATTCCCAGTGCACTTGGCCAAGGCTGCAGTCCCTGCTCAGGACCAGCACATCCTGCTCCTCCAGCAGTGAGTGAGGTTCCACACACACACAGCACCACAACTTGCAAGACCTTTATTTTATTTTTCCCTTGCTACGTGGGCTGTGCAAGGCCCATTTCCCAGGGTTTGATCAGGCAGCAGGCACAGCCAGCAGCCCCGTGAAGTGGCTGGCACACAGTGAGGGGCTGTGGCATCTCCTGTGGACAAAATCTCACTCTGGGCTGCACCGAGGGAGGCTCTGCTGGCTGCCTGCCAAGCCCAAAACAATGATGACATCCAGTTACAAGGCTCCAAAGCACCAGGGGCCAGGCAGATAAGAAAAACAAGTTTATCCAGGTGCACGGCAATGCTGGGGATGGCAGGAACTCAGAAAAGGAGAATATTTACAGAGGCACATCAGCCACCCAAAACTCAGACAAGTTCAACATCTGATGTGTTCAGTCACTGAGTTTAGCAAATGCTCTGAAAGGAAATTAACAAAAATAAAAATAAAAATAAAAGGGTTTTGCACGACCTTTGCAGAACACAGTGAGGAAATGCTGAGTGCCCTGCAGAGCCCCTGCATTCCCTGCCAGCCTGAGCCAGGAGTGCATTGCTCACTGCCCTATCTCGTGTCAAACGTCCCACTGGAGCTGCAGCATTTCCCTGACACATGGCACAGAGTCATTCTGCCTTTGGGCTTGTGATCCTCACCAGATGTGCCCTACTTCTGAAGGGTTACATTAATATTCCCACACTAAAAGCTGCTTTTAAATTAGAGCTTCAATGCATGGATGTAAAAATTCTCTTGGAAATCACCCCAACCAGCCCCATTTTCTGAACCTTTAGCAGCATGAACGCTGCACTTTTTGTAGTAACCATCTACACAATTAAATCCTTTCATGTTTCACCTAATGAGTCAACACTTCCATCATCCAAGGAACAAAGCCACGGGCTCTGTGCACAGCACACACTTCCACAGGGAGGATATTCCTGGAAAGCCTTTGTCAAGGAATTATCCACAATCCCTCCCCATCAGCCTCACCAGCCACAGCTCACTCTGCATGTGTGTACAGACATGTACAAACCCTGAAATCAAGTGTGGGACCAGCAGTTGAAGGATGTTTACTCTCCTGAATTAAGGAATATTTACATTCCTCCATCCTGGTGCCTGAAATGAAAAGGCTCAGTGGTCCCAGAGCCCTGTGCCAGTCCCTGACCTGGCCCCTTCTGCAGAAACTGCTCTGAGCCAGAGCCAGTGGGAGGCCAGGAGCCTCCCAGGTGCTTCAGGTTAAATGTCAGCACCCCTGAGCACCCCCAGAGCAGTTAAATGTGAATAGGGTTAATGTCAGCACCCCCAGAACAGTTAAATGTGAATAGGGTTAATGTCAGCACCCCCAGAACAGTTAAATGTGAATAGGGTTAATGCCCGCACCCCCAGAGCAGTTAAATGTGAATAGGGTTAATGTCAGCACCTCTGAGCACCCCCAGAACAGTTAAATGTGAGTAGGGTTAATGTCAGCACCCCCAGAACAGTTAAATGTGATCAGGAGCAGGGTGCCAGCAGCCACAGATCATTAATGAGCAAGAGGTACCTCCCAAAGGATCAGAATCAACATTTACAGCACTCAGTCAGTTTAAAGGCTGAAATGTGAACTTGCCTGCACCCCAGACTCAGGAGAAGTGCCAAACCCTTGCACACAAAGGTCAGCACTGGATGGAGACAAACCTGCAGCAGCAACAATGCATTGGGAAGGGGCTCAGTGCCAAACCTGCAGCTGCAATGCATTGGAATGTGCTCAGTGACAAACCTGCAGCAGCAGCAATGCATTGGGAAGGGGCTCAGTGCCAAACCCACAAGGCAGCCAGGGGGGTGGCACTGCCAAACCTGTGCTGGCAATGCCTACCTGTGCTACCACTCACAGGTAGGGGCTGTTTATCCTGCTTATCCCCACTCACAGGTAGAAGCTGGGCACTCACAGGTAGGGGCTGTGCATCCCCACTCACAGGCAGGAGATATTTATCCCCACTCACAGGTAGGATCTGTGCAAGCCTCTCCTCCCCACGAGGCTCACAACACACCTTTTGCCAGGCTGATCCTTCAGTGGCTCTTCCTGCTGAGCAGATTTCAGGCAGCGCTGCTGGCTCCTTCGCAGGGAACAGGAGCTGGAGCCCTCTCTGCAATAAATGGCTCAACCAATTTACTGTGTTCATTTGAAGCTCACAGGAGTATTCCCAGTGCCTGGACTATAGTTCTTATTTGGCAAATGATTTTATTATAAACCGGCATCATAGTGAATCCATTTTCTTTAAGGGGTTTTGCTGCTGTTTAATGGACTGTCAGTATAATTTAGATTTCATCTATTTAAACTCATTCAAGCCTGGCTCCTGATTGTACAATAAATGGAACATATTTCTATTCAACAAAATTAATGACAGCTAATTGTACTCTGCAGTTCCCAATTTCATAAAAGCAACTGTTCTGCAGCTCAGGCCCCCAGCTACATCATTTCCCACAGCAATTATTTTCCTGCACTTTTCAAGCATGTCCACAACACTGCACAGCTCTCCTTGCAAGGTGCACCCACACGTTTCATTAACAGATCTGTACAAATAAACATCTTTTCACACCAAGCTGTGTCCCCAAAAATGCCACATTGCCAGCAAAGACCCTGTGGCTGCTCAGCCCTCACCTCCTACCAGGGCTCCTCCTGCCTTGGAGGTGTTTTTTCAATTAAACACATGGAAAGGGAGGAGGGGTGGGAACAAGAATCCAGGCTGATAAAAGAAATTCATTAAATAACCAGTTAGTCTGAAACTCCTCCTCTAGCACAGATAAGCTTTGCTGCACGTGTGCCACCCCTAACAGGCTTTTCCTGCCCTTTTAGGGCCACAGAAAAGCTTTGCTGGAGGTGCCAGACTTGCTCTCAGTGATGTCTCACAAATCCCCTTGGGAGATCCCACCTGTCCCAAAGCTCTTCATGGACAATGTGGGGGACACAGGCACAAACAGCACCAAAACTGCACCACAGGACTGCAGGACATCACTGATTTATTCTGAACAGCCTCAAGCACACCAAGAGAGCTCAGAGAGAACACTCTGCGGCTCCCAAGGCCATTACAAACACCAAAGTGGCTCCTTAACTCCCCTAAAGTGTGACACACCTCATCAACATGGGGATGGGCTTTATTTGTGTACCCTCAAGGAGAATAAATGTCAGCATTTCCCTGCTAATGATCCCTCCCTTCCCCTTGCTGGTCAGACACAGAGCACAGCCCCGGGCACAGACATGTCCAGAGGAGGAAAATCAGATTTTTGTGTCACTGATGAGCAGCTGCCCAGTTCCTCTCCTGGCAGGCTGGCACCCAGGGTTTGCTGCCTGGATCCTGCAGGCATTCCAGCATTTCCCCCTGCCTCAGCTCCTGCTGAAGGGCTGTTTGTGCAGCCACTGATGTCACTGCAGGAACAGAGCCCCACAAATCCCTTTAATTCCTGCAGATCCCTTTAAATGGCTCTGTGTAGGCAGAGCAAGCAATGCTGTCCCCAGCTGCAGGTGACAGTCACCTGCTCTGCCAGGCTCCCAACCAGATTTAACCCAGCACTCCAGGTGCCACCACAGCACCACAACATCCTCAGCACTGATCCTGCGGCTTCAATTCAATCACAGCCCTTCCTGAGGTGGGTTTTGGCAGAAGCCAGGGACACAGAAGGGATCATTCTGCATGGGAAATGGAAGGAAAATCAGCATTAAATGATCTCACTGAAATCCAAGAGGAGGAAAAAAACCCTCTCAGTTTTAACACAACTCTCTTTCACTGCCATCTCCCCGGGCTAAGGAAGCCTAAAGTAAATTTGAATACACACTGTGCAACAGAAATTAATGCTACTCCAACAGGCAGTGTGACAACAGCAAGGTGAGAACTGCAAGGGAAAGAAGAAGGAAAACCCCAGAGAGCAGATTTGGAAGGAAATGGGACGGAGGGTGTGGAGACTGAGAGGACAGATGGGGAACTGGGCCAACAAGCTTTTAGGCTAGGCCTGTGTGATTTCCAGCAAAGTAGAGAAGATTAATTGCACAGTGTTGTCTAAGCCCTACTCAATTCTTTTTAATACATTATTTAAAGCTGTGCAGCATTCATTATATCTATGCAAATTAATAAGAGCAGTATTTACATGGTAACAATACAGTGAAACCTTTCCCTTGAAAAAAACTCAATGATCTTGATTATCTGTTTATTTACAGTTTATTTGCTATTACTCCAATACAGCTGCTGAGCTCAGCACAGGGAAAAAAGCAGAATTAAGTGCTGGATTAAGAACTCTACAGCAATGGGGTAAACACAGAATGAGATTTTAACCAAGAAATGCAGACCTTGAACTTTCATCCACGTCAGATGAGAGCACTTAAGAGAAAGAATCAAATGATTGGAAAGGATTTCCCCTCCTTAAAGGCCAGAAGATATAAGCTGAAGATGGCTATCCCTTCTGCACACACCTTTAATTTTCATCTCTGTAATCCTTGCTGTGTCTCATTAATTTAAACTCTCTAATCTCTCTTAAAATTTCTGTAATTTTCACCCTTAACCACAACTACATCTCCCTGCATGTAAGGAGCTGGAAGAGCTCCTTCTGCAATGGATGCTCACATTGGTTTAGAAAACCTCCAGCACAGGGATGTGGAGTCAAGATCTCACTCCTGACAAGAAATTCCCTTTAAAAGCAAATTTTAAAATGGGTGTATTCAGTTCAGGTCCCAGCCATGCTCAGGTCCCTCCAGGGCTGAGCTCATGTTTGTTCTCTCCACTCTCAGCAGTTTCCAAGTTGAGTTTTCCAACAGCACAAAGAGCCAACACAACAGAAAAGTTTCAATGTCAGGGCACATCTCTTATGCTGATTACTATTAACAAAACGTAAAATTTCATATGCAGGGTTCAAGTTACAGAACAGTACAAAATATCCCCATTATCACCAACAGAATGGCTCTCCTTGCTCTTTCCTTGGACCAGAACCTCCTCCAGATCAGCCACAGCCACTGCTCCATCCTCCTACAGAATAAAACTGACACCACAAACTGATTTCCCATCTTCATTTTAAGCAAACCCTTTTTGCAATAAAGCCAGTGTATCACATTGTACTCCTGGGCCCACACAACAGCTGTTCTCAACAGATTCTGAATTATTTTTCATCCTCTGACACTGAAAATAAGATTGCCACCAAAGCTGACGCTTCCGCAGGCTCCCAGCTGCCCCTGCTGGAAAACAAATATTCCTGACACCAAGGCAAAAGCAGCTCCTTTGCAGTGATGGATGAAATGAGCTAAACCGAAGCTGAGGCTGCTCTGACTAACATTGGTCCAGCTAAGAGCAAACCAGACTGCTCAGGGCTCCTGTGGGAGGAGGAGGATGGAGCTCAGCACGTGCTGATACAGCCAGGAGCTTTCCATGCACACCCACACGTGTGTGCAAGGGCAAGGCGGCAGCCTCCCCAGGACAGGGGTAATTCCAGTTCCCAGGAGCACATTGAGCCCCTAGGACAGGGGTAAGGGTAATTCCAGTCCCCAGGAGCACATTGAGCCCTTAGGACAGGGGTAATTCCAAACTCCCAGGAGCACACTGAGCCCCTAGGACAGGGGTAAGGGTAATTCCAGTCCCCAGGAGCACATTGAGCCCTTAGGACAGGGGTAATTCCAGTTCCCAGGAGCACATTGAGCCC
>JAWWMS010000080.1:6999105-7048625 GCA_035048045.1 Chlorospingus semifuscus
GCCGCTCTTCCGATCTGGGTTAGGGGCTGGGGGACACTCCGGGGACACTCCGGGGACACTCCAGACAGGCAAGATGACACCTGAGATAGGATCCTGGGGCCAGGGGCTGGGGGACACTCCAGGGACACTCCAGACAGGCAGGATGACACCTCAGATAGGATCCTGGGGCCAGGGGCTGTGGGACACTCCAGGGACACTCCAGACAGGCAGGATGACACCTCAGATAGGATCCTAAGGCACTCTCTTCAACACAACCCTGATGCTACACAACTCAAAGGAATGAGAGAAGATGCTACACAGCTCAAAGGAACAGGTAAAGCAAGATTTCCCCCAGCACAAACATCCCTGTACTCAATGGAGAACAGTGCCAGGTTATTGCTGTCACTGTGTCTGCAGGCACCCTCTCAAGGATGAGGAAACTGCCAGGGAAGCCCAGGCAATCCTGAGGATTTTTAAGGACCCAAGACAGCAAAGTAACGTTTCCCTTTGTGTTACTCTCATGGGCATAGGGAGGACAAGCAGAACAACTTTCTATTTGTGAGAGGTCAGGAATTCAGCGAGGACTGGCAGTGAAATTCTGCAGGAGTCAGCTTTGAGCACAGGGCAGACTGAAGGGCTGGGGTGAGGTTTGGAGTGAACATTTCAGCTCCTAGCTCCCCCAGAAACGGATGGGCAATTTCTGCACCACATCCACAACAGTGAAGTGCCACCACCTGCCTTTGGACAGTTTTACACACAGGCTGCCATGAAAGGAATGTCACCCCAAATACGCCACATTATCTCTCCACACTGGCTCGAGAGCAACAACATAAAATCAATGCAGCCTTAGAAAGTCTCTGCACTGCCAAAATTAGCAGATCAATTAGGCAGGCTTTCTGTGCCATTAGTGCCTGGTGAGGAAGGCAGAACAGCAGGGCTGCCTGCACTCTCACACAGGGACAGGGACAGGGCTGCTGCTCAGGTGTCACCGGGCTGTGACACACACACAGCACTGTGGGCAGCCTCTCCCAAACCCTTCCCAAGGGTGTTTGGGGTGACCCAGGAGCAGAGAGAGCCCAGCTGCAGGGCCAGGAGGGCAGCACAGCCCTCACTCCCAGCCCACTGCACTGATCCGTGCCCTGAAGGGGCTGCTCTGAGCCCTCCTGTCATCTCAGAGCCGCTTTAATGGCCTCTGTACTCACAACAGACAATAAATATGAGCAGGGTATTTACCCTGCTCTGAAGCCATTCAGCCTTAATGGAAGTGATTACCACAACACAGGGCTGAGTAATGTGGAGCAGCCATCCCATCACACCATTAAAAACCAGAACTTTAAAAAATGACCGTATAATGTGGGATAACTCCCTGCTATACTGGAGGATAACTCCCCTGTTAGGGCAGAACAGGCCCACAGGACCTGCAGAAGCTGCTGTTAAAACAGGAACAATTATCTGGGGAACCCGAAGTCATTTGGAGCCATGAAAACATCTGCATTATGAGGTTGCTTAACAGCATTTAAAACAGGGAAGAAAAAAAAAGCTGAACAAAAACTTGTTGTTCTACACAGCAAATTATTTTGAACAGATAGACAGACTTTGAGAAGCAACAAGGGTAAACCCTGAAAAAGCATGCAGATGGATTTCCTGACAGGCAAGTCTGTGGCAAAAAAAGAGAAGTCTGCAGTATTGTTACTATAATAGGTGAAATAAAAACATTCCAAAGTGCTGTAAATTCAGCTCTGGGAAATACCAACACAGAAATCAAAGCATAAAGAGAAATCCCTGGCACACAGTAACAGCCCAGCCAATGGCAACAGGAAGGAATCCTTCCGTGGAACAGAACCACATGTCCCTCTTAGAACAGCCTGGTTTTATGGCATGTCTGATTATTGAAGCCACCAGGATATCACCCTTTGCTGCCTGCAGGTCACTTATTTTAAGACAAAAATGAATTCTGCACAACACTGACCAGACTCACTTGTGTGTGTTTATAGAACCAGCCCATCGCTGCTCTGAAAGTGCAACTCATCTCCAACTCCCAACTAATTCCTGTTTCCATTCTAAATTTTATTTTGGTGCCTCCATCTCTGGAACATGTCTACAAATATCTACCAAACTGTCCCTCCCTGCACGTTTTCAGCTGAGCTTTTCTCCAGTGGATGTTTCATTTTTAAATGGCTGAACACTCAGCTGTCCCCTCGCAATCCTTTCATCCTCCAGAAAGCTCCAAACTATAGTTATTTAAATCACCCCAAAGAGAACTAGATCAGGTTATTTTTGGAAAACCCCTTTGAGCAGGAAAGGCAAAACCTCTGGTCCTCAGCCACATGAGTGTTTTATTTAACTGCAGACACACTTGTGCATCTGAGCTTCTCAAAAGGGAAGAGTAACTGCAGGGTGGGCTCCACCACGAGCTGCCTGGCCAGACACTCCCAGGGAAACGTGCCTATAATTAAACAATTTCTCCCTAAAGAAAGTCTCTAAATCTCAGCATGCTGCTATCTGTAACACTAACTAAAGCTGTGCCCCATAAAATTGCCCAGCAGAGGAAACAAAGCAATCCTGCTCCCAGCCAAAGGGCAGAGGGCGGCACAAGGTTATCGGGATGAGCAGGAGATATTAGGAGGACATTTTTCCTTGCCCACTGTTTTAAACCACTTGATGCATAAGCATGAGGACAGATGATATTTCTGTCTGGAGAAGCTGCCTTTAATTTCAGCATTGGTCTCATTTCTCTGAGGAGCAGCTTATTTTGGTTAATGACAGAGCAGACGTCAGAGCTGCTGCCCAGCCCAGGGCACAGCCTGGCTGCTCTAATCAGGAGATTAAGTGTGCTTATTCATGTGTGAAATGCAGGCCTGAGCCCTGTCTCACATTAGAGCCTGGCTGCAGCCTGCTCCTCATCAGCTCAGAGCCTTAACAACTGAGATGGATTCAATTACACCTGGCTTCCTTTCCTGCACGCACAGAAAACACAAATACCCAGCATTTAAAGCAGTAAATCCTCACACACAGAAATACCCAGAATTTAAGGCACTAAAACCTCAAACACAGAAATATCCAGTATTTAAAGCAGTAAAGCCTGGCTGGGCAAGGCTGACCTCTGATCTGTAATCTCTGCTGCACGAGCAGGTTGTGCCAGCAGGCAGCAGGAAAATGATTTGAAAAGCAAACCGACACTGTCCTGGGCAAGAAGAGTAAGCACAAAGTTGTCAGACAGAGGTGCACTGCTGAAAAAGCAGCTGGTCAGCAGCAGTCCTGCCCAAGAGCTCCTCATCCCCCTGGGCTGCTGCTGCAGGGCTCCAAACACGTGTTAAAAGGTATTTGCAAAGGGGGTCTGTGTTTCCAGGGATCATATGAGCTCCTGCATGACCTTAAGTGAGAGAAACCAAAGCTGTCAATGTCAGCCTTTGACTTCCAACATATTTTCACCCCAGAACTGCATCTCAGAGTCTCTCACACATCCCTCTGCCCGAGGTGAGCTTCCCAAAGGAGCCCCACGCTGCCCAGCCCCACAAAAACCCCAATTTCCAGTGCCCCAAGTCCTCCAATGGCTTCTCTCTGCACTGACTTTCACAGCCTTTTCCCTCCAGTCTGGTTTGCTTTTCTGCAAGTCACAAAGGTTCCTTCTGAAAAAAGAGAACATGGTTTCAAAGACAGCTGACAAATTCACCTTCTGTGCAGCCACATCACTGCTCCTGGGCTACAACCAGCCAAGTTCCTGAGCACATTTTAAGCACTATTTTTAATATTAAATATTAAGAGTATTTTTTTAAAAAGGACCAGCTGTCAGCTCTCACACATTGGGTGTTTCAACTCTATAAAATTATGTTCAAACAGCAACACATCTGCTACAGCAGTGACCCCCCCATCAGTGCCCAGCTACCCACTGCAAGGGGCTTCACCACTGGCCCCATCTTCCATGAGAAGAGGAAAAAAAAAATATTAAGAAATGCTCCGAGTGATTAATCTGCTTCTAATCTACACCAAGAGGAAATACTTTAACACTGCATGAAATAACTGCTGGCTGTGGTCACGCTTCAGACATTAATATCATTTCTGCTGGCATTTCTGAACTGCAGGGTGCTCAGGCAGGAGCTGCTGGGGCAGCACGAGCTGGATCCTGCATTTGGGGCTCATCTTGTAAGCTGCTGAGAGAACAAGGCTGCAGAGTAAGACCTTAAGCCATTAAGCACAGAATAACCAATGCAAATAACCACTAAGCTACACATGAAATGGGTGGCCTTGTTCTTGCTGTGGTACCAGCACACCCCATCACTTCCCACCAGCAAAACCAGGACGTGGCACAGGTCCTGTGGCAGCAGTTTGGGCTTGTGGCCTTGCATACACATAAAATATAAATAAATATGAATAAATATAAATAAATATAAATAAATATAAATAAATATAAATAAATATAAATAAATATAAATAAATATAAATAAAATGGGGGAAAAAAGGAAAACCTTCCCAGCTCTCATGATGACACACTAATACTCCATGACATGCAAATGAAGATCACACAAGCCATGTCTCATACTGAAAACACCCTCCAAATGGAGGCTATTGTCCTGAAATGAAGCAATATGGAACTCCTGACTCTGTTTTCAAGGTGAAGCTTTAAGGTTAGACACCACTAACAGCTCTGAAACAACATTAAATGTTTAATAAAGCAACCTGCAGCCTGCAGTGGAGCAGACACAGACTGAGCAGAGCACCATGAACTCTTCAGAGCAGCGTTTGATCCACCTCTGACCAAGGAAACCCTTTCAAAACCTTCTTTATTCCCACAGTAACAAACTGGGGTTGCCATATCTCCTTGTTCTTCCAAATGAAAACCTGTGATCCCTCAGCAGCCAAAAACAAATTACATGATTTATTAGGGATGTGATGCACTGAAGTGGTTTTTCCCTGTAAAAGCTCAGCTTTGAAGGCTCCTGCCTGTGAAGTTCCCATCCCTGCACGTGAGCAGCACTGAGGATGTCCTGGGTTCTGAAACACAAACCCCACCAGGGGCTGACTCCAGAGCCACTTCCAAAACACCACAGGAAAACTCACTGGGTGCCAGTTGCCCAAGCAACTGGGAGCTAATGAAATGCAGGCAGCACTGAGGGATTAGGCAGCTTGCTCCTGCCTCCTCCAGCCTCTCCCCTGAGATAACACACACAGCTCTGCTCACATTTATTCCTTGCTGACTGCTCCTCACATATGCTGATCTGGCCTTTGAATCAGAATGAACTTGGCTACAAGTGACATTTCAGAACTGTTCTCAAAGTTATCTGCTGTTTTGTATTCAAAACATGAAATAAGAAGTAATGTAGAGCATTTTAGTATCTAATGGTATGGATAAGACCAAGAAAAGAGAAACTTTTAGAAGGGTATTTCTCAAGCTCTCAGTCCAACAGCCAAGTGAAAAACTTTTCATTATTTCCCACTAGTGCTGTGTGTATTATTTCTTTGTCCATGCTTCCCAGACAGGGATAACTCCACACTTGCTGCTCGGTTTTAAATAAACCCTCCCATAACAGCCTTTTTGGAGAGGGGACAAAAAAAAATCCCCACCAAACCAAAACCTCCAGAAAACAACACATCAAAGCAAAAACCCCAAACAAAGCAAAAACCACACCAAGAGTTCTAAGAAAAAATCCCCATATAAATCTAGACAAAAAAATCCCCTAACATAACCACTATCTTCCTCACACATCATGCTTCAAAACAGAAATAAACTGAAATTGTCATAGCACCGTTTGGGCTGGAAGAGGCAGGGAAACTTCAACCCTCTCCTAAAGATAACCACGAGGAAGTTTTTATTATTTATTTTACTCCTCATTCTCCAGGGCTGAAGCACTTGTTTGTGTGCCCAAAAAGAACAGGTGGAACATTTTAACTTCCATGGAAGGGCTGTCCCATGAGAGCCACAGCAGCCCCACATCCATTCCAGTGAGGATCCACAGAGCAGAAAAAGCCCTGAATTTTTATTAACCTGACACACAGCACTTCTAATCCATCCCCAGCCACTCTCTGCACTCCAACTGAGATGTGCACTGAACAATTTCCCTGCCAGGACTCTGTCACCTCCTGAAACCCTAAAGCACTGTGGAGTCCCCCAGGAGTGAGCAGAACAAGGGTTATATTTTTATATTTTTATATTTTTATATTTACCTCTGGCACCTCAGATGCCACAGCAAGCCCTGAGAAGAGAAGAGCCCAGCCACAAGCATGGATCCAATCAGGTTTTGTGCCAGAACAGAACTTTATACAGCAGTGTTTGGTAAAAAAGGCCAAGTCTAAAGTTCTGCATGTGCATGTTTAGCTGCATTCCCATTTATATTGCTGACTCCATGCCCTAAAAATCCACAGGAACAGCTTTTACCACCCCATGGAGGTGTACATCTTGTACATCTTCCTAGGGCAAATACAGCTACCAGAGGACAAACCTGACACAGCACACGAGGTCCCAACCCTCCTAAATTCCAGTGCAACCCCAACCCCAAGGTAAATCAGGCCTAGCTTGATTTAAAATCACAGCTATATTTATTTTTCACATTACTGCAGTCACAAACTACAATAATTCAAACCACAGATCTCATTTTTTGAACTAAAGACTAAAACTTAATATTTACTTTAATCTTACAAACTTCACGGGAGCATTGGTCACTTGCTACCTGAGTTACAAACTGCGCATCAGGACTGGTTTTTTAGCTCATGTCAGGGCACAGAAACACCAAGGGATGAAGCTGTAAGAGCCCTGCAGCTCCTGCATCCCTTCAATCTGACCCAGAACACGGCGCACTCACGCCCTGAGCTCCCCTGCAAGGCAGCACACCCAAGGTGAAACCCAGAATCTGAAAGCCCCACACAAACAGACGGCATCCTCTGGGTTCTGAACGCTGCTGAGCAGCTCCAGCTGCAAGTGGCAAATGCTGAACATGCTCTGAACGTGCAAAGGATGAGCTCAGCACAAAGGGGACAACGCAATTCCTGCTCCAGAGGCACCAGAATGTGCAAACAGCCTGCACCCACCTCCACACACCACTCCCAATTACTTTATTGCGCTGGGAAAGGGCAATTGCTTCCCAACAGCCCGATAACCCTGGGCTGCTCTCAACTCTTTAATACCAGTTCTAACTGCAAGCCCGGGCTGGGGCTCCAATTTAAGTCTGACATTAAAACACACAGGGCAAATCAGCTCTGTCTCACAGACTCTCACACATCAGCACACAAGACACCAAAGAACATTCAATTATTAAGCAGGAACTGCCATATATATATAAAAATCCATCCCCAGCTCTAATCTCAAAGGAATAGCTTTATTAGCAGGAAATGGAAATCTGATTTTTGGCTTCTATGTTAGATTTCAATAGGAAAAGGAGCAAATACAGTGTGTTTTGACTGCTTGGAAGAATAAATTCTGCAGGGATCTGTTACTATGTCAAACTCAGGGAAAGAAGTCCCCAACCTTAAGTGCTTGAATTGTATTGACTCATGTTATGGCTCAGTCATTCCCACACTGATCTCACTGTGCTCATCAGGAAACTTCTCAACAGCAAAAACCACAGGTTCAATTTGTGCCTGGCTTTAAAAACCTGCTTGGGCAGGACCAGAAATGGAGAGAACTTCCCACAGCAAGGACAGAACTGCAGGTGCTGCTGGAACACTTACTGCCTATTAGCAAAATTTCAGTTTTATTTCAAAAAAAACCAAGTAATTCTGATCTCTACAAATAAGCAGATTCACCAAGGAAACACTGCCAAAACCAAGGCAATTTTTCTTGCTAGTCTCAAGAAAATTCAAATCAGCATTTAAGACAAAATGTATTTCATGTACAAAATTGGTGTTACAGACGCAGCAATTATCTACACCAAAATTGGTTGCTTTCAGTAAAAGGTTTACCTAATCACAGCTTTTTACTGTCAGCTCACTTAAAAAAAAGGGAAAAATAAGGAATGAAAAACCTGCAAGTATCTAAACTTTTAGGTCCCAGTACTAACACACTCCAGATTTGTTATTTCACACTGTATTGTCATCTCACGAAAATGAAAGTGATATCCATTCACAGAAGACTAATTAAACCAAGTTTCCTTTCAAAATTTGCCATTCCTTCCCCAGAGAAGAGCACAGCTACGTCGTTAACGCTGAATTTACAGCCTCCACTTCTTCTGTACTTCTGCTAACATTAGAAAGTGCCTGAATTCCAAACACAGCAATTACACAAAAAAAACATTATGAGAGAATCTACACATCACAATCAAACACTATCTATTGCACTAGTAAAACATTAATCCAATTACCAAGCCCTTTTCCTGGATAAACTTGACACAAATGTTTCCTAGGGAAGGCCAGCTTGTTTTAATCATTTACATTTTTCAACACTATTTGTTCTCACTTCGTATCCAAAGGTCAGAACTCAAACCACTACCCCAGGCAAACTTTGGAATAAATACTATTTTAGTCCACTCTTTTAAAAGAGTTTCACTTCTGCTAAGAAAGCTGAAGTATGACAAACCATGTTTCCCTCTGATTCATTTCAAGGTGCCTGACATTATTTTTCATGAAGTCGTTCTGACAGTGTGCATTTCATGGGTCCTCTTTATTTATCTACATCATTAAAGGCTTTCCCAGTCTGTAGTAACAGAGAAATTTGTGCTGTGTTCTGAAACACTGGAGCAGCAGCCAGGCAAGGAGCAAGGCTAAGCAAGGTCCAGGTGACAGAGTTTGGATTATCCAGCTCTGCTGACACAGCCCTGCTCCCCCAGGGCCCCTCCTGACATGGTTTTATAACATTAATAAAGATTTGCACATTAATCTGCTGTTAGGGGCTGCTGATCACTCAGGTAAGGCTCCCCACTGCACTGAATGTTTATATCAGGGTGCCTGCTGGTCAGGACTACCTGCTTTAGAAACCATTTCTCGTTTTATTTACCTTTAAAATACAAACCAGAACCACTCAGTGTTCTCACGTGTCATTTACTGAGTCTGGCACTTTAACTACACAAGGTTCAAGCGAAAATAAAAGTTACTTTAGAGCAGGAATAGGTATCTTGGCCAGAACATCAGAGCTCACAAAAACCAATAAAAGTGATCTGCACCTATTTCTGCACCCTGCCTTCATTCACAGCTGCTTTTCTCACCAGCCACTGGCTCTCAGAAATGTCCTGGTAGCCACATATATCGACAAGTTACAAAATGCTGCTCTGCACTGTTTTAAAACTAAGCAGTGTGTGCCTTCCAATCCAACATACACCACATCAGCAGAACCCCCAACATCTCCTGTCCCAGAACAATTAACAATTAACACGTGCACACTGACCCAACCCTCAGAGCCAGCTCTATGAGCTGTAGAGCCATTAAAGAATTAAACTGTAAGAAATGTAGAGGTGACTTCTGCCTGCTCTGCAGCAGAACAATAGGTAGCATAAAGAAAGACAAGGAGGTTTAGGGTTAGGTCAGTGATAAACAGCTTATTTCCTTCCCCACACACAAAAATCAAACCCAGGCTCTGGCAGGGAGCTGTTAACCACTCACCAGGAGACAAAGCCCCATCTTTGTCACCTTCACACAAACAAAAACGAGCAAAAGAGGCTTTGAGAGGCACATCAAGGGATCCTCCACAACCTGGAGTGAAACTGCAAAGACAGTTCTGACAGAACAGCTGTACACATCATTATGTTAATTAAAATTAAAGTCTCATCTACTTAGCATACGAGCAATTCACTGAACCTTAGTGACAAAAGGAAGGAACCATTTCCTCAAAGGGACACAATCACACACAACTGGAACAAGTTGTCTGCTTACACTGAAGGCCACAGCAGAAAGGAGATAGAAAAGTATTCAAGAAGCAGTCCTGGCTATTTTAAGCAAAACAAAGCACTATCAACTCTAAAACACACACAAAGGAAGTGGTCGGATAGATTACGTCAGCCCTCGCCTCAATTCATAAATCCTAACCACAAAACAAGACAAATTCTGAGCTGCCTCTCTCTGGAATCCTGTTTAAAGCCAATACACGCAGTTCGGGTCTTAAAATACGCTCTCGAGCAACACTCGCTGATGCATCACTTTCAAACAGCAACCGGGGGGTGAAAAAAATTGTGTAATCCAAGTGAATTCTATCGCGCTGCCAGATCAAATAACATTTCCAGAAGTGCCTGCCAAGCACCCAGCCTGCCAGAGCACAATGAGCACTCGAGTGCTCGGGACCGAAACCACCTTTCACTGCTCCCACAGATCTTTATAAAACAGTTTAAACACCACCAAATTACAGCGTTGGAAAAAACAAATAGAAGCTTTTAAACGCTGCCCCTGCGCCGCTCGCAGCTTGCTGTCGGTCTGTCTGCTGATGGTCACCGGGCACGGGGATTCACCAGCGCCTGCAAGAACAAAAACTGAGGAAATGCGGGCTGGGCTGCACGTCTGGAACTAATTGCCTGCAGATCAAGGGCTGTGCATGGAACAGCGCTGTCTGTGGAACCCGGCGGATCCGAACCGGGCTCAGAAAAAGCAAATCTGAGCAGCATCTGAAAGTGCACCTCACCGGGCTGCTGTCCCCACCTCCTTCTGCTTGATGCCCAGCAGTAATGTTAAGTTTAAACCAACAAAGAAAGGAATTAAGTGGCCTTGTCAAGCGCCATTTCCACTCCCCGACAATTAAAGCAGCCCCATATGGCCGGAGGAGCCATCCGGGCACACAATGCCCCACGCAGGGCAAAGCCACATGGACCCAGGCGAGCTCAAACCCAACTGCAAAACAAAGCGGAGCTGGTTTCTTCCTCAGGAAACAAAGTGGCCGAGCAGGTCTCCTGTCACTATCTTAAAACACCATTAAACATCGTTTAAAGAGTTACACCACACACTGTCCCAATTAGCGCTTCAAAGGCATTCCATTGTACCGAGCGTAATGAAAAAGTACTTTCTTCCAGGATAAAGAAAATGCAATCCTTATCTCCTCATCTCACTCGCTTTTAAAAAACAGAATTAAACACAGCAGTCCGGCTACCCCAACTGTTTATATTTAGAACAGGGAGGTAGAGCATTTGTTATGGAAAAAGAAAAAAACCAAACAAAACAAAACCAACAACCCTGCAGCCTTTAGAGCGTTCTGAACTTCCCAGGCCAATAACAACCTACCCACGCCTCACCTACCAAGTCGATCCAACTTTTTCCGAAAAAAAAAAAAAAAAAAAGAAGCCAAAAAACTGGAGCAACCCAAAGCGGAAAAGAGAATTAAGCCAAGCCTTTCCTCCATCCAGGCAGCTATCGTTAGCCAGGTGACAATTAATCAACTCGCAGAGCAGCCTTAATTCTCCTGCCGGGAATAGAACGGTAAGGCGCCGAGTCCCGCGGTCCGTGGGCTCGGGGGGCTCTCACTCACTCACCGCGCTCCGGTGCGGCCGAGCCCCGAGCCCAGCCCGGCCCCGCTCCGGCGGCGGAGCCCGGCGGGAGGAGCGGCGGCAGCAGCAGCAGCAGGAGGAGGAGGAGGAGGGCTCCGGGAAGGGCAGGCACGGAGGAAGCGGGGCCGGCGGCGCAGCTGCTGAACAAAAGGAGGCCCCTCCGCCGCCGAGCAGCTGCGGCCGGAGCCCAGCCGAGCGTCCCGGGCCCCCGGCCGGCCCCGCTGCTCCGGCGGGCTCGGCACCGGCTCCGCACCGGCTCCCGGCCGGCCCCGCTCCGCCTCCCGCCGGAACCGGGAGCCCCGTGATTGATGGCAGCGCTGGAACGGAGAGAGAGCGGAGCGGGGAGCATCCCCCGGGCCCGCAGCCGGGGTGGGGAAATCACATGGGGCAGTTCAGGGTGGGAAATGCACATGGGGTAACTCGGGGTGGGAAATGCTCATGGGGCAGTTCAGGGTGGGAAATGCACATCGGCCATTGCCAGGGTGGGAAATGCACATGGGGCATGGCCGGGGTGGGAAATGCACATGGGGCAGTTCAGGGTGGGGAAATCACATCGGGCATGGCCAGGGTGGGAAATGCACACGGGGCATGGCCAGGCAGCCATCCCGACCAGGACCACGCTCTGACACACTCTGCACAGGGATTTGGCTGCCCTGCCTTCAATTAGCGAGCCATTTTGTTCAAAATCTTCCCTACGATGCCTTCCTTCCCCCCATTAGGAGCATAAATTCATCTGCTTTTAATTGGATTTTTTATAAAGATGGAATATTTGTCTTACTGTGCATGTCCACACAAACCTGTAACTCATCCCCCAATGTCTTGTGCTGTTCCTCTACACCACAACCATGACCTTTCAGTTGTTAGTACTGCCTTAATTTTCGAGCAAAGCCCTGCTATTTCCCTTGCAGAATAACATGCAAAACAAGTCATCTGTGTAATCCATTACCTTGGGGCAACATACACTTTATCCCTGCCGAGCAAATCCATTTCCTAGCTGTACAGTAATATTTTACCTATAAAATAAATATGGGAGTGCACCACCTCTGAGCTAGTTTTACAAAGGCAAGTTAAAAAAAATAGATAAAAATGATAATCATTAAGGTTCACAGACCCGGTTAATTAGAGCAACACCCTCAAGTACTGCCTGCCAACTTCATCTTTCCAGAGGCTGCTAATTATTTGTAGTTGTGTATCTTCCTGCTATTTATCCATGCCCATTTCCACCATTTTCATACTAGAGCCAAGGAGTCCTTCAGCAGACAGAGATCTAAGTTTGAAATTTATCCTGTACTTTCTAGAAATAGCTGCCTAAAAGCTGATTAATTCCAGCGTCGCAGGGCTGCTGTGATCAATACAAATTGAGGCGGTGCAGCACGAGCTGCACTCCTGCAATATTCATGGCACAGCAGCTCCTGAACTGTGCCTTGGCCAGAGCTGGTGCAAAACACACTTGGTGTGACAGCCCCAAACCTGCAGAGCTGGAACTCAGCGCTCCAGTCAGCACAAAGCGAGCACAGCGCCTTCAGCCTCGCTCCTCCATCTCCTCATCAAACCTGGCCCAACACCTGGCACACGCAGAAGGGAACTCACTGCTCCAGAGTGTATTCAAATCAGCTTTGTTCCTAATGACTTCCAAAAGAGCTTTCCAGCAGGAAGTTAATTCAGGCCAGGTTTCATCACTTGAAAAATACCCCGTTTGATGGTTGTTGTTCAGAAATGCCTTATCCCCCTAGGGCAGGTGACTCAGGCAGCTCGGATCACCAATCCCTAAAGTCAGTATATATTGGGGAAAGGCATTCAGATAACAATAAAAATAATAATTTTAGGATGTGTGGATTTCTTTGTATCCCGTTAGGATGAAAGTTGTCCAAACAGTGCAGAGCACAGCAGCTGGCAGTCTGAGCACAGCAACAGAACTGGAGACTATTCTTGAATCTCAGACACCGTCTTGTAAATCCAACACAAACCAACTTCCCAATTCAGCAGTGTGGGAGATGGCAGAGAAATCATCTCAAGTCCCATCTGTTTGTATACAGCATTCTGGAGATCCTTGAGTGAGCAGAACAGCCACAGCACTCAATCACCGACATCAGAGACAACTCAACTTTCACTAATTGGCTTTCCTAGGAGATATGGAGATCTGCCCCCATTTCAGAGACTGAAATAAAAAACATGCACACAGTACAGCCCCGAGCTCCATTTTGCAATAGGGACTTTTTATCTGGTCTTTTGAAAATGGGCTATAAAAGATCTTTTCCTGGCCATGAAATACACCTTTGCTAGCCACAGCATTATAAACTTACAACAGCATTTCTCTTTGCATCCCTTCTGAAAGCTGGAGATCTGAAAAAGGGGGGAAAATGTGAGTTACACATTCACAAAGCCCATCAAGACCAGGCAAAATCTGCTTCCACACGGGTCAGGAAAACATTTTGGAAAGAGGAGACCTTGGGTGGATGGGCAGGGTTGGAACCATTGCCCAGAGAGCTCTCAGTGCACTCTGTGGTGTTTGGTCCAGCGTGCATCAGCCCTCTGGTGTTGCACAATGAAACAAAGCTCGACTCCACCGCCTGCAAAATCCATCCCAGCTTTCTTGGCAGGCTCCATTTATCAAAACAAGCCTGTCATGTCGCGTACCATTAACAGATAATGAACTGAGACAAGGGATGCAGTTACAAGCAAAGCACTCCGCATGCTACAGGCCTGAGCACACAGCCAAGGGAGCTGATATTTACTATAAACATCATAATTAAATAGAACACCTAGCTGAAGAAACATTAAGGTCGTGACAATAAACAACAGAAGCTGGAAATCCGAAGAAATAAGGCTCTGACTTGCTGTCAGTAACTCCTGCCACCGCTCAAAGGCGTGTGCACATCCAGCCCTGCACACCTTCTCCTGTGGCAGCTAAAATCTGGGAAGCACCTGTTAACTCACAGCTTTGGCTTTCCGCGCTTCCCCGAACGCTGTAACACTTTGTATCCTGTACCCACGCACTTCAGCTCATGAAAGATTGAGCGCTGAGAAGTGACAGACAGTGTATCTTCAAAGGGCTGGAAAATGTGCTGCTTTCCAGACACACGACTCATAACAAACGCGAATAATTCATAACTTCGCACCACTCCGACCCTATTGGAAGAATATTAAACACAGACACACAAATTGGAGGAATATTAAATAAAGATGTAATCCCTCCAAGACACGAGACCCATCAATCAGCAGCACTCCCCACTCCTGACAGAATGAGCCATGGAGCACACACAAACATTCCACCAAAGGAGCCATTCCTGCTCTCCCAGGTATGCAAACACTGGGAGCACAAACTAGCCCTAAACAGCCCTAATGAGATTATACAGATTACACGGGTCCATTAAGCTGTTTTTCTCCAAGAGACGCTGATGACAGAGAGGTGCCACAAGCACTTGGAGCAGCTCACCCACAGTCAGGTTCAGAGCAGGGTGCAGAACACCGGTGGTTCACATGGACTGAATGAACACCAAGGAGCCTTAAACTCCTTCTGAGAACACAGAGACATGAACACAAGTGTTTCCTAAAGGCCAGTCCAACACAACCTCCCTGTCTAGCACTAACCCCTGCTAAGCTGGGCCTGTTTTTAAAAGGAGACTCAACACTGCCTTCAGAGCTCCACTAAATCAAGCTCTCCCCTCAGATTTAACCTTGGCCAGGGGAAGAGGAAGGCAGTGGGTGCACGGAGAACAAACTTACAGCTCAATGTTGTCCCAGCAGCGTTTCCTTGTGTGTCATCAGTCACAGTGCTCACCACAAGTTCCCCAGTCTGTGTCAGAGGTGTCACCCCAGCCAAAACCCCCGCGGTACCTCCAGTAAAACAAAACCTGACACAGAGGCAGCTCAAACTGAAAGTGAGCTGGAGAATTCCAGGGGTCACCTGGAGCTCCCTCAGCAGGGGAGAGGAATGGCTGGCTGGGCTGCCAGCAGGAAAGGTCACCTCCCTCTGCTCCACAGCAGCACCGAGTGTCTGTAACCCACTGCTGATTGTTTGCACTTGGACATCAAAGCACCCGGCTCTATCTAGACACAAAACCTTTGGTCAGGTGAGAGGTGAGGCTCTGTTCCTGTAAATAATGCAGTTTTCTTGGCACAAACAGAGAGAGGAACTGATCCCCAGCTCCTGACAAGACATTACTGCTGTCTACACACACGCTCCTTCAAACCCGCTCGCAGCAGGAGCCGTGCCTGCACTTGCAGATCTGTGACACCCACAGGAAACCTGCTCTGAGCTGTGGCAGCCACAGCACCGAGGCAGCCCCTGCTCCACAGTTACACAGGCTGCTCCTCCACACTGCTGAACTGCTCACCTCCTGTGAGAGGAGAGCCAGGGCACTGCTGCTCCTGCCCAGCACAACCCACAGGCCATTTGGTGCTGCACTCCCAGCCCAGGGAGGCTGTAAACTGCTGTGAACTCTGCTGTAAACTCAGCTGTAAACTGCTTTAAACTCAGCTGTAAACTCAGCTCACAGCTCAACAGCCATGGCCACTTCCACTGCACCACACTGACACACAGAGCACTTCTCACAAACCAGCATGCCAAGGGTTAATGCCATTTACAGTGAAACTGCTGGCACTGGCATGAGCCATCCCCTTGCCTCTCTCCAATCCCCAAAAGGAACCTGCACCTTCACAGACCAAGGACCTTCAGAGCTTGTTTTTGTTTGCTGGGTTAGGTTTTGTTTGGCTGGGGTGAGGTTTCCCTGTTAAACAGAATTACCAGCACTATCTCACATTTTATGGCTCAGGAACTGAGGCTCCCTCCCTGCACTCACCTGGTGCTCAGGATGTTCCAGTGACCTCTGGCCAAGCCCTGAGTCCTCACAGGTCCTGTTAAACTCCAGCACCACAGAGGCACTCTGTGCTCTCAGAACATCTGAGGAACTTCAGCCTCTTCTTAACGACCCCTGGCCCCAGAATTGCAGGCAAAGCCCTCCTGTAACTGCCACCAGCAACTGCCACCAACTGCCCAGTGCCAGCCCTGCAGGGTGACCCCTGACAGAGCCCAGCCGAGCACACAGGCACAAACCAAAGGCTGGCACAGAAATAAACCCAGCTCACTGCCCGCACCTGTGCTCCCTGCTGTTGTGAGGAGGGAAAAGCTGCCTGGGACTGCCTGCCCCTCATCAGGGAGCTGTGACACAGCCCCAGAGTGCCCCTGGCACGGGCACAGCATCCCTGAGAACAGCACAGGATGCCAGGGGTGCCTCCCTGCACTCTGGTGTGCCTGGGACAAAGCCCTGGGCTGTCTGAGCACACTCAGCATCCCTGAGAACAGCACGGGATGCCAGGGGTGCCTCCCTGCACTCTGCTGTGCCCGGGACAAAGCCCTGGGCTGTCTGAGCACACTCAGCATCCTGGCTGCTCGCTGCCTCTCTGTCACAGCAGGCATCAAACAGCGACAGCGCTCCCCCAGGGAGCTGTGAACGCCAGGCAATCCACATGATACACTGAGAAAAGCAGGGTTTTACAGGAAGGCCTGGCTTAGGAAGTGCTGGGGAAAACAAACAAACCGAAAATACCAGAAAAACCCCAAACAACCAACCACAGCCCAACAAGAGAGAGCCCAGCCCTGTCAGAGCTCACTCCCAGGTGCCCACACAATGAAATGAGTGCTCCCAGCAGTGCCAGCCCAGTTCCTGCTGCCTGCTCTGCTCCCCTGAACACCCAGCTCTGCCAGGACAGAAACCCCAAATCCCCCTGAACACCCAACTCTGCCAGGACAGAAACCCCAGACCCCAAATCATCCTGAAACCCTGACCCCAAACCCTCCTGAACACCCAATTCTGCCAGGACAGAAACCCCAAATCCTGCTGAAATCCTGACCCCAAACCCTCCTGAACTCTGCCAGGACAGAAACCCCTGTGGCCAAGCAGAAGCAACCCTGAGGCAGAGAAGGGGACACAGCAGGGTTAACACCCAATTTTAGGGCAATGATCTCAGATAGTTGCACCTCAAAGAGGGCAGAATTCAGCCAGAAGTACAGGATGATTTTTCTGGGAAGACAGAAGGGGGGAAAAAACCCTTTTCTTTTGTTCTGGTACTTCTCATCTGGTTTGTTTCCTCTTCTCTGTAGGGACCAACACTTAAATTCAAAAGTGTTTCTGTAAAAAAATCCCTGCCCTGGGAAATTCCAGATTACAGAATGGTAAACTGTAAGCCAAGAATATTAAAGCAAAATGCAGTGTGTCTGCCAGATTTTGTGGTACTTAGGGCAAGACACCAACCTGTTCAGCAGCTTCTTGAATTTAACACAAAGGAATGTACACAAGTCCTTTTAGAACGTATTATCTTACATAGAAAAAAAAATCAAAATATTTGTCCAAAAAAGCCATTTAAAAGGAAAAATTTACATACTTGAAAATGTAACAAATGGATTAAAACAAACAAGAAGCTCTTTGTTCTCAGATGAATATAAAAAAGCAAACAAAATAAAATTCTCAATAGTTAAATGTGTGTGGGAGGGGTGAAACCAAAGGAGGGAGGAAGAACTGAGCACATGCATCTTTTCCAGCTCTATCAAAGCAGCTGTAAAACAATGGGAGTTTGCCTGTTCTTCCCTCCAGTTTAAACTAAGAGTAACTCTGGGAATGGAAAACTTGATACCTCCATAAGAGCCTGTGGAATGTTTAAACTGTTGTAGCATAAAGCAAGCCCGTACTCACTGAAGGAAATGACTCCCAAATGCTCCCTCTGCAATCTTCCTTCCAGAGCCAGCCTGATCCTCCACCAGGGGATTTCCTCCACTCAGCAATGGAGCTAGCAGAGATGGAACATTTGCAATGGATTTACAGCCTTTTATTGAGATCACAGAGGGGATGGGAACTGAGGCTGCAGCTCGGGCTTGGAGCAGCGATCACTCACACATTCCAAGGCCTCTGAAAATTCAAAAGTTTGAGGTTTTTTTCTATAAGTGACAACAACCACAGGATGTGACCGTACCTAGAATAACCTCTCCCCCCAGACAGGGAGATAAGCTCTAAAAACAGGAAGTTTCCAGTGTAATCTGGAGACAATATCACCAGCCTGAAAGCACTCGGGTCCCGTTCAGTCCCAGGAGGAGGGAGCTCTTCACTTCCCAAATCACAGCACAGGGCACCCAGGGGAGGGCACTAACCCAGCATTGCTCCTCACACCTCCCAGAACCCCCAAATCATGGAATAAGTCTCATTTCATCCCTCTTCTCTTCCACGAGTAAGCAGACAAGCCAGCTTCACTCCCACAGGAAGCATTATTATTTTAGCAGTTTGCTGGACTCGTTTGGATTTGTTTTTTCTCCAGCAGACAGGGATTTACTGGTGCAGGGCTGTGTTTCACACAGCACTCAGTCTGAGCCACCTACACAGGAACTTTGAGCCAACTGAAAGGAAGCAGCAGATTTTTGATAGCTGCTATCAACCAATTAACAGCCAAAAAAGCTTTTCAGAATGAGTTTCACAATGCTGCTCACGCTGGAGATGAGGAGGTGGCAACAGCTAAGCAGGGCTCACACCAACTCAGCAAACACTCTCACAAGGAAAGGATCCTGCTGTATATTTCAGCAGAAATCAGCTCCGAGCTGCTTGTCAACACAATGCACGTTCTGTGTCAGTATCCAACACAAAACAACAGAAGCACTCTGAAGGCTTAAGAATCCCATTCTCATGGCTGTGTTCTGACTCTGAACTTCCTTCAAATTCCCAAGTAAAGCACACAATGGTCTTAACTCCATTTATGTTGGTTTTGTGTGTACCTCAGCTACTACAGCATGTTTAAATTAGTATTTTTAGGAAGGCTAAACCTGCAACACATCAGGTTTTCCTTTACACAGTTCCTTCAGTGGCCTGTTAAAGAATTCAACATAAAAGGCATCCCAGGTGCTCTATTTAGCTTCTTGTGATATGGAGATAAAACAGCAAAAACTTCAGATACATAACCCCCACCAGCATGAGGCAACCCAATAATCCAAGGCATCCCGGCGGCGAGGATGTGTGAGAGGATTCAGTGGAATTTCCCTGGAAGTCCTTGCAGAAAGCTGTGAAATCCCAGAGTGCCATTCCCCCAGTGTAATCCATGTCCCAGCATTACATGTGGGATGAAATCCCCTCCTGCAGACTGCAAACCCAGCCCTGAAACACACACAGGGCCAGTCCAGAAAACAAACACTCAGCAAGGAAGTCCTGCATGAAACCCACAGGAAAAACAAACCCTCCTGGAGCAGGAGGATGTGAGACAATTCCCCAGGTAACAACAAACAGCTTCAGAGGCAGCAAACACTGCAAACCCCTGGAACAAGGGGGACAGAGGTGCGCCCGGGCTGCAGGGAGCTGCCAGGGCATTGCAACTGGAAATGCAATTTCAGTGCTGCTGGTAGCCCCACTGAGAGCACTGGGGGGGAATCCACAAAGGACAGAAATCACAGAAGTCCACAAAGCACCTAAATTCATAAAGCACCTAAATCCACAAAGCTCAGAGCTCAGGGACATCCCAGGAAAACCCCTGAGTGTGCCCAGCTGCCAGTGCCCCCATGGACCGAGCCATGGACCAGGGAACAACTGAATGGGCATGGAAAGGGCACAGGAACACAGAGAGAGGACCAGGAACCCAGAAAGGGGGGCTCAGGCAGATGCCAACCTGTGATTCCCAGAACAAACCACAGCACCTTCCCGTTCTGAGTGCTGCTCCCTCCCTTTCTGAGCTCTCTGTCTGGCTTTGGAGAGGTGAATGACAGGAACTGCTCGATTTCCATGCTAATGTTTTATCAGAAAGAAGTATACATGTCACATCATGAGCTCGTTAACAATCCATTCCTAAGACTTGTAGTAAAGCTTGGCAGGCAACTTCCTCCTGAAATGAGATCTGCTGCTTTGCTTTTCAGGATCTGAACATGCTGGTGTGGCACATCAAGAGGCAAAAACACCATTTAAAGGCTACACTTTGTTCCAGTTTCACAGAATCAGCATTGAGCAGTCACAGAACACACACCACGTTGTCCATTTCATTCTTTATGACCCTCAGCCATCAAGTTCCAGGAGGAAACTCTGAAATCACTTCTCTGCTGCAGCACATGTGTGTGTAAGTTCACATGCAGGCAAACATGCAGCTGTGTAAGTTCACATGCAGGCAAACATGCAGCTGTGTAAGTTCACATGCAGGTAAACATGCAGCTGTGTAAGTTCACATGCAGGCAAACATGCAGCTGTGTAAGTTCAGATGCAGGCAAACATGCAGCTGTGTAAGTTCACATGCAGGCAAACATGCAGCTGTGTAAGTTCACATGCATGTAAACATGCAGCTGTGTAAGTTCAGATGCAGGCAAACATGCAGCTGTGTAAGTTAACATGCAGGTAAACATGCAGCTGTGTAAGTTCACATGCAGGCAAACATGTCGCTGTCACTCCTCTCCACTCCCTTCCCAAGGAAATCTCCCCTCTGGGGCACCAGGAGCCAGCCAGGAAACTGAATTTGAAATGTATCTGAAATAAGCAGAGCTCGCTGGACAAATGAGGTCAAGAACAAGGCTGACAATGGCCTTAGATTCAGTTCTTGGAATGAAAAGACAAAGTCCCTTTCATGGCTCCCACTACAAAGAAACCCATCATTAGACCTCATTTTTGTCAGTTCATACAAAGGCTGAAGACACAGACAAGTGGCGTTTAAAAGAAAAGCCTTTGAAATGAAATGGCTCCCAAGAATATCCCTCCATCCAGGGCAGATGGAAACTTTCCTCCCCTCCCTTGTCAGTCCAGCTGAAGGTGGCAAGCAGTGTTTTCCTCATTAGTTCCAGACCTGGGCTGGGCTCTGTGGTTTGTTTGTGGGCTTGGTGGCTGCTTTTGTTTTTTAAATAACCTTTAAGACATCTCTCTGTTGATTAAACCATTTTCATCCTTCAATGAGTTTGATTCCTATTAGTTCAGACTGCAGAGAAGACATTGATTTTTACTATGCTCAGGATCAAGAGAAGTAACAGCTTTTCCAATTAAACAACTGCTCCCCACGTTAAGTAGAAAAATATGTCCACAGCAATAATGTGCAGGCATCCAGAGCACTGTGCAGTGCCAGCAACAGCTCACACACATGCTTGTAATAACTTTAACCTTTAACTCAGGAACAGGAAAACTCCATGAATTACAGACAGCTCAGCCCCAGTTAACTCTGCTGATAAGAAGCTGGAGCACTGAGAGGCTCAGAATTACAGACAACTCATCTTCCAGCTCAGAATTACCATCATCCCACCACACAAATCACCACACTGGGTTCCCACCTACTAAAATAGAAATCACAACCAGAAATGGTCAGAGGCTGCTGCCTCTCCTCTCAAATGAAGCTTTTATACCAAACAAATCCATACAGTTCTTGTGTTACAGCCTTTCACAGGGCTGCACTGTAAATCAAATATTTTATTCCACACCCTGCAGCTATTTCCACATTTAATAACTGACATGGGAGACAAGTTTTAATCTCCATCAGGCTGAAACAATTACTGTCCTCATAACCACTCAAGTCAGAGGTAAAAATTACGAGATTTCTATTACCCAACTGCATATTCAGGGGGAAACAGTCACACAAAGAACCAGCAGTGGAACAGAAAGGGGAGCACAAACAACCACAGTCCCCAGTTTTCAATGTGCCACAATGGCCACTGCTGGCACTCAAAGCTTTCTTTAAGCCAGAAAAGAACAGCAGCAGCCCTGCCAAAAACCAGCACAGAGACAAGAGATCTGCACAGACGTGACACTTGCAGATGTAAATATTCCCTTGCCAAAAACTCCAGCTTTTAACTTTTTCTTGGCATCAAGGAAACAATTGCCATGCTTGGAGGAAAAATCAATTAAAACTCGAGCTGAATTAGAGAGCTGGGAGTCAGCCCTGAGCACCACCAGCACCTGGAGGCTTTACAGAGCCCAGGAAATTCCCTCCCAAGGACTCTGGGGCAGGGTCACAGGACAGGAAAATGAAAGGGAGAGATGAAAGTGTCACACAGACACTCACAGCCAACAGCAAAAAAACCCTGTGTGAAACCTCACTGTGGAATTTGTCTGTTATTACATGTTTTACTACCAGTTATTACTGGCTGCTAGAAAGGGATATTAAAAATCACAGCAGGTCAAGACACTGCTTCTTTCTCTATTAATATATTGAGGCAAAAATGCAGTGATTCACCTCCTGTCCAAGAAAGGGAGAAAATGCCATCAAGTCTGAACCATTCATCCTTTTATTTATGCTCTCTAAAGACCTCCAAAGATACTTAAACATCCAAATTACTTAAATCAGCATGAGAACACACGAAGGATGTTGGAGCTCACAGTGCAGGAATCCCCCTAGAGCTAAATAATTAAGCAGCGTCTTGCAGAAAAACTCTCCAGGCCAAACTAATATTCAGGTTTCCAATAAAGAGCGAGCCCATGTGCTCGGGGAGGAGGGCAGGAGGCAGGCAGAGCCATTTTTATTGTTTTTCTTCAGCAAAACGTCACCGGTGGCTGTTCAAGAGGGGAAGGAGACGCTGCCTTGGCTCAGAGCACCCTCTAGAGCCAACTCCTCATCCCCGAACCATCGGGGTCCCAGCCCGGCCCTGCTCCCTGCACAGCTCTGAAATCAGCAATATTTACCTCTACATATCGGGAAACTCAGCAGCACTGCATGCTCCAGGGAATAAATGTATTTTCTAAATTTACACCCGGGGTACATTCATCCCTGCTCTCCCTGAAGTCCCACCCGTGTGCTGATAACAAAATGAGACACGGCCTCTGACCAAAGTACAAAGCTATTAAAAATAAGGCACTGTTTTCTCAGCTGGAGGAGAATGAGCCACCTCATCCTGAATAAAGACTCAGCTCTGTTTTCTAAAACTTCACATACACCTTTCACTGAAGAGAATAAAAAGCTTTTCTGTTTTCCAGGTTTTTCATATCAGGCAGAGCATGGATTGCAGGAGCCATCCTTGAACTGGAATTTTTAATTATTTGTAAGTGAGAGATTTTAAGGCATAGGATTTCAGTTAATTAGCATCCACTTAGTTATCAAACTATGACCAGAAGACCCATTTCAGCCTCAAATGAGGGTAACTGCAAATGTGTCATTAAGTTCTCACTCACGGACTGTAAACTTTTTGCTTCAAGCAGGTACATCTAAAAGAGAACAGTGACAGGAGGAGCTGGGCAGAGAGCCTCTGATCAGGAACTATTAATCAATTCAATTATCAGGGATTCATTTCTTCCAAATCCCAGCCCTCAGGAGGAGAAGGACCACAGAAAAACCAGAGGGCAGAATGTTGTCATGTCTTTTTGGTTTTATCCCCCCAATCAGGCAGACTCCAAGAGCTGGCTGAGGACACAGAACAAGTTACACAAGCCCAGCAGTTCCCAGGGAGCTGCGATAATCCTGAAACAAGGGGCAATGCTGTTCCTTCATCCCACCACCCTCATCCTCACTCAGGGCCACAAGAAGGCAGAGGAACACACAAGGTGAGCTCACCCCTCAGACCTGAACCTGTGCTTCAGAAAATCTACAATTATCCTTCCAATTTGCCTTGATGAGGACACTCATCCTTCATCTGAGGGGACTCAGAGACATCTCCTGACGATCTCCTCTGGACACAGGGCTGTGAAAACTCAGGGCTACCTCCAAACAGCCATTCCCTCAAAGTAAATCACAAGGGAAATGAGGAGTTTAAATAAAATTTTTTAATATTTAAACAAGTTCAACATAAAGCCAAAGAGGCAGAAGAAAATAATTTGTCTCTTCAACACAAAGTCACTGCCAGGAAAATAAGGATTTGGAAAAGGTCAGAAAAATTCTTGGCAACACAAACAGGCGGAAAGACTGATGTACAGAAAGGATAGAGCACACTTCCATCACAGACTGCCTGCCTCAGAGATCCTTGCTGCAACAGAATCACAGCTTTGAAGGCCAAATTCAGTGTCACAGCCAGCCAAGGGATCTCCCAGTCTTCCTGCTCACAGAACCTGCAGTTCTACAACACTCAGTGCAAGAAGCAATGTGAGGTTTTAACTGAAGCCTTCTCACAAGTTTCTTTGCCTTAGAACATCAACCAAGAATTAAGCACAGTAACTAAAACCTCATCTATTGAAAGGCAAACCCAGAGCCTCTGACAGCTCCAAACCCCAGCACAGACTCTTCCCAAAAAGGATCAATGTGCAGCCCCTGTTCCAGCAGAACCCATTCTGTCTGTAACCCCCTGCTCTGATTCTGAGCAAACCGCTGTGCACCTGACAAAAATTACCTGCAATTCCACTGACAGAGCAGCAATCTTGGTGGCTCTCACATCTTTTGCTAAAGAGCAATTCTTCAGACCTCATTTCCCTTTCACTTGACCAAAATAGAAAGATTAAGGTAAGCCATTTACAGCTCGGAAAAGGAAAACTTATTCCATGTTATTTTTAACCAGCTACACTGAACTTAAAACCATTTCCAGAAATTATGCCATGGCTTTCAGCAGCAACATTGATGCCTCCCACAGCTAAAGTCTGGGCATTTCCTCCCTCCCTTATATTAATGTGTTTATCCAAGCATAATTCCATTAGCATTATGTAACACAGACAATCTTCTTAGGCATTTTGTCATTGTCTCACCCAAAACTCACCCTGCACACACGAGCCCTGACTGTGGGGCTGTGATCCCACAGTTGTCCTGTGCTGACACACAGGAACTGGTGATGCAGAGCTGAGCTGACACCTTCAGCTGCTGAGCAGCTCTGCCTGCATCCTCAGCCAAACCCCCCAGAACACAACAGCATCACTGGCCAGGGCATCTCCTCCCCTCACAACAATAAATTATCCTAGCACCTGTGATTCTTCCTCTAAGAAAACAAATAATTTAAAAATATATTTCATGTTTATCAGCTGTCTACCCCTCCTGCACACTGAACACAGCAAGTACTATTTGCAGCTGTGTCTGTAATTTGACATTAATTCCTTAATCTTCTTAAGGCAAGGCAAGCTTGTAGATCATTATGAGGTTATTTAGAAGAGCACAACTCAAGTGCTACATGAAATGTACATTTTATTAAGAGAACAAGTTGACTCAAGTTTTGTGTTTTGTCATTCCCACACCTGACAAATAAATCAATCTCCTTTGGAGAGCAGTGAGCAGATGCCCTATGGAGCAGGGCAATCCTCTTTGGGGTGCACAGAGGCTGCTGACGAGATTGTGGGGCTTTCCCAGGGGCTCAGCAGGACTGTGCCCTTTGCTGACACTATTCCATAACAATGCCAGGGCAGCATCTCCCCTTGGTGTCCTGGCCCAGCCGTGAGCACCTGGACAGCTCCCACCGTCCTGCTGTCCCCTCCTGTGTCCTGCTGTCCCCGGCCAGGGCAGCAGCACAGCACACCAAGCACAGGCTGCTCCAAAAATCCACTTTTGGCAGCCTCTGAAACCCCACAGGAGCTTCACGAGGCCTTTCCAAAATACTGGTAATAAACAAAATCAATGAAACCCCCAAGCAGCACAGGGCAGGGACTGCTCTGCACCCACCACACACCATCCTCCTCCTCCTCCTCCCATGTACAAAGGCCTTCAGCCACACCAATGCTGAAAGCCAAGTTCCAAGCCAAGGGGTTTAGTTAAGCCAATAAAGATGAGCTTAGAAACAGCTTTTAAAAAATTACCTGGGCAGGGTCAGCTCCTGAACTGAGTCCTGGGGCTCGCACTGCTGCCCTGGTGAGAGGAGGAGACCAAAGCCACACCTTCCTCAAATTTAAATTGTGTAAGCAGTTGCTGTGCTTAATTTCCAGAGCAAGATTCACTCTGATGCAAATTCACATATTTCACTTGCTCATACGGTGGCTCCTAAAGCTGATTTTGTGAAAAACAGGATGTGAAAGAGCAGCTACAGCTACCAGCAAAGTATTTCTTGCTAGTTTTACAATCACAAGGCATTTTGTAATTAAATTGCTAATGCTGCAGAACCTAGTTTTGGTCAAATCTACATCTAATTACATTCATCAATTAGCCTGTAATTGCATTTTGCTATTTTTAATTCCTAAGACTTTGCTGGGTATATTTGACAAACTGATCTTCCCTGCTTTTGGTTCCTGGGATGGGGTGGATGAAAATGCCAGACTACAGAAGAGGTTGAATGGTTGGAAATATCCTCATGCTCTCAAATTCAGAACACAGCAGATGATCTGCAGTGGCCAGAGGGACAGAACGAGTGCTCACAGTGCACACAAGCTGAAAAGGGATTCCATCACTACCCTGCCACATTCTGGTTTCTAGGTACATTTCTGAATGCAGAAGTGAGCTCCTGAAACTGCTCTTTTCTGCCTCAGAAAAGCCTGTACCCAAGTGATTGCTGTCATTTTCAGGGGAGATAATCTACCAAAAATAAAGGAAATCCCATTCCGAAATTTTACTTGCACTGTGAGCTCATCTGGTGGAAAGAATGACATTTCAGTACCTTTTCCTCCAAAACTCCAGTGGAAGGAACACAGAGTGAGGAATACTTTGCTTCAGGGTTTTGCCTGAAGGTTCATGACACAAACAATTATAAACACAAAGAATGAGCTGAGTAGGAAACACTTTTTGCTGGAACCCAAAGTGAACAGGCATTGATCATCCACCTCCTCTCTGTAGCACATAATTACACAGACAACTTTTATTTCCAGTACCAAGACATAGCTGAGTCCATGAAACAAGGAGCTAAACTTTGCCAGACGTCCCCACAATGACACAACGAAAGCAGAGGGTTTGTTTCTCTGGGAAGGGCTTTGTTTCTAAAAATAAAGATGCAGATTATCCCACTAGGAGTTATCTGCCATTTCCCCACAAGAGTCATCAGCACTGTGGTGCTGCACGACTGCAAACCCATAACCTATGTCAGAATCAGCACACTTCAAAAATAAAAATCTTCCTCAGGAGCAGTAACACCTTCTCCCAGCCACTGCAGGCATGCTCTGCTCTGGAGTGGCTCCTGAAGCACTCCTGGAATCTTTCAGAAATTATTCCCTAAGCAGAGAGCCCTAAGCTTGTCAGGGAGCAAAGTTTACAGGGATATTTATACAAACTTCCTCCCCAAAGAGTCACGACTCCAGTTGAGATAGTGAATTACTCTGAGCACACTTCACCCACAGAAATTCTGCTCCCCATGATGAGCCAGCAGTAATTGTAACCGAGAAAAACTAATCCCACTTTAAGAACTACTTTTAATGAATTTCAGCTCTATGTGCCAATTCTGGTTAAGGACCCAATAACTTTGGTGCTGCAGCTGATTAGGATCCAACCGAGTTGGATTTGCTGCCATTTACATTTCTCAGAATGCCCTAATAAGATCAAGTGTGATCCAATAGCAGCAAATACAAGATTTTGATTTTTTTTTTTCCCACCAGACACCACAAAAGAAATCTGAGTTATTACCCAAGGTAGCAAACAAGTCAGCACGCCTTCAGCTGTGGTTAGAACCGAAACTGTCAGGCCTCACTTAGCACGTAGAGCTCTGCCTTTGCATATTTCTGTGTTTGTCTCACAGCTTATTAAGTTTTGCAAACAAAAGCAGTTGCGCTCTTGCCAACAGATTATCGCGTTTTATTATCAGGGATCATCCCAAACCATCCATGTACCCACAGAAAGGAGAGACTCGAGCTGCAAGTGTCCCTGGGCAATGGCAGGGGGGTTTCTTTGTACCAGCAGCAGGCACACAGCAGCGTTTGGAATTGCAGGATGGTGTTTTCATCTGCCATGACAGCTGAGGCTGTGTAGATACCAAACACACAGTAAATGCAGCAAGCATTCCTTTTAATAAACTGCCACGGAAAAAGTATGAAAAAAATGATTCAAGCTGAGGACATATTGATGGGTACAAAATCCTCGAGGCATTATGCAGCTCACACAGGCTCATGGATCAGTATTATTGCAGCTACCAGAACCCGTCAAAGCCAATTACCCCGGGGAGAGGGGCCGGGGCTCGGGGCGGCGGCGGCGGAGCTGTCACAGCCAATTACTGCCAATGTTTTATTTATGGCAGGATACACCTGATCAGCCAACAATAAAGCCATTTTAGAGAGCCTGATTACAAACACAGAATGCAAAATGGCAACAGCTGGCAGGGAACAGCAGCCACACGCGAGGGACGCCGGCCACCCAGGACACGGGGAGTGGGCTGGGACACGGGGGTGGCAGCCCCTGATCCTGCTGTGTCCCCAAATCTGTCCCCAACGCCCTGACCAAGGGCTGGCGTGCCCACAGCTCCTCTCACACACACGTGAATCCACCTACTACAATGGATTTAAGGAATTACATTCGATAGGGAAGCAAAGCAGGCAGGGGAGAGGGGGGAGCAGAAAACGCTGACACAATTTGGAGATAAGCCCACAGAACATCTCTTCTGTGCAACTCCAGCCTTTATTTCAATTGCCCAACTCAGCTGACAGAAGAAAAAGGTTATCTGCAGGAAAAATATAGAATTTTTAACATTCTCCAAGGCTTGAGAACCTGCTTTGTACTTATCTGTCTTCATCTTACAATATACTACCTGCATTTTGAAGTTAAACAGATTTAAGTGGACTCAACATCAGATCCCAAAGAAAATATTGATTTTTTTTCCCCACAGATACATAAACTGTGTCTAGTTTTATTCACAGCAATTTCCATTACTTTCAGGAAAAGGGCAGAGCACAGAGCTGCTCTGAATGAACAGATCAGCCCTTATCAGGTGAATATGCAGTGGGGAAATCCCCCTTTAAGCAGCACTGACCTCCCAGGAGAAGCTGTATCAGCCACCGAGCTGGAAGTTGGCACTTACAGATAATTTTCTTCTATTATTTTGCTGCCTTAAGTTCCAGCTGCCAATATTTCCTGTGCTCCCTGCTGGAGGCTGTATCCTGACCCCATTCCCAAAGCCACCACAGAGGTGTGCAGGAGATTCCACCCAGCACTGCTCTGGAAATGGGATTTCCACACACCTGAAACAGCCAACAAGCCCCAGGTGTTAAGGGCTGGACAGGTTTTGTCTCAAGTATGGCCTTTTGAAGTACCAGATCTAAGCTGCATGGTGCTCCCATTTTGTAAACTTGAAAAATCTATGGAGAAATGGCAAAAAGAAACTGAAAGCCCCAAGACACAGAAACTAAAAACCCCAGCACTACATACACCACTTTAAAAGGTATCAAGACAGGCAAGACACGAGAGAATTGGGTATGGCCTTCCCTGGAGCAGACTGCAAAGAGTGCAGAAAATGGGCATTTTGGCCCTGAAATCAAAGTATGAAAGGAATGGCTGTTGGGTGCCAAGCTGAGCACTGGATACTCGGGTTCTCCCCTCCCTTTCACATATCATATATGCAATATTCTTCAAAGGCTCGTTTTGTTCACAAGGCAGACACTGTGCAAGTACAGCTGCAGAATAAGGCAGCATTTGAACACAAAAATACACTCCCTATGCAGAGTTTTGTGTGCACTTTGATACATTTTTAAAAATAATCTGTCCTGTAGGTATTCAAAGGAGCTACACGGGTATCTGCCAATAAATTTCATCTTTATTCTTTTCTCTCCAAATGCACGCCTTTGAATTTAATCTAACTGTGCCACCATCTCCCAGCCCATTTGTGTGTGTGATGCTGCAAACAGATTTAATCAAGGCAACGTTCCCCACTGGAGTGCCTGAGCTCCCCAATGCCCTGGAGAATGCGTTTGGTTTCGATGTGAATACCTGACAGGGACACCCCACCCCTCAGAAAAAATAAAATCAGGAATCCAGCAGATCTAACAGGGTGTCTCACAATGGAGTTGCACAGTGTATGCACTCAATCGCTCCATTTCCCAGAAGATTCATTACAGTTCCATTAGAAAGTCAAATCAGGCAATTCTGCAGTCTGGTGAAAGCTAGCATATGAAAGCAGGTTAATACAAAAGAATTTCATTTTAAATAGAGGACATTTAGGACTTTTAAAAGCAACATTATGATAAAAATTTCAGGGTGTTTATTCTGGCTTCAGAGCACGCTTTTCAAGTCTCGTTTCAGTGATGTAGCTGATTTTCTAAGGACAGAGGGAGGGGATGCTGGATCTCCAAGGTTTGCCATCTTAATTACCCTGTGCTCCCACACGTGGCTCGGAGTCAGGACAGATGTCCTTGTCCCCCCAGCAGGCAGGGCAGGGCTGGGGCCAGCTCTGAGCAGCAGAATCCATCCCCAGTGAGAGCATCCCTCCCCAGTGAGTGCCTCCCTCCCCAGTGAGAGCCTCCCTCCCGGCTCCCAAACCCCAGGGAGCTGCATCCCAGACACAGGTGCCATTAACTACAACGTCCCAGGCATTTGAAGTTTCCTGCTTACCTCACAACACAGGTATTATATCTAATTATTACCATTTAGAACCTTGCCTCCATCTCAGCGAGGAAAATGCAAACAGTGAATGTAATTACTCACTAAACTAATAATGTAAGACCTGATTGACAGGATGGAAGGAAAAAACATTCGGTTCAAAGCAGTTTTAACTTGAGTATGAGCTCAGCTGAATGAAGACAACCAATTTCAGAGCCATTCTCCCTACAAGCAAGGCACCTCCAAACACACAAGTCACACCCAGAGCCAGCAGCAGCACCAAAGCCCCAGAACACAGTGGCTGTCACAGCAGCAGCCTTGGCAGCATTAATGATGAACTTCAGGCACCCCTGCCTATGTTTAATTTAATACAAAACCAAATGCAGTCAAAACATCTGGTGCATTATTGATGGTTACCATGATAAATGAGATTTGACATTTCACAGGAACTCATTAGATATTCTACTTACACCCCACATTTAAAGTGTTTCTGATTTTACATCTCTCTGGAAAACACACACTGTGTGGATATTGAACTGGTATTTTTGACCCCACTGTTTTAAAGGCATCGACTTGCACAGCTAATTACTGACACTGAGAATTCAGGCAGCACAGAGCACATCACTGAAGTGATGTAAAACCCCTCTGCCAACCCAAACACTCCTGAAATCCAGGAGAATTTCTGTCCTGTCCCATCTGAAGGGCAGAGCTGACCAGGGGGACACAGGATGGTGCCACTGCTGCCCAGGGATCCTGCAGTGACCCCCCAGGAGCCCCCCAGGCTCCCTGCAGCCCTTTCCATGTCTGAGGGAGATAATGCAGGAGCAAACGCACTGCAGGCCAAGCAAGAACTGCCTCCCTTTAATTTCTCACATCTCGACTCGAGAGCTGCACAAAAAGTTATTAAAATTAATGCAAACTATCATAACTCTGTCTTTTTATTACTGGTAATATTCCTTCTAAAATATTAGTCTCCTTGGCTGAACCAGCATGTCTTTTTGAAAATTGTCTTTGAAGATCAGAAACTCCTTAGCATAAAAAGTGAAACATGCAATCATGTTAATTTGACAAGGTAAAAGGGGGAGAAAAAAAATCACTTCAGCTTAGTATTTCTGAAACTCAGGCTATTCTTTCATTAAAAAAAAAAAAGGCATTTTTCTTTCCTGGTTCCCACTCCAGTAACAGAAGTGAGGATGTAACAAAGGCTTTCGGAACTCCAAGTGTTTTAAAAACAAAACAAGTAAGTTTCAAACTTGGCGAGCAGCCAAAGCAAACATCTCCCATCTCACATGAAATTACTAAGTTTGAAGAAATTGCTGAAGCTCAAACAACCCTGGCAATCCAGTGAGTGCTCATCTCTCCTAGTCTGCATAATCAGCACCACAGCTATATATATGTGTGTATATATATATATGTAGATATATAGATATATATACACACATGTAAGGAGGAGGCAAGAGCCCCAGCACATGTGTTGTATAAACAAGAAATTCCAGCTGGAATTTCTCACTCTTCCTTCCCAAGTTAAAGTGAGCTGTGTGCCCAGCCAAAACACCCCATTATGCAGTAATTTTATCAAAAACAAACACAGAGCATCCCCACATTCCCAGTTTTATATCAAAAACTCCACACCCAAGAACTTCATGAGCTGGCAGAAGCATCACAGCTTCCCAATACCCCAGTGCAGCTTATGGTAACACTTTGTGCATGTCAATGTTGTGTTCTCAAATCATTTGTTCCTCCCTGCTTTGCAGCAGGAAAGGCTCAGAACAGCCCATTCCTCCCTGCTCCCATGGAGCACAGCGTTCCTGTGAGTAATCCCTGTTCCCATTCCTGTTCCCAAACGTTTATGGGCAGCTCTGCAGTCAGCAGTGATGGCAGAGCTGCAGAACAGCACGTTCAGGCTGAGCGGCACCCTGAGAGGCACAGACTCCCCAGAGTTATCCTGGGGGACACTCTGAGTGCCAGCACCCCTCAGTCATCCTGGGGACACGCTGAGTGCCAGCACCCTCAGAGCCATCCAGGGGGACACACTGAGTGCCAGCACCCCTCAGTCATCCTGGGGACACGCTGAGTGCCAGCACCCCTCAGAGCCATCCAGGGGGAACAGCTGAGTGCCAGCACCCCTCAGAGCCATCCTGGGGACACGCTGAGTGCCAGCACCCTCAGAGCCATCCAGGGGGAACAGCTGAGTGCCAGCACCCCTCAGAGCCATCCTGGGGGACAAGCTGAGTGCCAGCACCCCTCAGAGCCATCCTGGGGACACGCTGAGTGCCAGCACCCCTCAGAGCCATCCTGGGGACACGCTGAGTGCCAGCACCCAGGGGTGACAGGGATGCTGCCAAATCCTCCCATTTCTCTGAGGTTATAATCGCAGGGGTATTCCCTGGGAAACCAGGGGCTCTGCCTCTCCTCACAGGCTCTCCTGAGCACACAACCCAGGTTTCACAGGCACACCAATCCACCCACACCAGGGTAAACACACAGAGCCACTCTGGGCAGCTGGGACTGCTCCTGCCCAGTGCTGCTTCAAACAGCCAGCACCCAGCCCCGACTAAACACCATTTCCAGGAGTGCAGAGTAACCTCCTTTTCATAATTGCTCACTCCATTTTTAAAAGCGTGTTCCTCTCCCTTACAGTTACAGAATGATTTCAAAAGCATGAACCCATTAGACATTTGCCTCAGTCTGCCCTCAACAATAGCCTGGAGAGATAAAACTCTCATTTGTTTCCACAGAGGCCCTATTGATTCTGCTGTCACAGAATATGACTGTTCTCTCCTCATGCTGCTTTTCAGAACAGAGCATTCTGCCGTGGAGCTGCACTTTTATTGCCTTGCCTGTCTCCCAGAGCAGCTCTGGAGCAGTGGTTTCCCACAGCACCACCCCTCTCCATCCCAGCAGAGCTTTCAGCAGGCAAGGCACAGATAAATCCGCCTCACACACCCCAGCACACAGCAGAGGTAATGCAAAGAAGCAGCCAGACTGTGGGGAACACCCAAACTCTGAGTGCTCCCCACTGCTCCAGCAGGAACATCCAGCAGCCTGGAGCCAGGGGCAGGGGAACCACCTGTCCTACAGGAATCACTCACAGCAGGGCTCGTGGCTCTCCAGAAAAACAGGGTCAGAATTTCTGGCAGTGCTGTAAATGTGAGAGTCTGCAGGCTGATCCTGGGCTGTCACTGCAAAGCTGCCACATTTTATTAGGACCAGGGAATATCGACTGCGTTCCCTCCCTGGAATGTCAATGATGTGATCCTGCAAGGGAAGTCAGGCACAATTTCCATTTCCAGCATAGGAAAAAAAAAACAAGGCAATGCAATGCACAGAAATTGATAAAAAGAATAAATTTAGCTTGCTGATATTTGGGTCAGTATGGACCAGTCCTGCAACATCTGCCACTGACTTCATTTCCACCAGAGTAAGGACTAAATAAAGACATCAGAATTTAGCACACCAAGTATTTTACAGAGCTTACAGTAGGACCCAGAAACATTTTCAGTGATCCTGATCCAACTCCAGTTTCAATGCTGCAGCCACCTTTAGCTCACTGAGACGATTCTATTAACTGTGGGGAAACTCCTGCTTCTCTGGCAGCAGGGAAAGCTCCTTCAGTGAATCTGTGTCAGAAACACAAGCCAGCTCATGGATGCTGAGATGTTTGGGATGGACTAAGCTCAGCCCAAGGGCCACAGGGGGCTGCACACGGTGAGAACTGTCCCTGATGTAACCCTGCCAGGCAGCTCCTCGCCCAGCTAACTCAGAGTTTCCACTGCTAGCAGAATATTCCAACAGCCTTACAAATCTCCTCTTAACCTCCCCACGTTCCTAATCCCTGGCAGTACAGGAACTTTTCCCCAGCACCCTGAGCAGTTTCAGGGGGATATAACTCACATTGAGAGCTAATATGCAGCTCAAACAAGCATCAGATTCTTGCACGGTTTTCATACCAGCCCTGTAATCCCTGGGTTCCTCACATCTGTCTTTCATTTGGGATATAATCACACATTTATTTTCCATTTTATAGTTTAATTTCATATAAAATGAAATGTTTGCTTGATCTGGGGTCTGATCTTGCTGCAGCCAAGGGACATCATGCTCCTCCTGACCCACACAAACTGGAGCTCACAAAGTCCTGCAGCTCTCCTGCTCACCAACAGACCCCTGTATGTATGGAGGAGAATTGCTCACACATTCCTCCCCCTAAACTACAAACATAAACTCTTGATACTTCACAAAAATCTAGTGGGAAAACCTACAGAAACTTGACCAGCTCTTCTCTAAACACTTAAAAACAACTGCAAAAGCTTTGAGTGTACTGGGAGGTGAGGGGGCAGAAAGAGGTATCAATATTTAATCCACTGCTAAAAGTGGAGCATCAAAGCTGCATCAGGGTGGCATAACGTTGCAGCTGGTTCCATTTCCATGTTCTTACATTAAGAAACCAGCTTTTCCTTTTGCATTATGTATTAAATAGTACATATTTTAGAATCTCAGAAAATCATCTCTAAGCCTTGCTAAGCCTTTATAATTGAAAAAATTGCATTTAGCATTTTACCAGTTAGACATGCACGAAATACTAAACTCAAGGGCAGAGCTCACGTTAATTTCTCTACAGTCTCCTGTGATCTGTGGCCCTTCTCAAACTCACCACATCTGCAAAACAGAGCCATCAATGTAGTTCACATCCTAACTTAAAGCACACTTGCATTCTTCTGTTTGAGCACGGGAAGTTCAGGCTTTCTCTCCATCCACACAGATTCCTTTCCTGAGAAAATTGCCACCATGTGGTGACTGGCCTGTACACTGGATACTCCCTGGACATCCTGCCTGCCTGGAGGAGCACTGAGAATCCAAGGAGCTGTGTTTGAAAGCACAGCAATGCACTTCTCACCAGCCTGGCCATGAAAATCTGGGTTTGCAGGGTGCCCCAGACAGGAGTTGTGTTTTCCCAGTTCCAAAGGGCAGCCTGGGGATGGTCAGTGCTGTGTGACTTTCCAGTTAAACCCAGACCCTGGGCACGGCCCCTGCCAGCCCCTAACACAGGCAGGCACACGTTGGCAGTGCCAGCATAGAGCAGCCTCACCCCAGGCACAGGCACTGAAATTGGACATATTGTTAACAGAACACATTTTTGGCAAGCAAAGAGCAATTACCATCAGAATCCTTAATCATCTCGAGCATCCCCACGCTGGAGAGCTGGGTACCAGGCTGGGCAGAGCCAGGGCTGCAGCTCTGGCACAGCCCTGCCAAGGGGCACCAGCCACACAGACACAAACAACTGCAAGGCAGCTGCTTGGTAAAAAGGAGAGGGGAAATATCCTTTTTACACCACATCCAGAGCAGAACATGCACCACTGGCGGCACTGGAAACTGGGTTTACTCTGCCTGCCACAGAAACCCATCCCACAGAGCATCCCTCAGCAGCAGCTCCCGTTTCCCCAGCAGAATCACACAATGTGAGTTTGCCCTGTTCGTTTGAAGCGGCTGGGTGTAAAACACACCGAGTGCAGCCTGGAGCTGCCCAGGCTGCCTGGCATCCATTATTAAAGGCAGCAGATGTTTATTCCCACTGTGCCTGCATTGTGGCTGCAGCACACAGGCACCGTTCATGGCCCAGGGGGGCCAGGCACCCCCTGCTCCGGAGGGACCCCAGCCCCACAAAGGGACCCTTTCAGCAGCACAGCTCGCTAATGGGGTTTGATAACAGCACAGACACCCGCTGTATTCTTCATGCTGCCCGACCTATTTCACAGCTCATTCTAAACAGGTCTGGATGCATAAAATCATCCTAAGCACTGCGCTTAAAGACATTATCTCCCTAAGCACAGGATCCCTCCAACACCTCTCCTGTATTGATTAAATGACCAACACAGCCAGGATTTACAAGTCCACTATAATAGAAACCATCTCCTCCAGCATCTGGTCATCAGTTCTTTGTGCTCCTTTATCCCCTCCACGCTTTAAGTGGTTTTCCATTTTTAAGAAAATACATTTCTGGTCACACTATTAAGAGTATCACCAGAACGTAAGAGCGCCGAAAACACTGAAAACAATATTCTTCCACTCGATATTTCTGAGCAAGCAAACATCACATTAAAAGAATAATAACACAAAAGGCAATCACTCTGAAATACGGCCTGGTTTTGTCAGCTAGTGTAGATTTTAAAAGTCAGATGCTTGCATTTTACTTGTCTTCCATTACTGGCAAATTAAAGCTATGAACAAATGCTGCGTAGGCAACAAATAATTCTACTAACACGCCAACAATCACTTTAATCTCTTCCACTTAACAACTCATGAACCTTTTATGAACATAATCTTCTAGAAGGTAGCTGGTAATACAAGATAATCCCAGTACAAGTTTAATTAAAAATACAAACTACATATAGCTCCATGCTTACCAACTCTTTCAGGCTGAAGGAGCAGGAGTGGCTATTACTAATGGCTCCATTAATCTGGCAAACTGAAGTGCACAGGAACATGCTAGAGAAGCATTCAACAGACCATTTCCCACTGAAAAAAGAGCCCTCACAAATTCCAACTTGCCTTAGCACAGCATTTAAACCCCCCCTGTTTCAAGCAGCTCAACTAAAGCTTGCTTGCAGAGTTATGGATCCTACTTTTATAAAGAAAATCCAGTACAAGATTATTTATTGTTCCAGGCTACAATGGAATTAATCGGAAATTAAAAATAAAAAAGCCATTTTCCTTTAGGAAACATAGAATTTGAGTCACTTGGCTGTCAGATGGAAGTCAACATAGATTTCATTTGACTGCCAAGAACCTTATTTGACTGGACATAAAAGACATTTGCTATTTTTAAACATACCTCATGTAATCATTTAACCAGAGCCCTGTAATTCAGACCGGGGAGCTCTTTCCACATTCAAAAGCTGATCAGAGCACGGGTCTTTACAGTTCTGTTTAAGAGCTGGCTCCTTTCCAATAAATACAGTTTGCACTCCCAAGCTCCCCTAATAATCATCTGCAGAGCTCTTTCCCCTTCTCCCAAACCCAGGCAGAAATGTTTCCAGCTGAAAGCTCTTCCTGCCTCCTCTGAGCACAGTGACTGCCTCAAACGTGTGGCAAGCACAGCCAGCCCAGGCAGGCCAGCACTGGCCACTGCAGGGCCAGTCAGGGCTCAGTGCCCAGCTCCTCCCTGCTCTGGGAACAAGGAAATCCAACATCTCACCAACAACCAAACTGCCACAGACACGGGAGTGACACCTACCTGTGGCCCAGACCTGAATCACTCTCTCACCTCAGCCGCCAGTGTAACTCTGAGCTTTGCAGCTGCTCAGTCACAGAAGGAATTCTCTTTAACACAGATGAGCAAATACATCTCTGATGAACTCCCCTGACACACACAGAATGAAGTGATGTGTAGGTGAGCTGTCACATTCTTTTTGAGAAGCACATTCCCCAAACCCTTCCGTTTTCCACTTTTTTTTTCCCCATTTTCCTTTTGGATGGGGCTGTGCCACGGTGAAAGGCACCCTAAGGGCTCTTTTTCACACCAAGAAAATAGCAAGAAATCCCCTGCTGGAGGAAAAAAGTGCACAAGCAAGCAAAATTAAACCTTGTGATCTAACACAGATCCCTTTAAACGTGTTTCAGCTCTGACACTTCACTGAGAACCAAAGGCATAGCAAATATTTTTGCCTCCTACAAGAGAGAATCAAATTTTAGACACAGCTGAATGAGTTACCACTACAGAGAAACGTGGGTTTCCTCAAGCTCGGGATCATCAAAAAGCCAGACTACACAAAGGCTTTGTCCTCTCAGGAGCACACTCCACTGAAGGCAGCAGCCAAATGCAATTCTGCGGATTTCCATGGATTCCCAGCTCCTGCAGGGACCTGGGAGGGTCCTGGGGCTCACAGGACCTCAGAGGGTGCTGGGGCTCAGGATTTCCACATGTGCAGTCCCTGGAGATGCTGCACTCTGACAGCATTGAGCAGCTCCCTCCTCTGACACTATGTGATGCATTTCCCTACCCAGGGTACCCCCAAATGCCAGACTCCAGTGCTTCCCTCATCTCAGTTTCTCACTAATGTGAGAGCTCCCAATTCGGGCAGGCTCAGTCCCCAGGGCACTCACGGTTTGTTTTGATACCAGTGGCTTAGAAAACAAACCAAAACACCTAAAAATTGTGCTGTGCTATAGAGACAACACTGGCAGCCCTCGCTGACAGCCAATTTATCTGCAGCCCAAACCCAGAGCTAATCAAGTCACCAGAGCAGGCACATCAGGCACGTGGCACGCTCCAGCTCCTCCTGACAAACACTTAACATCTGCAGCCTTCTGAAACTGCAGCAACATCTCCCCACAGCTGCAGGAGTCACAGCCTGCCATGGATGGCTGGCCCCTGAAGCCCTATTTCTGCAAGTAGGAACTGATGACCTGAGAACTGGGAACATCAGAGAGCTAAGCAGGCAGCAATCTCCCAGGGATGCTTAGGGATGCTGTTCAAATAGGTTCTGCCCACACAAAAATCCACTCCTCTCAAAACTGCAAGTATTTTTTGAGGCATTTGCCTGAGCACTGAAGACAAGGGTTTTTTTAAGGTACCTTTCAAGCCTGGTGTCTTTCTGTATCAACACGATGTGGAAAATGAATGCAATGAACCTCAAAAAATAAAAAACCCAACTAGAGGGGGAAAAAAGTCACATTCAAGAAATGAGGCAAACTGATGCACATACCTAAGTACACTCACAAGAGGAGGAAACCCTCCTGCCCCAGCCATGCTCCCTGATAATTGTTTGAGTTTTATTTTAGAGTTTAAGGACCATTTTGGTTTTACTTGTGACACCAGCTCACTACAGCCACAACCACTTCTCTAATCACAGCCCAGACAGAAAGGCCACGGCAGCTCAAACACACACCCAGGCACACAGAGAATAGACCTGCTTGGACTTCAAACAGAAACTTTAGATCACAGAGGGATCAGTGTTTCCTGCACTGCAAGTATTAATCTCTTCTGCCTCATTTTCCTCCCCGGAGCCCGCCCTTCCTCTCCCCGGGGAAGGGAGAACACAGATTTGATTCTTCATACACCCACTGGACCACAGACTGATTGAAAAACCTTATTTAAATGAGGTGCAAATTACATTCCTACTGAACTGGATTCTGCAGAGCATATTTTTATTAAAACCAAACATGTACATAGGAAACATCCCCCTGGCTTTTCCTCAGCCTCCAGTGGGGTGACTCCACCTCCTTCCATCCTGGAAGGCTCATTCAGCATTCAGAACTTCACCTTTGAGCACCTGAAAGTGAAATCCCAACCCCTGCAGTTTCAGGAGGCAGAGGGAAGGTTCCTGAGGGTATTTCCAGTGTGGGTTGGGGAGGGACACCAAGGGCAGGACTCGGCACCAGGAACGCCCAGAGCTGTCCTGCCTCATCCTTCTGCTCCACTGAATGCACAAATACCTAAACCAAGGGCAAGATTATCCCTACAAGGCTTATCTTAAAGGCAAACTTCATCCACCACAAGACATAAAAGAGTTCTGAAAACCACAGAAAACAGCAAACCAGAAATTTGTTCTAAAACTTTTAAGGAAAAGAAAAATTAATATAGCTCAAATTTGGCATCTAACAGAAGAGGCATTTAAAAAACAATAAGAATAATTTCCATTCAATACCAAGGAATTACATACTCTCCACAGCTGCTGGTGTGGCATAAACTACTTTGCTATGGACAAGTAATACCAAATAGATACATTGGTACACAAAATAACAAATACAAAGATACAACACACAGTTGCCATCAGAATTAAGTAAAAGAAGAGCAAATGCCTTAAACTCAAAGGTACAGTGAGAACGTGGTGATCTGCGGTGACATGGAACTGAGCTCAGTGATGTTTTGATGTAAATATACCATTAAATGCATATATTTATATTTTTATTCATTAACTACCCATTTTACAATCACTGTGAAAAGGAAACATTGTGTTTAACTAAGTTAAACACATTTTTAGATTAGCAGAGTAAACAGACCCAGCAAATTGGCACTTTGTTATTGCCCAACAGCTGTAAAGCTCCCTGATACCAAGCACCCTCACACCTCTCCTGCAAGCAGGAGAACATTACTGCAAGGAGTTTCTTGGCTCAAGGTCATGCAATGAGTTTGGCCACTTTTTTATGTGTCTGGAGCACAACCCAAATACGGTGGTACCAACATCTAAATTCTTGTCAGGAATTCACAGCCTGGACTCTCCCCAGTCTCACTTGTTGCCTGCTTGTACCCTGACCCTTTATCATCTCCAGGAATGGAAGATATTACCCAAGTGCAATACCCAGGGGATCTAACACAGGACACATGCTCAGGCACAAACAGAACCCCTGCACCAGGGATGCTCCAGGAACCCCTCCCAGGAATGGAAGATATTACCTACATGCAATACCCTGGGGATCTAACACAGGACACACGCTCTGGTTCAAACAGAACCCCTGCACCAGGGATGCTCCAGGAACCCCTCCCAGGAATGGAAGATATTACCCAAGTGCAATACCCTGGGGATCTAACACAGGACACACGCTCAGGCTCAAACAGAACCCCTGGACCAGGGATGCTCCAGGAATCCCTCCCAGCCCCTCTCAGGAACAGCCCAGACGTTCCCCAGACCAGGACAGGACAGCGAGGAAAGCGCGAACAGAACTTCTGGGGACTCGAAGCCTTGACTAAACACACACAAAAGTAATTACACTCCACATCTTGCCAACTCGTACTTTGGGACAAAAGCCGTGGAAGGAGTTATTTGCTGACTAATTAGTGCAGGGAAGAGCCCGTTAATTGAGGCAGGGCTGCAGAGAGCAGTGAGCACCCAGAGAACCAGCGCTGCTCACGCTCCAAAGAGAAGCACTTACACAATAAAACCCAACAATGAAGGACTGAGGCTATTCAGCATGAAGACAAGCAGGAAATAAGAATCAAATGACTTTTTCCAGGCAGAAGAATGAGCAGATATGCTGTTTACAGGCTGTTTAACAAAGGCAGCCCTGCAAGGTGAGCTGTCACAGGGACCGAGACTCAGGGAAAAAGAAACATCCTCAAACACTCACATTAATCACCAAAAAGCAGAACAAGGAGAATCTCAAAGTCTACAGTGGGGCAACGGGCAGAATCATGAAAAACACCCAAGCAGAGGTACAAAATAAACATGTTACAAGTCACATACACTTCCAGTGACCTGCTAAGGAACATGTGACATACAGGAACTGATAAATCCAGAACCTCCCTATGAATTAACACAATTAAAAACCAACCTTCAGATTAGCAGACTGTGTGCAGCACTGCCTTTTCACCTACTGCCCTCCAATAGCTCAGAACTCTGATCAAGCATTCCAACAGCAGCCAGGACTGTTCCAGCAGAGCAGAAGAGAACCTGGATTGTTACTGGTTTCCCTGATCAACCACAGACAGGAGGGGCACATCAAGGGGAAAAACCAGTTATTTCCTGTGGAGTTACTAGCGGGGCATTTGACACACAGCAAGCTTTAAGTGTCCAGGTAAATAGGTTTGTTGAATCATGGAGTAAAGGTTCTCATCTGAAGGGTTCATGTTGGAAGGCAAGTAACATAATTCAGTGGTTTAAGGAGCAGTCAGAGCCAGGTCTATTAAGTTTCATGAAAATGAATGACCTTAGAGACATAAATTAGATTTCCTGCATCTCACTCCCAGTTTGTAGAAATGAGGATTAAGTGTTTAAGGCTCCTGCACCGACCTCATTAGAAGATCTTTAATGGAGACACTGCATTCCTTCTTAGCCAGGCTGCACCCCTGGCACGGCAGTACCAGGCACCAAAGGACACACAGCCACTGGTAAATTGCGTTTCCTGCACTTAAAGCAGGGAGCAGCTGCTCTGATGAAGCTGTGTTCTTCTTTATTCAAGCCCCTCTGAAGGTCCCAATTGTCTGACACCACTGGTTTTTTACTGGGTATTTCTCAGGGAAATACAGCCCTTAAAGCACCAGAATTCCATGATCTACAGCACTTTCTTCTTTCATATTCATGACACTTTTCATGTAAACATATTCCAGTCCCTTGTGGGTGCTGGCATCAGCAGACTACTGCCATATATGCACTTGTTTAAGAAGATTCATAATCCTTAAACACATATATTTAATAGCTTTGATATTTAGCACAAAGCTGCTGATCCCCTAACACCCTATAATGCATAGTTAATTACTAACTGAATTTGCCATTTTCATTAGACCAGGGAATAAACTGGTTGCCAAAACAGTGAGCTTTGACAGGAACCATCATATTCTGGTTAAATTCTCTATCTTACCACACCAAAACAGTCAAGTCTAGACCATCCTGCTGTACTTTGCAATGCAACCACATTGTTACTGCAGGTGCTCAGGTTTAGAACGTGGTGCAGCCCTACCAGCTCCCTCCTGACCACTGTGACCTCAGCAGCGACAGAGGAAAGGCCTCTCTGGCTTCGTTTTGGTTAAAATTTTAAAGACATGAGCTCAAATGAGAGCATGTGTCAGTTTGTGCAATACATGGGTGGTTATGAAACAGGCAGTGCTCTGAGTGCAGGGCTGAGATGCCAGGAGCCAGAGCCTCTGATGAAGGGTCCAGAGCCATTTCCTACAGCACAGACACAGAAGGGCTGCTGGAAGTCACCTGTGGTTCAGGGCAGCAGAACTGGCACCTTCCCCATGCACTGAACACATTTCCCACAGCACAGACACTGAAGGGCTGCTGGAAGTCACCTGTGGTTCAGGCAGCAGAACTGGCACCTTCCCCATGCACTGAACACCTGCTGCATGTGGGGAAAATGCTACAAACACACACACAGCTTCACACCAAACCTAACAAAAGCTGGGCTTCCTAAAAGTTTAAACAGTGACTTCTCACCGGTAAGAAATTCTGTTCCTTACTGGTTTTACTCATTTTTACTACAAATTTATGACAAGAATGTTTCCCGTGTGTATTTTACCAGCAGTTGTAGGAGATGCCTGCTCCCAGACCAGCTGACAGACACTACAGCACTTCTAAAGAGCTCTAAAAAAATAAGAAGGAAAATCTGCAGGAAGATGGGCCCAGTGCCCAATAATTTGTCTGCTTCCACCCCAAAGCAGTTGGCCACATGAAAAGGACCAACATAAAGGAGACACTGCTCATCACCCAGACAGAAATATTTATTAGCACTGGATGACAACTTCCTTTCTCTTTCTTTATCCCCTCTCCTCAGAGAAAACAAACTTCCCTAATTCACCTCAGTTCCCCCTTTCCCCCCTCCCCAATTCCCTCCTTCTCTTATTTCATGCCAGTAACTTGTAGTGCATAATGAATTTCCAGCCAGCCTGCCACGACAGTCATCTCAGCAATAACCAACATTCCTGAAAGTTTTGTGCAAGCCAGCAGATGGATAGGAAAAAACTCTCTAATTAATTACATCCCCAGTAAGGCATGGCCAGACAGAAAGCAGCATTGGGGGTTTTGCTCGGCAGCCAGGAGCCCGTAGGCACAGCCATGTTATTGCCCACTCAACTGCTAGGAAGGACAGAGGGAAAAAGAGGATTTCACTGGCAACAGGGATGGAGGGAGCAAACTTCAGGACTTACCAGCTCCTGTCTCCTCAGCAGAAACACTAAAACAGAACCTTCATTCTGCTGATCAGGAAAATAGATTTACACTCCAGCCCTCACTGCCTGTACCAGAAAAGATCACGAACACCCATCACCATAAAGGAGAAATCCTGTTACATATCTGAAACAGGTCAAAATTGACTCTCAGTCAGGGATTAATAATACCACGGTAACTTTTTTTTATTACAGACAAGTAGATTAAATGCATAGATTAACTAAGACCTCAAAATTAACGAGCACTCATTTTCTTCCACTTATCCTGAATCTTAGAATGTGAACTGGCCTCTCATTTGTGTTCTGTAGGAAGAACAAAAGACAACCTACACAGTCAGGGAATAGCCCATTTTTCACTAACTCAATCACCAAAACTTACTTTTTCATCTATGGAATTTATGTGATACCCAAAGTGATCACATTTTCAGAACTGCACTTCTAACACAATTAAGATGCCAAATGCAAATAGAACCCTTTCTGTCTGGAACCCAGAGAAACACCAGCACCTCCACACAGAGCATTCCAAACGCACGTTTCTAAGAATTCCGAAGGATAAAAACCCAAACACAAACCGGTGACCATTCCCCCCGCTGGGCACAGAGGGAAATGTGATGTTTGCATCCTCGCTAGTTGCACTTTTCTCCAGGTCAGCGTACAATTCCGGGCGCTCAGTGAACTAACAAACATTTGCATTAAAAACAAACGCGATCCAAGCACACAACACCTATTGAGGCAGGCACAGCCAGGCCAATATTTCGATGTGCTTGTGCTTTTCAGCCCCTTCCAGGCAGCCCTTGCCCGCGGGCTGGAGGCACAAGGAGCCAGGGCAGCATTCATATCTTGTTTGCTCCTTTGTTCCCCCATCAGCCTCTCTGAAAGGAGCCCTTGGGCACAGCCACCACCATGAGCAAAGCCTGTGCTGGCAAAGCCACGGCCAGAGCACAAAGCTGCCTTGTGGATCTGCTCCCCACACCTCCATCACTGCGAGGAGAGCACGGGTTTCTCCCAAAAGCAGCTGATCACACTCAGGTCCCTCAGTGCCTCACACACCTCCCCGCACCCCTGGCCCAACCAACTCCTCAGCAAGACCTGCAAGCTTCATTTCAGGCAGCTTTAAAAAGAAGCACATTGAATAAACAGGTTTCCAATCAATAGGGGGTTTGTTCTGTTATGGTTCAAAGATAGGTTTCACTTAAAAATACGCTGCATTTTCAACCTATTGATTTAAATTTAAGCTCTGAGCTAAAATCAGAGAGCAAGCATCCTTTTAAGTGAAGTAGGATGATTTGTTTAGACTTCATGCAACTGAGACAACTGTAACATATAGTAAAACCAGAGTGAAAAATAGCTGAACATTAAAAATAGCTAGTCTAGCCAGGATGCCACTTAAAAAAAAACCCAAATACCAGTTCATTAGAAACTTAGAGTCGGCTGTTTTGAGTTTGTTTGGGTTTTTTAATGGTTAACTCCAACCCCAGCCACCCCTTTTTAATTTACGTCCTCGCTCCCTCATCTCATTTCAGGATCACATAATAACTAATTGTTTTCCAATTGTCATTATTTTCCCGACTAGAAATGAAGCACAATCCGGGCACTGTTCACGCACCAGGAGCAGAGTGTAACCTGGCACTGGGGCTCACGGGGTCCCTCAGAGAGCTGGGATGAAGTCAGAGCCCCTGGGGCAATGCAGGCTGTGAACAGCCCTGCTGGGAGGGCAGGCACCTTCTGCAGGGCCGTTACCCCTGCACTCACACACCCTGAATTCCCTGTGCCCTGCAGGGCCATTACCTTTGCACACCCTGAATTCCCTGTGCCCGGCACACCTGGGGCCCTCCTGTCCCAAAAGTGAAAGCAGTTCTTTATGGCTGGAACAACCACCCGGCGTGGCTTCCACAGAAAGATGCATTTTGGAGCTGTGAGAATAAATTTACAGATTGTGTGTTATTTTCAAAAGGCAGCTATTAAACCACAACATCAAAATGCCCTTTTTCTCACCTAAGCTGCAACCCGTGTTAACAATGACAGGATCACAGGATCTCCTGAGCTGGAAGGGACCCATGGGGATCAGAGTCCAGCTCTCAGCCCTGCCCAGACCCCCCAAAATCCCACCCTGGGCATCCCTGAGAGCTCTGGCAGCCTTGGGGCCGTGCCCATTCCCTGGGCACCCTCTGGGAGAAAAACCTTTCCCTGAAATCCAACCTGACCCTCCCCTGGCACAGCTTTGTAAGTTCACAGCTTCAAAAATCACACACACACACATCTCCTCAAAGCCATGAATGTTGTCACTGACTCACTTTGCTGTGGCAGCCCTGGATCTGCACCCACAACTCCACACGAAGGACCCTGCATGCAAACAACCCCAAGCAAGGCAAAACAAACCCATGGATGCACAGAAATCACTGCCTGCTAATAACCCCTATCAAGGTAAAACAAACCCTGGATGCACAGAAATCACTGCTTGCTAATATCCCCCACCAAGGTAGAACAAACCCCTGGATGCCCAGAAATCACTGCCTGCTAATAACCCCTATCAAGGTAGAACAAACCCTGGATGCACAGAAATCACTGCCTGCTAATAACCCCCACCAAGGTAGAACAAACCCTGGATGCACAGAAATCACTCTGTGCTGAGCCACAGGAATGACTGGCGAGGGCAGGGCTCTCTCCTGGTCCCAGTCACCTTTTCTGCCCAGGAAATGTTCCCTGTTTTGCACAGGAGCTTTGTCCAGGGGCAGAGTTACCCATCCCAGTCCCTGCAGAGCAGAAATTCACAGGCACAGGAGCCCCAGAGGCACAGAGAGGCAGCACAAGTGCTTCCCTGCACCTCTCTGACCTCACAGCATTCAGGCAGACAATAGCCACGGTCTCCGGCCACACCAAAGCTGGGAGTGCGAGAAAAACACCCAAAAAGTGTCCTCAAGCCAGAGGCAACCACCACATTTCATGCAGGTGAGGAAAATGAAGTCATTTACCCCAATTACACACTGAAGTCAGCTAAAGAGCCAAAACCAAACTCGGAGACCTCATGATTAAACTATGACAGTCACTGTTTCCTGTTTTCCAAAGGATCCAGCACTGGCAACTTTTGCTCAACACCACGTTATTTTATTTTACACTCCCTTGTGCACACCTCAGCCTCACCAGCTAGCCAGCTGAGATTTTACATATCTCACCACCCCAAAGCTCAAGCCCTTGTGCAGCAGTTTCTCCTTTCCATCCCCAGCCCTGCCAGGAGGAAGGGGCTGCACCCCAGATCCAGACACCCCTCAATCCCACAGCTGATCTGACAGAGCCTTTCCACACACACTGCTGGCAAAACAAAAGCCTGACACAACCACCGGGAAGGGAAACCGTGTATACACCAGAGTCAAGCTCTGCACTTCCTCTTGCTTTTGTCATCCCCAGGCTTTTCTGTGATGTGCCCTCCCCTGGCAGCAGAGCCCATGGGCAGCAGGGGTTGTGAGGAGCTGCCAGGCGGGGGGGTGTTTGGGGAGCAAGGGGGAGGAAAAGGAGAGGAAAAAGGAGAGGAAAAAGGAGAGGAAAAAGGAGAGGAAAGAAGCAAAGTTCCATGGAGTGCAGTGCACTTGCCAGCCTCACCTCGCGTGCTCCCGCTCCATCCGCCCCAGCAGCACAGCGCACTCGCGGGCTCCGGGTCCCTCTCCTGCTCCCGGGCACCGAGGGCCGTCCCGGGCAGGCAGGGCAGGGCAGGGCCGGGCCGGTGCCGCGCTCCGGGCCCCGCTCCGGAACACGGCGCCGTGCAGCAGCCGAGCCCCGGCGGCGGCGGGCGCACAAGAACAATGAGCTCGCAGCCCGGGCATTGTGTGCAGCCGCCTCCTGCTCTGCCCTCCCTCGGCACCCGGAGCCGGCCCTGGGCACGCCAGGCACGGCCTGCAGCCCCCTCCGGCACCCCCGGGGCCGGCTCCAGCACCAAAACCAGGAGGAGACGGCTTTACACAAGTGTTTTATTATCACAGAAACGGTTCCACGCCTCTTAGCCACCATGGATTGCTCAGTTCTAAGGCAGCTGGGTATCAAAAGGAAAAAAAAAAAAAAAAAAAAAAAAAGAAACCCAAGAAAAAAAACCCCAAAATGTTTGCCTGGCAATACCAGAACAACAACAAAACACGTTGTACATTTGTATATTGCACATTATTCAAAATTTTGACACGCGCCTTTCACGACCAAGAACTACTTCTTTTGACCCAGTGTTCATTTTTATCTGGTTAAACCCCACATTTCAGTACCTGAATTGTCACTTCAGATCTGTTCTGAGAAAGCATTTTTACTGAATTCTAACAGGGTGAGCTACTGCGTGAGGCTCCTCAATTCAGCTGCACGGGTGCACAGGCGAAATAACACCTTTGATTTCAATAATTGGCCAATGTAAGGCAGGAGTAAACAGCCATCAGACAGCAGCCTGCTGACTGCATAAAAACCCTCTGAGCTCCTCATCTCCAAGAACGCTGCTGCTTCGAGGAAAAACTCAGCATAAGAACTCAGCAAACCAAAATAACTGCAAGCAGCCTGTAAAAATAAATCTAAGGGCAGAGACACCTCAACAATGAATCATATTGTTTTGTTCCCAGCAATTTCTTGAGCAGTCAGTTTCAGCAATGAAACCTCCAATGTTGTCTACCTCCTACTACTTTCCTGATTCTGGGCATCTTCTTTTCACGCTTTAGAAAGAGAAATGGGAACAAAACAAAACAAACGAAAGAGGGGAAAAAAAAAAAAAAAGAAGAAAGAGAAAACCCCACCCCTTCCTATGCTACCGAAAATGTTATGATTAAATCAATTTGCATAAAATCTTCATTTCAGGATTCCATACCTACACACATGAAAGCAAGTGTGCCTTTTAAACAGCCGAGCCGTTCACCCGTGTGCGCGCATTTAAATCACATCTAAGTCCTACATACACCCCCTTTATTTGGATGGCTAACAAGTTAAGCCTTTCCCTGAGCACATTATCCCCACGGAGCACCAGGCAGGCGCGACAGGCGAGCAGCAAAATAAAGAAACAAACCCGGAGCCGCGGCCGAAGCGAACAAATACCCGCGGAGCGCGCAGCCCAGCCCCGGCAGCGCAACTCCCGCTGCCCCCGGAGCATCCCCGCGGCCCGCCGGGCTCGCCCCGTCCCTCCCTCCCCGCGGCCTCTCCCGCCACCGCGGCCCACCCACCTCGGCGGGCTCTACACCATCCGCGGCGGCTCCGGGGCGCTGCCGGGACAAAGCGGCGGCGGCGGCGGCGCGGGGGGGAGATCGGAAGAGCGT